>JAOUZG010027140.1:3207404-3226787 GCA_026289955.1 Argiope argentata | reverse complement strand
TTTAAGGTATCACTTTTCTTCTAAAGCTCTTCCCAATCTCATTTTTACTTGCAGTTTTGATATTATATCTATTTTATCCTTTGCTATCGTTCATAAGAGAATAAATTTTTTTATTTCATTTAATGAACGAACGTATGTCTCCAAATGAAAGCTAATATTCTCGTCAAAGGGAGCAAAATATCATGCAGTTAAGGGGGAAAAATCCACATCATCAATTTCTATCAGATAATGTTACTGTAACATTTTAGGCACCACTTTTGTCATTGTTGTTATTGTAAAGTAAAGGTACTAGGACAAAAAACTAAAATCCTGTAGGCTTATATAATAGACGAGAAACTTCCGGGGTAATAACGCGTCATTATTTTTATCTTCTTCTATTATTAAAAAATTCTATTTACAAGACCCCTCCCTACAAGTAACAAAAGAGAGATTATAAGCAGAATAGATTCTTGTATAATCACTGCTTTTCATAAAGGAAGTTACAAATTAAAGTACATAATTTTCTTTTTGCATAATTAATATATTTGTCATGTTCATCATGTAAAACCTTTTATGAATAATATTTTTTAGTGAAAGCATATTTCAGACTCTGTTTTGCTTTTATTGTTTGGTTTTCTTCGAATACCCATGTTTAATGAGAGTAAACTGGGTATTCTAAGAACAACAGGTTTAGGGTTTACGTTCAGTGAGCTACAATCGAACCAGTAGGGCAACGCAAGCGCAGAAACTGTACAGTAGCAGGGCAGTAGAACAACCGATATTAGTAGAAATACACGTCGGTAATTTGCTATTGTCATCTTTTTCAGCCAATGCGTAACTTATTTGAATCTTATAGTGTAAAGTTGAATGTAAACACAGCTTAACATATTTACGGTCTTTTTTAAAAATGTCTCACCTAAATGAAATTACTTTTTTTTTCTTACTAATTTTTCGCTAGGCAATTTCAGAATAATTTATCCATCGTGGTAAATTTTTTGTCAATTTAAACTTCTTTGACGAAAACTATTATTAGCTGTTTAGATCAATTATAACATATGAAAATAAAAAATAATAATTTTATTTTTCCAAAAAATTTTTAAAAAGCAATTTATGGGCATAATATTAAACAAATATAAAATTTTTGACAAATGTGAAAATAAAAATCTCCCTTTTATACTGCATGGCCATAAAATCCCATTAACCTTAATATAAACAATAAAATAAAGGGATTTTCTGTGAAGATAAAAGTGTCCATAAGGAAAATCTCTAAAAAGCTCCTATATAAAGAAAGAAACATTTTAATTTTTAAAATATTCCATTTAATTGCTTGTTGGAAAGCAAAAGGCCTCTTACTACTAAAGATCTTACTCAGAAAGTAGCCTTTTTCCTCCACCAGATGCCATATATTCTTGACTTTCAGCTATAATTTAACTAAGTGCACTTCAAAATAAATTATATATGCATTAATATTCTCCTGACGAAAGTTAATATACCACAATACTCTGTACAAGCATTTGATATAATATGACGGAAAGCTTACTGTAGAATAGCATTTAATTTATCATGTCTCAATTTCCTATGTCTCGAGAACATTTAAAACTCTCCATAGCTGAAGGATCTCATATACTGGAACATATCCTTGTTTGCATAAAATGAGATCTTAATCCTCAAATTTTAAAATATAATTATGTATGTATATATTATATATGCTAGGTAATTAAATGATTCGCCTTTTCAAGACTATTCTGTCTTCAAAATTGAAACTTTCTATTCCTAGTTCTGAGCTTTTTTCAAAGAAACATGGTGTCTTAACAACTGTGAACACTGATTGTATGCAGATAAATTAATTAGCTGGAAATAACACCTGTGCCCATTAAGAACAGAAATAATTAGAAGGAATTAGAATTTCCACGTGACTAATAGGAGCATTGCGCCTGATTGAAAATTCTAAAAATAACGGTTGCTGCCAGATAATTAGATTTAATCGATCAATTAATTGTTCTTTAAGTTAAAACATTTCTAAGCTTTCCATTTGTCAGAACTTAAGACAAGACCAGATATTTCCTAGTTGTCGAAAGCTCTAAATCAACAAAACGAAAATCTAATTAGATAATTGGAGAACATTTAGCAAGTTAGAAACAATTTGAATAATTAAATCTTTAAAAGATTCAAAAATTTTCCTCTTCTTTAAGAGCAAATAAATTGCATTCATAATAATGTTGAAACTTATGCTTTAAACCTGAAAAAGCAGTTTTTAGTGCAATTTATTTATATTTTTTTCAGTGTGGAATGCCTCTCATTTTCAATAAAATTGAAAAAAAATCAAAATAGTTATTTGCATGAGGCAAAAATAATATTTTCACCATTTATTTAAAGTTCCTGTCATGTATTTCACTTATTATTTCCTTAATTTGTATTCTTATTCTGTGTTAATTCGATTTTTTGTCTTGTGTGTTATTTTTCTATTTAAGTGATTGTTAGTAAATAAAACGCTGAAAACTCCTAAGATGCCACAAAAAACAAGATAATAATTGTTCATACCCTGATTTTGTTTGGCCCCAAAGAAATTATTAATTATTATGTATTCGTATAAACAATCTTGTTCCACTAAGTCATGAAGAATAACTTAAAAATACAAAAATTATTTTCTTCTGTTGATATCAACATCATTTTCGGCTTACTATTAATTTTAAATATCTCATAAAATGACAAAAAAATTGTGACTCAAATTAATTTAAATAAAAGTATAAATTTATCTATTTATTATTATTATTATTTTAAAAAATGCCTTAAGTGTTATCCGTTATTTTCCAACAACTTAATTTAAATAACTAATAGAATGACTCAAATGTTTTACGATTCAAATAATTTTAAATAAAGATATTATTTTATTTATTTATTTATTGAAAATGTTTAAAGTATCCACTATTTTCCTCACTACTTTCTTTAAATAACCAATACATTGACACAAAAAATTTGCGACTTGATTTAATTTAAATAGCTATAAAGTAGTGTCTTTTATTGAAAATATTGAAAGTGTTGTTCACTGTTTACTCGGATGTGATTGGTAAAGCTGATATATAGAATCTAAAACAGCACTAAGCATAGCAATTAAAATAAACGACAATTTTAAAATGGTATTAAAATTTTGTACGTGTTCTGGAATTATACAGAATATATAGCAAATAGTCCCCCCCCCACACACGAACACATAAACAAAAAATAAACACATCAAAGAAACAAAATATAAGAACGAAATTATAAGAAGTTTGGCATTTTCTGCAGAATAAGAAAATGCCCGAGCAATAAAAAAAGATATTTATTGATTTCAAACAAAAGTTTTTTTGGGATTCAGAAAGTAATTTTGTAAGCAAACCAATATCTGTGCACTATAATAAATTAACGCGTACTGCGTTAACTTATAATATCTACCATTTTTTTTACCTTGGATTATAATCTTATATGTATATTGTCTTGTCTGTAGTTTGTGAAATAATTATTCCTCCAGCAGCTATTTATGTCATTAAATCAAAATTAATTATAACAAATCTCCTAATGCGGATTTAATTTCCAGATTTTTTTGGTTTGATTAACTTTTTTGCGGTTCTTTAATTATATTGTGTTGCATGGACTGAAATTTCTTATTACAGCTAATATAGTTTAGGTATAAGAATACTCGAAATTTCTGTTTATTGAATTAGATATTTCGAAGACTTTATTAAACTAATAAATTCTGTAGTGGACATAACAATTTAATCAATATTTGACATAACTGAATCAGGAAGAATATACAAATTTTAATAAAAAGAATATTTTATTACGTTCTATGAAAGAAATCAATCTTTAATTTGATCGATACTTTATATCTATATATACGCGCGTGCGTTTTTGTGTGTGTGCGTGCGTGTGTGTGTGTGTGTGTGTGTGTGTGTGTGTGTGTGTGTGTGAGCGCGCCTGTGTGTGTCCCATAGTAACTTCATTCTAAAAGTATTCTCTTATTCCCTGGTCCACTCCACTTTTTCTAGTTAATTAATTCAACATAATCTTTGTAAAATTACTCGGCTGAAAGTCGAATAACTCCCACGCTCCGAGTGAGAGGACGAAAATTTCCTAACCAAGCAAATTCCATTAAATAATCCATATGTTTACCTTGCCTGTTTAAGCGAGTGCTGAGGAAATTCCCATCGAAATCTCATTGTATATAAGCACTATGAAAAGAATTTTCCCTATCAAAATCGTATAGTATTTAAGACCAGGGATAATAATTTCCCATATTTCTTTACAGTTCTGCTTTTCTGCCACGCTGTGAGTAGACGCGCCTTGCCAGTGCTCTTGTAAATTATTCGTAATCTCAACACGGCTGGAATAAAACGTACTTAGAACTTCAAAGTGTTATCAATGTCTACGAAACCACCTTCTTCTTTCAAAAACTAATGAAATTATTCTTCATAAAAATTTAAAAAAATATTTTCTTTCATTGATGAAGGCGGATATTAAATATAAGGCAATACTCATGATTCAAAACACGCATAGAAAGAAAACTGTACAACAAACACACCTCTTAGAAAACCACTTGTAAAGGAAAAACTAGAATTGTCAAGAGGAAACAAGGAAAATATATCCTAATCTTTCTATTGCTCGATAAAAAAATGAACCTCATATATTTCTATTCAGTAATGAAAGCTCTTAGGAAAAAGACAATTGAAACCACATTTTTCTACAAGCAGTCACTGCAGGTTAATGCTTCCTGAATGGTTAATGGTTGCAAGGGAATTTGCTCCCTTTATTGTTCTAGGCATAGAAAGCAATGATGGTACAAATAAATAACCTTTCGAGTTGATTGAGTGAGCCATTTTGAGTGTATCCCTATTACGGTGCCGAGAAAGTATCATTATTCAGGATATACAGCGGACAAGAGAATCGTGTCACAATAACAAAACTGAAATAAAAATAAAGAAGGAAACTGGCCCAGAATACTTTTTGGAGAAGAGTTTACATTGTATAAAATCCACAAAAGAAAAAAAAATGGTATAAAATAAATTTTACTATTAATGTAATTTTAAATTATTTTACACACTATCTAATATCTATAAAAATTTTAACTAGATTCTTGATTTTATCATGCAGAACATACTATTGTTTCAGGAATGAGGTTTTGTGGCTTCAAGAAAACACTTAGGTAAAAAAAAATGTTAAAAAAATCGTTGGCGAAAAATTGAAACTTTATTAACCACATGAGCATCTCAGCTTTTAATAAAGCGTTGTCATTGCATTTATAAAGCTAATTTTTTTTTAAAAAAATAAGTTAATGACTACCACAAATAAAACCTTGAAAAATGTTATTTTGAGCGTATGATTATGTGAAATGAAATAAATAGGAAATGGGATATTTTTTAAACAATAAAAACGAGACAAAGTGTTTTGGATCATTGGTAATACTAAAGTGACTCATTCAACGAAACAATTAAGATGAATAAAAACAAAATCTAACTTGCGTGAACACGTGGTACTTGGCCGTTCAAGAAATTATGCGTTGACAGGTTACACTGAAATATGTACAGCAGATTTCATTTTAATCTTTACCTTAAATTATCATCTTTTAAGTTGTACTGAGAGGACGGTAACGAAAACAAATTTACTGTCGGCAACTTTGATAAAAATAAAGAAAAAAAGAAATGTTCCCGAATATCTTTTGAGGAAACGCTTACATCGTATGAAATCCTCAAAATAAAAATTTTTTTAAAAAAATGTTAGAAAATAAATCTTAATAATACAAGAAACTCAATTTTACCTTATTTTACATACTATTTTTACTGTAGATAAAATTTGAAATAAGATTCTTTCTTTCTTATAGTTAATTTCAAGTTGTATTGGAAGAATAGCAACGAAAAAAAAAGATTCCTCGCACACTTCAAATTTTTGTTTCGGTTGATTATTTCAAAAATAGTATTAATAGTTCCATATAGTAAAGAAAATCTAGTCATAAATTTGTTCATAGATTTATTTTAAAACTTATTGGTGTTCTAGCTGGATATTTCGTTGAGGATAAATTTTTCATTCCCCCATGTTTTGCTTTTGAAATTAGTTATCTGCTTATCAAGAACGATTAAGGCATATTACTAATAATAATTAGTAAAAATACCTTATAAACTTATAAAATAATAAATAATAAAAGGAAAACTTATAAAATAAAATAATAAAAGACTTTTCAATATTTCCTTTAGATTAGTAAGTGATTCCTTAATTATGGTTTTAAATCATTTCTTTTGTATTTGTATAAAATATTATTATATTCTTAAATCACTAAATAAATTACCTTTTTTTTACAAATGCAACAATGTTAACTTCATTTGGTCACTTTGGGGGACAATTTGAAATACGCTATATATTTTTGTTGCTTCATGAGGTTTAGTTTTTTCTCTCAATATGTCCATTTTTCTCCGTCTCTAAATAAAAACCTGTCATCTTTGTAGAAAAATCTATTTTTTATAATCTATTTAAGAACATCTATTTACGAAAACTTAACTTCGGTTTTCACTTCTTAATATATATATATATACTAGCTGCCCCGACAGACTTCGTACTGTCTCAAGTTATTGGGCTTTTGTAGCCTAATAACGTACGTACGTGTTTCATAGCACTTAGAAAATAAAAAGAATCGTTTAATACATAAATCCTTTCAAGAATAAAATGAACACATTAAGAGCTCTTAATGCCGCATTAATCTATGAAAAAGAATTTTTATCCCTAAGAACAACAACAATAAAACAATTTTTTTATCAGAACACAATCAATATAAACATGAAAAAATGAAACAACATGAAATAAAAATGAACAAAATGATATTCACACACGTTTGAAAAAGTTGAGTTATGCCTTAATACTAAACAACGATTACTTACGAAAATAAGTTATCTATTTCGTACATTGAAAAACTTAAATAATAATGTAATTATATTTTCATTGTAAGGCTTTATAGTACACGATATTTTTTGTTTGATTATTTGGCGCGTAAACAAATAAATTTGACGGTTTTCCAACGCGGGAGCAGGCAACATACAACTGTCCATGAGAGAAGCATGGGTTTTCAAGATTAATGCCGCAGAAATTCAACGATTGACCCTGGGATTTATTTATGGTCATAGCGAAAGCAAGCGGTACTGGAAATTGCAGTCGTTTAAATTCAAATGGTACATCAGTTGGTATAATGGGATCAACACATCTTCTCCCCTATATTTTCCGTTTAGAATGGTTGCTTCGATCACATTGTTCAGTAATGTTTTTACCGCTAGCCGTGTGCCATTACAAAGACGTGGTGCGTTGATATTTCGCAACATAATGACCACCGATCCTTCTTTTAATTGAAGATTATGAGGCGGCAATCCTGGAAAATCCAGTGAATTTAAAAATTCTGGTGGATAATTAACAACATCATCTTGGTTAGTTGCGCAACCAATTGATTTATATGTTCTTAATTCGCCCACAATTTCATTTTGAATTTTGACATTTATTTCATTTACACTGTATTTTTGGCAGCTAAGATTGCTCGTTCACTCAACCAAAAAAGATCTCTGTAATTTTGAGTGACGTTTGGGAAAACCTTTTGAATGAGCTCAGTTTTTGATTCAGTAAACTGACAAAAATTGGCAGGCAATGTAATGCAGCCAGTTAAAAAGTCTACAGGAATTTTGCCATCCCCAATGTCAATGAGCTGTTAATCACGTGCTGAAAATGGTATTTTTCTAGGTTTTATTATCTGTAGT
Source organism: Argiope argentata (assembly GCA_026289955.1). Taxonomy (NCBI): domain Eukaryota; kingdom Metazoa; phylum Arthropoda; class Arachnida; order Araneae; family Araneidae; genus Argiope; species Argiope argentata. The sequence continues at coordinate 3,219,045 of JAOUZG010027140.1, read as the reverse complement.
CATTATAAAAAAAATCAGAGCTTTCATAAATGCAATGGCAACACGTTATTGAAAGTTGATTTTTTTAAAAAAAATTATTTTTCGCCTACAGATTTATATTGGCGTCAAAACCCTCCTCCAAAAAACAAATCATGTTCTGACATGATAAAAATTAAAGTAAGTCTTGTTACCTTAAAAGTTGGCATGAAATTGTAACGAAATATATTTGTTGCCCCAAAGGAAGTCATTTGGAAACAGTTATTATATTTTTGTATGTTTGTAAGGAAGTGTATGGAATTCGTACCAATTCCTGAAACCAATGAGTACAATGGCTCTGGTGGCCGAACCAATGGCACTAATTTCACTTTGCCATTTGCGCAACAAAATCCATTTGCTTCATTCTTGTATTTCTATGCCTTACAATGTGAGCAAACTAAGTTCATAGATCCAATAGCAAAGCATTGGTAGGAACTGTAGTCAATTGAAACATCGTAGCTGAATACCGCACGTGAAATATTGAAAGTAGCTTGAACACGACGCATTGCACGTGATTCTAATATTCTATTCCTTTCAATTTCATTTCGTTCTTCAAGTTGTTGTGCAGTCCAAGTAGATTGAAAATTAGCTTGGTTTGTAGCATTTCTAGTTCTACGGCCCAAATTGCTACGCCCGCGTCTTATAGGTGGCATGGGTCTAAATGTAAACACACTAAACAAATAAAGTTACACTAACAACAGTTACACAACGCTAACAACAGTTGGTTTTCAAGACATGTGAAAATTTAAAAACAGCTTGGAAAATGCTGCGCTCAGAGGAAATAATAGTGACATACACATCCTTCGTTTCTTTTTTTCCCATCCTTTTTTTCTGCAAGTCCTTTTTTTTCTATATTTATTTTTTCTTTATAACTTTTCTTCCTACAAACCCTTTATTCCTTTTTTTTTTCCTTCGCTGCCAAGACTTTATTTTGAGCAGGAATAGATAAAATATCCATACAGACTAAACACCAAAAAAAATTAATAAAAAGGAATCGTTAAATATATAAATCCTTTTAAGAATAACATTAAAACATTAAGGGCTCTTAATGCCGCATTTATAAAAAAAAAGAATTTTTATCCTTAAGAACAACAAAAAAACTTTATATCAGAACACAATCAATAGCAATATTAAAAAATGAAACATCCTCGAATAAAAACGAAGAAAATGATATTCACGTCCGTTGAGAAGAATGTTTTAATCAGTATAATCAGCTGCATAAAAGCAAGTATTTTCTTTCTTTTTTAAACTTCCCGTTATCTATGAATGAAAACCAACTGACTTCCCGTATTTCTTTCTAAACAAATCATAATTTATTACTTCCTGCTATCTCACTCGGTGTGGGGGAAGGAAATGAAGATTTTTGGCGGGAAAGTAAGAAAAGTGTCGTTTTAACTATTTTCCACGCAGTTTTTTCATTTTTTCTCTTCATAAGAACCATCCTCGTGTCTTAACGAAAATATTAACAAAAAATTAGCCGAATCGGTCGAGCCGTTCTCCAGTTTTGCGCTTAGCAACGCATTTCGAGCTGCATTTTTATTATAATATATTATATATATATATATATATATATATATATATATATATACGCTAGACCTTCGCTTCTGACATCTCCATTTCCCATTTTTTTTCTCTTGTATGTTTCTGAAATCAGTATTTTATGTGCAATCAATTGTTATACGACCAAGAGCTCGTATAACAATTGATAAGCTTCCCGTAACTGCTTAAGAAATAATGTAACATTCTAGAAAATATCTAAAAGACAGAGGAGAAAAAAAAATATGACAAAGCTAAATGTTTCAGCTCTCTGCATTTCGAAAAGAATTTTTCTTCATTCAATTTGCCATGACCCCCCCCCCCAAATCCTAGTTCTAAATGTTAAACAGGGGGTAACTTTTCCTAGTCAATGAGACATTTATTCTGAGTGCACTTATTTCAAATATATAATAAAAGATCGTTCTTTTTTATCTTTTTAGAGTGTCATCTTCCATGTGGAGACTCACCCCGAATATCCACAATTCATTCAATGTGTGAGCTTCAACTTCTTCCCGACCGTCTATCACAAGATGGCGTATAACATTTTTTGTCTACTGGCTGTCTATGGCGTTCCGCTCTCCGTCATCATCTTTTGCTATTCCCGTATTCTCTGGGAAATTTCAAGACGATCGAGGGACACGGATGGTGAGCATTTTTTTTTCTCGCTCTTGTGCTGTCATTTATCCCACCTATTTCTAATTGAATTTACTTTATCAACATTATAAGAAAAAATATAGAAGAGCCACAATAGGCGGGATAAATTTAAAAATAAAAAAAAGTTCTGGAATTTTAGGCAAATTAAATACTAAGAATTTAACTTTTAATGAAGTATTGTCTACTAATAAGTAATTGGACAGGTGTGATGAAAGAGATAAACATTATTCAATCATATTCGATAGTCAGTAGAATTTCCATCTGAGACAATTGCAGTCTTAACCGTCCGGAATACGATTTCCATAAATGTTTGCATGACGGCCAATAGTATTTTCTTCATAGCTTAGAGAAGACATGCCAATTCTTTAATCCATTTTGGAGAGTTTTGACCCCCCCCCCCCCTAATTCGACGTTTCAACTCATTCCAGAGGTTTTCTTAAAGGATTCAAATCTGAACTCTTGGTTAGGCCAGCTCTGTGATTTCACCATATTTTCACCATACCAATTCATGGTGGACTTCACAACATGAAAAATATCGTTGATTTCCTGAAAATAACAATGATCCCACTCTTCAGACTGCCACAGCGTAAGAAGGTTGATTAGAGCATTGGAGTTGGAATCAGCGTTGAATTGGGATCAAGGGACCCAGTCTATAATTCGAAAAACATCCCCAGGCCATAACTTCACATCCGCCAAAATTTACTGCAGGCACAATGATGCTGGCAATAGGTCTGGCCAATGCATAAGCCAAATTTAGACTTCGCTATCTAAATGGCAGAGGTTAAACCTTGATTCATTACTCCAGAAAATTGTTTTTTTTCTCATCTATATTACACTTTAGACGTATCTTGCTCCAGCTCAACTCGAAACTTGAAGGCTTATGGATGTAGAGCAACCCTAAAGCTCAAGCGAATGTCCTTCCTTGCAGATCGTATTAATCGACACTAAGGCTCGGATGATTGCTAGAACTCCTGGAGTCTGGGGAACCCCGGTTCGGTGGGGTCATTCCGAATTTTTTAACAGCATTCGTCGATCTCTTTTTCTTTAGTAGTTTTTTCGGATCAATGAGCATTTCTATAATCACCACTCACCTTTTGTTCTCATTCAGAATATCAACTGACGAATTTAGTAGGTTTAAATCTCTAGATATGTCCCTTAAGGATTGGCCATCTGTATGATAACGACCGATTAAGCCTTTGTCTTATGTCAAAGCTGTTTACAAAACTATATTCAATGGTAATTATTTTTCCTACATGATATTTATGCACAATAGGTGTGATGAAAATTAGGACCTCTGACATCACCATTTGCATGGGTTTCCAAATATATTTTGGTGGATAGTGCATTAAATTTAACATTGAAAAGTTGTAGAGCTAAGCTCACTTTATAATACCTCTAAAAGAAAAAAAATCTCTCAATTTCAATGACAGTACATTATTTTCAAATTAATTTTCATACTAATATTCATATATAGAATTTAGGCTTACATTGTAAAAAAAATTGAAAAGGGAAGAAAATTATTTCACTATTAGGAGGACGATGTGAACATAATTTCTCATTTCAAGAGAGCAGAATTATTTAGACGAAGAGAAGTGAACCAGAACTGAAACACTGTGCTCCATGTCATAACTACAAGATACGAAGGTCTTATTCAAGTAATGACCACATGTGATGTAAAGTTTCAGAGTAGCTGAATATTCATATCAAAAGAGATATTCAGCTTTCAGGTCACCAACGCATTGGTAACCATTATAATAATTCAGAAATAATTTTTTTCTTAATATTGAAAAAAAAATCTTAAATTGTGAAAACAATAGATCTACAAAAAGAGGTCAAAACTAAATTTCTGTACTGTTCAGTAAAGTTACATCCGAAATACAGAAATGCAAACTCTTACTTGAGAGATGAATTCAAAAATAAGGATGTGGAGCTTCCTTTATGGTGGATAGTATTCTTGACTTGGTGGGTATATAAAATGTGGGGGTTGCCTACTTCCTATCGATGATGGGACATACTTTTCCTGCAGGTAGGTTTGTACTTTAGCCAGTGATGGCCTTTAGAGCATAGTCACAATTCTCATCATTGTTGAATTCTCGGCGGTCCGGTTACACAGTTTTTTCTGTGGGCTTCAAGGCACATAGGAGTTGTTAATATACATGCAAACAGAAAAATACAAAGTAATTAAGGTGATTATCATGTGAATGTATCCATCGCCTACTCTTGGAATTTAAGCTGGCAAGTATTGGCGTGCGTTTTCTGGACAAAAGAAAGGAATGAGCCCTTTGAAATGATGTTATCCTGGTTTATGCAAAATTCATTATTTTTAGAAGCATTTTAAAAATTCTTTAATTGCAAGGACAGTGAACAAGGTATTCGGAATAGGAAGGAGAAACTGTGAGAAAGAATTAAAAACTTATAAATTTTCTAAAGAGATTTAGCATTTATATTATTTATTTTAAGGTCATCAGAGGGCATTAGAATATGAGAAAAGATATCTAGAAATTTGGAAACATCTATGACGATTTAAATAAGATTTTAAAATATCATCGCACACACCACACCCATTATTCTCACGCATTCGTTATATCAGTTTCGTTCGTAACCCTATTTAAGCAAGATCCGTCCAAAGGGAACTCCATGCTTCGAACATGTATGGAAGAGTTGCAATTCGCAAACCGTTGGTAACAGCATGTCATGCTTTACAGCGACGCCAATGATGTAAAACAAACAGAAACAAGACCCCAAAACAATGACAAAAAGTGATCTGGTTTCCCGTTCACCCTTTTTCAGACCACCGGACGCGTTTATGTGTGGAGAACGCCCAAAGAAGCATTTGCTTCTGAATGCATCGTGTCGACTGTGAAGCACGGAGATGATTTGGTATGGGTGCGATATCGCGGCGTGGCGTTGGTACGCTTGTTACTCTGCATGGGAAGGTTACAGCTGCACGCAATGTCGGTATCTTGGGGGATCAGGTTCTTCCATTTGTCCAGACTGTATTTCCTGGAGAATGCCCATTATATGAAGACGGCAACGCTCCTTTCCACACTGCTAAGATCGTGCAACAATGGTTTTAAGAGCATGAGGAGAAAGTAGGTCATCTTGCTTGGTCACCTTATTTGAATCTTATTGAATATTTGTGGGGATATCTGAAGTCAAAACTCCGTGCTCGATTCCCTCCACCATCTACTATTTCGGCATTAGAGACCGCTCTCCACCAAGAATGGCGTTATATCCCAATAGATGGACGCATAGTGACATGTACTATGCGCGGGATGGACGCATAGTTCATGTCACTATGCGTTCATCCCGCGTCCCATACAGTCTGTAATACAATCAAAGGGGGTTACAACCGCTATTAATAAAACTTTTCACTTCTTTCATAGGTGTTCGTATTATTTTGTCATCCATCTGTATATATCGTGAAACTCTGATGCAAAAACATGTGTGTGTGTGTGATTGTTTGATTTTCCAAAAACATGTGTGTGTGTGATTGTTTGATTTTCCATCAAGTATAACAGAAACTATCTAATTACTTTTGGAGAAGTAAAATAATACTTTTTCCATCAAATATAAAAAAACGTAATCGAATTGCTATTACAAAATGAACATAGAGTTTTTCTTATAAGAAAAAACTTCAGTCCGAATTACTTTCTCGAGGGAAGTAAACACTATCATACTAAAAGACGCTAAATAAAAAATAGCTATTTTTTCAGGAATTTCTATCTGCAATGTTTATATTTAAGCGTTTAAGTGCATTCGTTTTTTATATTGAATGTCGATGCATAAAGTATAAATATTCTTATAAATGAGCACATAATGTGTTATTAGAATGGCAGGTTTATTCTTCTTTTTCAAAGTAAGGTAGAAATTTCAATTCTTAGATTTCATTAAGAATTTTTTTTTGTTAAAATTTATGACCAGGTATAAAGTGTCACACACAACCTTTCTAGAAGTCAGCTTTTCGAACTATTTTTAATCCTATAATGTCTTATGCAGAGTATACAATTTGCAGGCTATAAAATTACGAAATGCAGATTGTCTAAAAAATAGTGTCTCAAATACACATTTTAAAAAAAGATAAACTGTTTCTAAAAGAGTGGTGGAATATTGGAAATAATTGTTGCCATTGTGTGCTAAATGAATATTTTATTATATTTTCGCTGCTACTCGAAAATTTTATTCTAAACTATGATGTTTCAGATAAATTGAAGGAGTATCAGATGTCTATTTACTCTTCAACGATCTGGAATTTCATAGTAATATAACATGTACAGGATGATACCTTTAAATCATTAATTTCTGTATATGACTAGTTCGGAGACGATTTTTCAAAAAGTGATATAACGCTATCTTTAAATATGGAGTTTATTACATCATCAACTTCTTATTCAGAATCTTTTGACAAATCAAATTACATTGATTTTAGATTATTTGTTTTTCAAATAGCGTGTTTTACATGGACGAATTATATAGAAATGTTCATTTTTCTGAAATTGGATTGAAAAATATACTTGTAAATTAGTTCATTCAAATATAAGAAAAAGTTTCTAACAAGCTTCAATCTCTAAATTACCTGAAAAGACAAACATAGAAAACTAGTATAAAGATCTGGAATTTCATTTAAGGACAATTTTGCTGAAACTATATGAAACAGATCAATTACTTTTGTTTTAAAAACACTGTTTTCGTTTCACTTTTATCTCTGGAGTTTTTTTTTAAACTTTTGAATCTATGGTTATATATTACGTCGATTTAAAATAAAGATCGTTTTAAAATATACTATGTTTTAACTTCATTTTTCGTTTATAAAAAAAATTTAAATATTATTGGAAAAACACTTTTGATACCTAGTTGGATACCATATATGCTTGAGGGTTAAAATTAATGTAAATGTTGATCATGTTAAGTACTTTCTTTAATTCATTGATATATTTCTAAAGAATTCCTCCTGAACCATGCCATTTTATATTCTTCTTTTAAAGTTTGAAGATCGCAATGTTTGTGATCTGTCTTCCTTTCTGCTATCTCTAAATAATAAACCCACAAAATCTATACCATACCTTACACAAATATTTGCTAAGTGCATATCTGAGTTAAAACAAGTTTCGAGACATTATCTAATTAGTAAATTATTCATATTATCTAATTTATAATTATCTAATTAGTAAACTGTTTCATAAATTAAATGCAAGTATATCGGTCCTATATTCGTACAACATTGCAATGGCTTCTAATCTTATTTTTTATCGTTGACAAAATCAGAATAAAGTTTATTCTTGACTTATGTTGTAGTTTATAGCTGTGGTTTTTCTTTTAAATCTGCACTATATCTCCAAGATACTCTGCTTATATGCAAATTCGTTTGAAAGTAAATACATAATATTAGATATGAAAAATCAAAATCAGAATAAAGTTGTTTTTGGATCTACGTTGTGCATTTTCGATCTGGATGACCTTTCTTATATACTATGTCTATGAGATACTCTATTTAGGCCGGTTGAAAGTTTTATTTATTTATTTATTTATTACAAATGTGCAGGAAATCTAATAGTTATGGCATCATTCGATCTCTACCCTTGCAATACATTAGAGATACAAGAATTGAGGCAAAGCCTTTAAGTGTTAACCAGGGAGCACCAGTTGGAAACATGTTATATATCATGCCTTTTGAAAGTAAATACAGAATTACATATACCGGTGTACTAGCATAGTGGTAGCGGGTTTTCCTCTTGGTCTGGTCCTGGTACAGGCATGGTTGTTCTTTTTCTGTGTGTTGTCTGTAAGGAGTGTGAATGTTTCCCTCCCACCCTATAAAAAGGGGCTGTGCAAGCGAATGGGATGAGAGAGTAGCAAAAGTAATACTCTAATCCCTAGTTACTACAAACAAAGGCACTGATTATCCTTAAATCGCTGACTACCTCAAAGAGATTGTTCGTGGCAAGGGCCATAATAAATAACAAAAGCAATTACATATAAAAAAATCAGTTTTTTAAAAAAGAATGTCACTTGAAATATTCCAATGAAATAAATCCAAAATCTCATATTAAGTAAATCAAATAGTTTACTAAATTTTATTAAGTAAGAATCAGAAGTTGATGAGCTTTTCATAATATCTGTACAGTTTCTTTCCTTTTAGCTGACCTGACACAACAGCCTCAGTACAGACGGCGCCTGTGCCTCCGGAGATCGGACATCGCCCACATGGAGAGAGCTCGAGCCAGAACTCTGCGCATGACCATCATCATTGTGCTGACATTCTTCTGGTGCTGGACCCCTTACGTAGTCATGGTCCTCTGGTACCTCTTCGACCCTGAGTCAGCTGACAAAGTCGATTCGAGAGTGCAGTCCTCTCTCTTCATGTTCGCAGTGTCCAACTCCTGCGTGAACCCACTGGTTTACGGGAGCTATGTCTTAAATTTCAAAGATGTTTTCGCCAAATGCTGTTGCAAAAGAACAACCGGAATCAACGCTTCTATGAGCCACACTCAAATTACCACTCCGGCTAAAAAGGTGCACTTTGAAGGCATTCAGCGAGATGTCTCCATTCATCTAAATATGAACGGAACGGGCACGTACCCTGTGCTCATAGATGACGTAGATATTAAAGATCAGGCCTTCCCGAAGTTTGACATCAGGCCGTTCCGTTACAGCAGCAGCTTAAACAAGCTCTATTCGAAAGAGTATTATGGGACATCGTCTCAGAAAGTTGAAGTAATTATACACAGTTTAGACCGCTGAGAGATTCAGAAACCTACACAACAGATTCACGGTGCAACATATCCTTGCTTCAACTGTCCGTAAATTTACTTAAAATCAGAAAATTATACAAATCTAAGAAAATAGTTGCATAAAATAAACCTCAAAAAATCTGAAAATGAATTGTAAATATCTGAAAATTTCAGGGAAATCAATTTTTTTTCACATGTAAAATTAATTATGCATAAAGATAATCAAGAAATTTTTGATTCATAGTAATTTTAATAATACTTTTAGTTTGCATTTTTTTTCATTTAATGCAAATTTTCCTACAAAATATGAAATACCGATATTGAAAGGTATAGCATATAAGTTTTAGGCAAAGTATAAAATATGAATTATTATTTACTCTCATTCGGCACAGTATATAATAAATAGACATTCTTCAGACAAAATATGGAAAAGGACCTTGATAAATAAATTCAAATTGCAGTCTTTTTTTTATAACTTTTTTTATCAAAAGTCCACAAATTTAGAAAATTTTCTTAGTTTTTTTTTCTTTTCATAAACATAAACAAATGTAATTCAATAAAAGTTAATAACCACAAATTTGTTTTTTATCAATAGATATTAGTGATTTTAAGTGCAAGTTTAATTTTGTGATGTCTATAAGAGATTTGATAATTCTTTGAGACCCAAAATTTGTTTCCTAAGTTGTTCTTCCCTCATTCCCTAGGTAATATATATATAAGTATGATTTTTATAACTGAGAATTGACTTCACTGATTTGGCAATAAGACTAAAATAAAATATGAATGTAAGATAATATTTGCATGTAAGATATAAATTTCAATTAAGACATTCGTATCTTCTCCTCAGAAAATCAAGAAAAACATTACTACGAAAGTTAGTTGGGCAATCTTTAGAATTATTGGCATTTTTCCGACTGCAATTAAATTATTTTCGTCAAATCACCAATAAATAATGGATTGTAAAATATCGCCAGCAAATTACAGATTTTTTACGGCTATCAGAAAAGGAAAATCAACATTATATTTTGAGGGCCATTGGTGACATTAAAAATATTTCACCAAATCGCTAACAAAAAAAGCCGCCAACAGTTTGGCGATTTTTTTTCGGAAATGAGAAAGAACCCAAATATTTTTATTTATGCATAATTAAAGCATTAATACAAAATTTGTATCCAACGCACTTTTTGTTGTGACTATCCTTTTCCCAATAATATAAGTGACTAAACAGTACTAACAAGAATATTCGTCTGACACTACTCTGAAATATTATTTCATTTTTCCCAATTATAGAATATAATTCAATCATAAAGGACTTTTTTCCTTACATTATGCACATAATTAGTTTTATTGCTGAAACAAAATTGGTTTTCAGCTTCAATTATTTAAGGTAATAGTCACTAAATTTTTATTTTCTTTGCCATGAATTAATTAATAAACCAATAATTTTCATTGCATATACATAAGGAAAATTTAAATTTTAATCCCATGAAAGACTTCAATTAAGTCGATATAAACCTAATAAATAAAAAAATATCAAAGTGACATTCACATGTTGACCCAATTGCTGAATCACTTAATAGGATCAATCAAGGATTTTTTAGGTCCTGAAAACAAGTAACTAGAGCGCCAAAATTCAATTTTGAGCATTGTACAATTGGAGACTGAACAGAGGTAAATATAAAATTTATACTAAATATGATCTCTGTGGGATTTCAAATTTTTTGCTATTAAACTTTTTTGGTCATTAAAGAGCATTACTATTATTCTTAAAGATAAATTAAAAACTTTATTAAACTGTTTAAATAAATTTTGAAAAGAATATGTTGCGTTTATCCATTTACGCTTTTCTGAATAAATTTTTGCTTCTCCAAGCAATAGAAAGAGTAAAGAGTTCGCGTCATAAGATAATACAGCATGAAATAATAACGTTGATTGCAAATTGTTAAAGGCTATAGAAAGTGCACGAATGTGTGAGTTGTAATTCAATTTACGTGAGCTAAAGAACACAAGAAATAATAGAAATGGCATGGCATTAACTTGTAAGAAGTCTTTATTCGTCGAAACTTGAAATTAGAATGTAGATATAGACTTTCGATGTCTTAATAATTGGTCGAAATTCATTCAGATTTATGCAAGCTTCGAAGAATGGAAGTAGTCATGAGGCATTCTTTTGCCAATGCTTGGAATTCGGTTGGTATTTGCGACAGTGTTGGCGAATCTTAAGTCTAATGTCTTTTCCGGTTTTTTAAAATCCCTAAACAATAATCCGCAGTCGAAAATGTAGATATAACACTAGTCTATCAGCTTGACTAATCTAGATATGCTTTTTATGTCATTTTTGTCATTGTTGTTAACTGCTGTATTTTTAATCTAATTGTACATGAAGTGTTTTCATTGTATTGTTTAAATCAATTTAAATATCTATGTAACAATACTTCCTGGTGAAAAATTAGCAATGATTTTACATTGCTGAAAATATGACATCCTTTACAATAGTATATTTCTACGCTCACAAGTAGAGATCAAAGGGATAATTGAAATACTTAGTAGAATACATGTATTGCACAATACTGGATGATATAACACCAAGCTGTATAACATTGTTGAATATTAAATACTGTAATATAATATTGTATAATATTTATGGAATATTAAATAATATAATATGATATCGCACAATATTGTATAATATTGTGCTCTAATTA
>JAOUZG010027140.1:3182306-3207394 GCA_026289955.1 Argiope argentata | reverse complement strand
ATATAATATGATATCGCACAATATTGTATAATATTGTGCTCTAATTATTTTATTCAATATTAAATCATATAATATCGCACAATATTGTACATTATTGTTGAATATTAGATAATATAATATCGCACAATATCGTATAATATTGTTTGCACAATATTGTATAATATTGTTTGAACAATATTGCATAATACTGTGAAACAAAATGTTTCACCTGGGACTTTCCTTTGCAGTTTATATAATACGCAGCAAACTCTTAATTATAGATGACTGGTGTAAATAAATTATTTTACTGTCCCAAAACATGAAAAGCATTTTTGAGTTGAAATCAGCCGAATGTGTCAAATTCATGTGAATGAAATGATGCCTAATTCTACGAGATTTTTTTAGCTTCTCTCTAAGTATTCAAGTGGACAGTTGGAATTTTACGGGCTTATCCAACTGTGTTTTGTATTGAAGGCCTAGTTCTAAATATTAACTATCAAATATTTGATGTTTGTAGATGTTGTTGTACTAACAAATGAACACTTACCATATGTACAAGTGATTTTAGAAAATTATCCGTCAATTTTGAAATGGCCTGTCAATAAATGTAGGTGTAGCGGTTTAATGTTAAGTAAAAAAGAAAATAAAAGGTGCTAAACATATATAATTATACTGATTGCTGCTGCACATTTATTTCTTTTGTTTTATGAAAAATGCATTTAATACTCTACTCATTTTTTATTCTGTTAGTTATATAGTATTTAATGTAAATAACTAATAATTTTCCGATTATACAGTATTAAGAGCTTGGAAACTAATCTCATGCATAATGAAATTATTTATTTTAAAACATTTGCTGTGGCTCTACTTTGTACAGTGTAAAATGATTCACAAATTGTAAATGTATAATTATAATAAATTAATCATTGGGTATACTCTCATGTATATATTAGTGTAATCAAAAAATTTCATTTCAAGTCAAAGACATATTATTTCATTAATAGACAAAATACACTTATACAAACATGTATTAGAATGCAGTAATTTACCACCAATTCATATTTTAAATAATTTTCTTAAAATTTAATTTTTCTTTCTATTTTATTTATTGTTTTGGCATTTAGATCGTTAAATGCATAATCAAACTAAGTATAATGTAAATAGTTTTGAGATTATTTGAAAATCTCCACAGCTTCTATTATTGTAAATGAGTCAACATTTTAGAGGCTTATCATTTGACCTTTCACCTGATATTCCATGCATCATTGTTGTAAATTTTCACAGCTATTAGGCTTTGAAAATTTTGATTTCGAATGGGATTTTGGATAATATGAAATATATTTAGGTGTTTGGAACCTAACAAATATTTATTTGTGTGTTGTGTTAATATTTTTGATTAAAATATTACTGTTACATTTACTTACATATCGTCGTAATCAAAAAATCATTATATTGTTGTTCTATAATATCAAAGGATTTACTGAATACTATTTAAAAAAATAGCATGTATATGTCATGACAATATTTTGCATGGAAATCAATGCTATACTCACTTGAATATTGTTGTTACTGAATTGAATAATGAATTATTATATAAATGGTGTCAAAGAAAATTACATAAGTTACTTTAAAATGCTATATATATGTTAAAGCAATAATTTTGGGGAAAAATACTTTGTTGCAGTCTCTTCAATATTGCTGTCATTGCATTGTGTCAATAGCTTCAAAGAGTTTTGTGAAATTCGTTTAAGAAAAAAATTATTATATGTTTTGATGGTAATTTTGTGTGAAACTAATTTTTATATTCATCCAAATATTGGTGTTATTAACGTGAATAATGTACTGTTTTAACTATGATATCAAAGAATATATTGAATGTTATCTAAAACTGTTTTATGTGTTATAACAATAAATTTGGGGAAAGAAATAAATTTTTACATTCAAGCAATGTTGCTGCCAATAAAGTTACACTGCGCAAATAGTCTGTTTCATCAATATTATAAAAAAATTGACAGAAATTTATTTAAAAATATTATTTTTTTTTATTTTGACCAGTTTAGAAGATAACATTGCAAGTCTTAAAAGATCCATTTTATATTATAATTAGAAAATAATTGCTACTTAACTTTGTAAATAAGAAAAAAGTAATGTAAATGTAAATAAACGAAAAGAAATCATACAGCTATTCACTAAACAAAAATCCCTGTATATTTTGCACTAGTAAATTATAAGATTTTATTATTAAATATAAGTTCGTTGTTTTATAAGTAAAAAGTGTTTCATCTTTCATGATTTATGAATTATTTATGCATACTTTTTAAAATATAAAACTGTGATATCTATTTCAAATTTGTTTTAAAATGGCCATTGTTAACTTTCTAGCATATATACTTTATCGAAAATATGGTAGTTCAGTTCATAATATAATTAAAATGCTATAAAAGTAAGAAAAAATTGGCAAAAATAAAGGCATTTATAACTTTCCGAGTGAAACCTCATTAATAGTCATACATAATGTGATCATGACTACTTAGATTTACTAATTTTTTCAAAACTATAAAAGAAATGTAAAATAACTGCCTTTGATCAAATGAAATGATTTGATGTAATTGAACTTACATTTTATAGCAAAATAAAAAAAATAGTATGTATATTTTAGAATATCTAAACGTCTTTACAAATTCAAATTCTTTTCAAAAATTATTGTTTTCATAAAATACAAAATATTTCTAAAAATTTATTCCTATATATATATATATATATATATATATATATATATATATATATAAAGGAAATATTTGGCTGTCCATGCACGATTTCTGGAATATTTTTCTTTCTTCCTTCTTTCTGCTTGCTAAGTATAAATCCAAAGGTATATGAATAGGTGAATTTATATATAATTTCCAGTTCGATATGACTACAATTCACAAAAGGATCAGCATTTCAAGGAGTTTTACATCAAATGCTATGTAAGTAAAAAGAAATAATGGAATTTTCCATAAATTATTGTTTTGAATATGAATCTGCAAATAAATATAATCAATTCTATAATGTTTTGAAATATAATAAAAAAACCTGCATACGTATAAAACATGTAATAGTAAATTAAGCCACCAAATTGCCAAAAATATCTATGCATTTTTCATTATTATTTACCTAAACATTAGAATTCTAAATGAAGAATTTAATTTATAATAATATTTAAAATAATTAAAGAACATTTATGATTTGCTCCTCTGGTTGATTTGTTAATTAATTTAACGAAATTGTACACTTTTTATTGTAATGCTGGGTATTATCGCATCCAGTTCTACAAAGTTGATAAATATACTAATAGCTTCTCGCATACTTATAAAACATAAGTTGCAGTAAATTACGTCACTTAAATGCCAAAAATATCTTCAAGTTTTTCTCATTATTCTTTGCGCAATTAGAATTCTAACATAATAAATATAATATACAATAATATTTAAAATTATTAAGGAATCTTTATCTTTTGCTTGTATCTGCGCACAAGCCAATTAATTCTATAAAATGCCAACTTTTATTGAATTATTAACTTTTATAATTTTTTTTACTTATAAAAGTAGTTATAAGTATTAGCTATATTACATATATAAGTAAACTTTTATTTAACTTATTAACTTTTAATTGTAATGCCAGTTGCTGTAATGAGAGGAAGACTATCTTATTAAAATATTTATCCTTAACACTTTTTTTCAAAAAAAGCTATTAATTTATTTTATTACGTGTATCTCTGTACCAAAATTCGAATTCAATATTTATACATTCATATTGAGTTTCAAATTGTTATTTATTTTCGATGAAACAGGGTAATCCAAATTCATTTTCTTCTCCATCAGTTTTCTGATCAGTTCCCTAAATGTCGTTGCAGCCGATTATCATGTTGGGATTTATTTTTTTAAAGATTATCCACTAAATTTGTAAATTCGAAAGTGCTAGAAAACTCTCGTTCACATAACACATTTTTAATAGCAATATATACTAAATAAACAATATGTTTTGTGTACTCTTCTTTGCATTATTGATTACACATTGAAGAAAAATTTTTACGAATCAATTTTTAAAGAAATTGATAATTTTAACACTTTGTATTTATGACTATTTTTCATTTATTATGGAACTTTCAATAAATCACAAGTAAATCAGAATTTGACTAAGTATTCTTTAAAATCTTAAAACTAGTAAAATTATCCATAATGTAGGCTTTATTGATTTTTAATTGAGTTTGAATATTTATGTTTATAATTACAACTATGTGTCCCACATTTTAAAATAACTTTGGAATTGAATTGTTAACTAAAAATATAAATTTATATTTTAAAGTATTAAGGTGACAATATTTAAAAGATGTAGATTAAATTTAAAAGTTTCGATACATTTTGTCATAAATTCTAAACATGTAACCGTTGTAAATAAAATGTAAATAATGTAAATATGTAACTGGAAAATTGTAAGAGAAAAGTCATCAAATTTTGACAGTCTCAAGGCTAAAATTGGGGCACAAAAATTTTAGATAGAATTAGCATTGTTATTTCAATTCTATTAAATATTTTTCAACATAAAGTTACTTTTCCGCTATGTTGATGAAGTCAATTTTTTATAGAAAGTCATAACATATTCTATATGAAAACAAATATTTACAATTAATTGTAATCAATCAAGATTTTTAAAATGCTAATGATTATTCTATTTAATAAAGTAAAAAAATACATTACTAAATTCTTATAAAGAAAACATAATAATAATTTCATTAAAAATATTTCATTATTTTTTTAAAGTTTAAAAGATGTTAAATTATAAAACAATCTTTTATACTGGGCTGTTTAAATTTACGGAAATATTTAGTTAAATTAGAGCAACACTACTAAAATAGTGTAAAGTTTGTAAAGATACATAAAAATTGAAACTGGAAGGTCAGCAAATGTTTATTTAAAAAGAAGAAATCTCAATGTGTGAGCTACAACTAAAATAATGAATGATTTATTCTTGTAGAATGGACGCTCATTTTAATTTTAGAATACCAAATAATGGTTTATTAATAACGATTTAATTCGATTTGTTAACCACTTTGCTTTACCGAATGGTTACTTTTACAGTTGTTTCTTTCTACATCTACTATACATAAAGTTTTAAAAAATCAATATATATTATTTTGAAAAAAAAATATCTTCCCAAAATTTCTAAATGTTTCTTTATTTAAATAACTTTGCTATCAATGGTTTCACCTAAACATTAAAATAATGTAGTTCCACCAAATTCATTAACTCTTTAATATTACTATTTTATGAAATATGTATTAATTTTGTTTATTTTTTTCTCTGCTTGTATATATATACACATATCTATATAAATATTATGTGTATATTGAATGTTATGGCAAAAATAAAGATCTCCGAACTAATTTTTATGCTTTATTTCAATCACTGAAATATATATAATAACCATTAGCAACTTTGGCTGCTTGGCAAAATTCTGCTGCGAAATGAAAAGGAATAAAATTTCTTTATATTCTTTATATTATATTTTTTTTTTTTTTTTTTTTTTTTTTTTTTTTTATATATATATATATATATATATATATATATAAAGTGAAAAGCAATAGAAATATTTTTTTCGCCAAACTCAATAAATATCGCAAGGATTTTGATACCTTTCGAATGAAATAGAATAATCACAACAACACTCTAGAATGGAGTGCTCGAATCATGAAAATATGTATTTAAAAAGGAATGACATATAGTACGTAATTCGAAGTACATGACGTTTATGGGATGTTACATTTCTAATTTTTTACCAATACGCCAAATTTCCTTGCGTCGGTCTATTTTAATACAATGTAGTTCATGGGTTCTGTTTGCTGTTTCTTTATCCTGAATTATCTTTTCTTTTACAAAAAAATTTGCCTAAGAAATTTTAATTTATCTGAATTTAAAGTATCAATAATTCTATTGCGGAAAAATGTATATCAAGGTTCAAATGAATTTACGAATTGCAATTAAATTGCAAACACTGCAAATGATCAAAGTAAAATATTCATCCTTGGGTTTATTTCATACTCTAAAAAACTCTTTTTAAATTATTTAAATTAAATTATTGATTCAATGTCAAAATTCAATCCCAACAAGTTTGAAATTTTCAATGACCTTTAAAATAAATTCAACCGAATTTTCTGAAAATAACTTTAAACAATGATTTGGAATTTCAGCAAGATTTAAATTAATTGAATATTCCAAAAAAATTTCATCTCATTTAAAGTAGTTGAATCATAATCAGGTGTCTCTAAAGAGTGACGATAAAAAATACAAAAACTTTTACCCACTGAGAATATTTATTGTTGGCCTGGTGGTCTCGGTCTTTGGACCGGTGGGTTTTAAAGTTTTCAACCCAATTCCATAGACAGATCGTCATTTAGGGGATGGGTTTGTCTGGTGAATGCTAAATCCATCGGGATCGAATGACTCCCTCCCCCCTCCTTGTATGATGAAGAAGTATGGCGAGTGGGCCAGCTCAGATATGGTTTGCATTATCTTAACCTGGTTAAAAGTTACGAAGTGCGTTCCAAGATAATCCTAGTATTGCTTTAAAATGGGATTTAATATAACTAAGCTAAACTTGAGAGCATTGAGAAGAGGCATTAATCCTACATAATTTATCATTTTTAATCCAGATAGTAGAGTTTCAAATATCTTCAGTAAAACCAATTTAAAACGAGAGTTCAACTTGAATTAAAGGAGAAAAAACAAATTTACTTTAAAAAATTAAATATTTTAAAAATTAGCATAAGAATTGAAAGATCATTACAGGATTTCAAAATTTTCTTCTGGGGGCTTCCATCAATTCAGTCTGCATTAATGTTAATTTTAAAATTACAAATAACCCTATAAAAATACTTTACTAACTATAAATTTCTTCCTCTTATGTCTTATCGTTATTATATAATTTTAACACGAGTTTAATTCAATTTTTAAGAATTTCATTTGCAATTTCTAATTTTGACAGTAAATTTCTTTCTTTTAATACGTAAATTTGCGTCAGACTTTTAAGTTTAATATATACTGCCATTTTATACATTGCATAAAAATTATATTCAATTATAATTATTCATATATAATTCCACACAATCGTGTAGGTATTTGAATATTGTTCATTGAATACTAACATGTTTTTGTCTAAGGGAGAATATACATTTGTCACCTATAACTGTATGTTAATTATAAATATTCATATAAAACTAATTAAAAATTTAATCACAAAAATAAAAGAATTAGGCAATTTTTCAAAAATTAATTAAATTAAAAGGTTATTTTTAAATGAAAACAGGAAAATTTTATTTTCATAAAAACATTTCTTTTGAAACTATAAATTTTCAATTGACGATTTTCTAGGTAAATTATATTTAGGTCAATTTAATATTAAAATTCCTATTATATATATATATAAAATTTAAATTTACATTAAAATTTCTTTTTAACTACAAAAACTTTGTGATTGATGCAAAACGTTAAGATAATTTGCCTTCAGAAATCAGCCAGATATAATTTAATCAAGAGAAAATATTTATATAATATATCAGATTGTTGCAAAAGAGGTGGATAAGCAAATATATATTTAAATATTATTATTTTATTAATATATTTAATATATGACAAAATACGAATGCATTTTTGTTTTTGCCGTGAAAAAAAAATTTCTCATTGAAAAATGCATTTTTTCATAAGAATTTTTTTAATTAGTTTTATTTATAATATAAATATATGATTAGGCCTGAAATGGATAAGCCAATAAGTTCTAAGTAGCCAAATTTCTCCCTTTAAACGCAAATCTATATTCGGAAATTTCTTCTTGTTTCATGCCATAAAAGTTTAATTCTACAATAATTTGAACTTAAATAACTATAGTTATATTGCAAACATGGGAGTAAAATTTGCCTATAGCTTCATTTATGTAACAAAAGATTGTGCGTTGGCAAAACAAAAGATTGTGCTAAAACTATCTATTGACAAAATCCGTAATTACTTAGTTGCCAATCCAATAAAATGGAACCATCCCCCCCCCCTGCCCTCTTTCTTTTCAGAAACAAACGAGAGCTTTCATATCATTCAAAAACCCCATAGCTACTTCTTAAATGACCATTTAAAATATCCTCAATGATCCAAAAGTATTATTTTATATTTCATTCCCTGATTCATTATCCTACAGCATTTAAACAGAGAAAAATACTTCTTTTCTGTTTTATTCTTAAGTAGTTGAAAATTGTTTCTAGATTAAAAAGTCAAAGTATTCTAAAATGACTTCACTTTTTAAACTATTTTTATGAAAAAAAAATCTTAATTCATCATCTGATTGTAGTGAATTTCATTCTCGTGCTTCAAAGGCAGCTTAGATCAGAGCAATTTGTGGAGATCTGAAGTAAAATTTGGAATATCTCGTTTATGAACTCATTTTTTACTCTCACTTTTCAATTTTGAAGGATAAAAAAAATTATTCTTGAAGCTAACTACACAAAAAATTCATTTAAAAATTCATGATATTAAAAACTCTATCAGTCTTTATTTCTATTTAACTATCATTTGCCGGTTTTGAAATATGTTTCTGTTTCCATACTCAAACATCAATAGTTTTACAAAGGATGATTAAAGTATGCAGTTTCATAATTATAGCTTAAATATTTATTGACTTTAAACACAGCTTAAATATTTTTTGAGTGAGGAACTATCAATAAAAGTAAACTAGGCATATTTCTTTAAATGTATTTTTGCAATATTTGGAGAAAGTTTATCTCCTTAAAGCAGGTAAGGATTCTTTTAGAAGGGTTTCATAATTAAAAGAAACAGAATACGTACAGAAGGAAAGAAGAATGCCAAGAAAGATATGTGTTCGAAGGATTTAAAATCAATCCCATTCCTAAAAGGAGTATTTACTTAAGCAATGGGACTAGGAATATTTATCAAGCAAGTATTTAAGGCATCTATACGCCATTGTATTTTTAATTAATGAAATTCAAATTTTTGGTACCACTGCTAAGGGATTTTTCTTCAAGATTTTCTTGATATTTCTTTTCTTTTCATCAAATTTAGTGCTTTTTCAAAGACATTCCATTTTTCTCATTAAAATTACTTACTTCAGATTTTATTGATAAATTTTAATTTCAAAAATTAGGTTATTATTACTTTAAGATTCCATAAAAAAGACTTCTTTAGAAAAATACTCATTAAACATTTTGGCTTACAAACATTATTATTTTTTAAGGACTTATTTTTTGTGTGTTTGTCCTCTACACAATTATAATTTTTTTAAAAACAATATTTTTAAACAAAGGAATATAGCATTTCTTGAATTTTTCTTACTCTTCATCGCTATATTATAAAACGTTGGCATAGAATCCCTTTATTCTGGAAAAGGCTGACGTTTTAACAGGTTTCTTTCTTTTATTCTTTTAACATATATACATTACAGTGTATGAATTACAATATTTTTTCAGGTTAATATGAAATTGAAACTGAACCATTATTCTTCATCTTAAATTTTTCGAATCATCTTTTTGATGGAGGAATTGATTATTTTTGCCAAAATGTGCCAAATGCCAATTTTGAACTATAATTGTTAATTCATTATACTACTATTAAATTCATACTATTTAATTATTTCTCGGTGTTGACGGTGTTTATAAAATGTTTACAATATTCTCATAAAATTAAACCATGACATGAATTTTGGGCAGCTTTTTAACTGTTTTTCGTGTTTATATATTTAAATAATTTACAAAACAAGAATTCTATCCACTTTATACAAGTTATCGTAGAAATTTTGCCTATTTTTACATCATGTAAAACTCATTGCATTTAGATTTATCATTTTTCTCCTTCTTGCGGTCGTTGCGAAAGAACTCAAAAACTTTACTCTACCTTGCATTCTCCTTTAGAAAAAACAAAACAAATGTTTCCAGCCTCCATGAGTGAATCGATTTTGACGATTTTTATTTTAAGTGAAACTCGTGATTCCTTTATATAATATCAAAAAACATCTGTCCCTCATCCACGATTCCTTATGCTATGTCCTATCATTTATTCTTTTTATGCACTTAGGTCTCTTGCTTTTAGAAATTTGACATTAAGAAAGAATAATTAATGATTAAATTCTTCACGGATAAATGAAGAAAAATACCCCGATTAAAGAAACATGCAGGCTATTTTCGTGCATTAATTAAATTATAACTCGGACTTTTTTTTCTATATTTTAAGTATTTAATCTACATCAGTATTAACCTTTAATCATCATTAATCTTAATTAACCTTTAAACATTCATCTGTATCTCATTTTTATGCAACTGTTTTCTACTTTATTTTTCAGTATAATTCAATAACTTCATTAAAACTCATTTAATACTTTATTAAAAATGTAAAGTATTAAAACATTTTAATACTTTATTAAAATGAGTTAAAGTAAAAGTAAATAAATATTCATATGTTTTGTGAGCAGTATACACTTTCTTGTGAAGTCATTTCGTTTTTTTCAATTCCTATCATTTCACAATTATTTCACACTCTTCCTGTATATATTTATTTATATACCTAAAAAAACTTTTTATTTACCCACTCAAGATAAAATACGTTTTTTTTAACTTGTAGTAGATAGCACTTGATGTTAATACAGTTTTTCAAATATTAATTCCTTAGTTCAATTTAGTTAATTTTTAGTAATTTAAATAGAGTTTTAGCAGTTTGTAATGAAAATTGAAATACAGAGGCAAAAGCGCAATCGGTAAAATGCAAGGATTTCAGTATTTTTCACGCGAGGGTGAAAAATGCGATTTCAAATCTTGCTAGAATCGTTAATTTTTTTAATAAATTTATTATATATATTATTTGTATTTACTTAATAAAAAGTAACTAAAATAAAAATTTTTTTGACTAGGTAAGAATTGACACAGAACGTCCTTATTTCCAGTGTTGTCAATGTTTTTTATTTTTATTTTTTAACCATGTTCATTAATTCAATATTCTTCTATTCAATAAATTGCTAAGTTTTTATTTTATTGTTGTTTTTAGTAAAATATATACATTTTTTTAAAAAAATTATTAATCTATATCTGCAATAAACCGTATAAAAGTCTCATTATTTCTAGAATTGTTATTCCAGAATAATTCATCATTTTTTTTGTTGTTGTTTACAACTATTTTTCTGAAGATTTCCCAAACTCATTTGGATAATACTTGATAATATCAGAGATAACGCAATTTTTTTATGAATTTAATTATGAAAAATTTTAAGTAAATTCTGGAATATCTTTTCATCTTCTTCCCTCATTGTTCTGACAACTCAAATATTTTCCAAAATTATTGCTTTATATTCTTATTCCGTAACATATCTTGATTAAACTATAGAATATTTAATGCTCTTCACACTGCTTGCTCGAATTTCAGGGTTGCTCTTTTTTATTTCCCTTCTGAAAAAGAGGACAACGCTTTTATGTCTTTTTTTTAGATTGGAAAGAAACGGAAAAGAAATATATTATTCTAATTTAGATATGAATTACTCGTTTAAAAGCATACATGCTGCAAAGAAAATTTTTATTCCATTCAATTTAATGGCCGAAAAAGTTTCTCTGATAACATCAAAATGAATAAAAGTAAAATTTCCGTTTCATCATAGTCAAAACATTGTGTTTCGTGAACTCTATGGTATCTCAAACTTAATGGAGGAAAAATATATTTTTGACAACAAGTGGAAATTGTTTTGAAGATTTGCTTCAGAGCACTGTACTTTGTTTTATATTCCCTATTCCACCAAAATTATTTCGCTGGTGAATCAAAACTTCCATATGGTCTTCATCAAGAAAAGCTACTCATACCCTTTATCGCTGTTCGAATTTAAATGATATTAGAATTTCTTTCCGAAAGCAAGCATTTCTGAGCAGCCTTCATGAATTATGTACTCACTTCATATGATGCGTTTCTGCACCAGGAAAAATATTTCCAGTAGTTCCAAAAACTATATTTCATACACTTTATCGTTGCTAGAATTTTAAGAGTGATAGAACCTCTTTCAGAAAACAAATATAAATCCTATTTCAGAGATTTCTTACTACAAAATATTTATTTTTAAATGAGACTTTAATGTTCAATCAAAATTATTTATCTTCGCAATTATTTTTATTTTAAGGGGACACGGTACCTTCACAACTTTTTATTTTATTTTAAGCATTAAACAAAAAATGTGTAGTAGTATATGTGATCATTAAAATAAAAACATCCTAAGAAAGAAAAAAAATTAATCTGCACATTTAAATTAAATTTAAATTTTTTTTTAAAAATTTCACTTTTTTAAATTTGCTACTACTTTTTCAAATATGAGTATTTTTGCTTGAAACTTTTTTATAGATTCTCTGAAACATATTACACAAAATTGTGCATGGATTAAAAGATATATCTAGTATTTATTTTAATATAATTTTTTTACTATTATGTGTGGTGAAAAATTGGGAAATTTACTACCATGTCATTTATAATCCAACATATAATAAAAACTAAAAAAAATTGAATGCTTATTGCATGCACAGTTTCATTATATACATAACGGTGAAGCTATGCACAAAATTTGAAAGCTTTCTCTTATTTACGAAAAAAGCCTTAGCATTTTAAAAGTATGGAGATGATGAAAAACAGAACATGGAGAAAAAGGACTTTAAAGTTTTGATCTGAGAAAAAAAATTATTTAATCTTTTTTCAAGCAAATATTTTGCATATTTTTAAAATTTATGTATTTTAAAATATACATACAAAATTTAAAACACTTATCTTCAATAGAAAATATTTTATAAGGATTTATATATTGATAATGGGGTGAAATGAAACATGATCGAGAAAAACAAGTGTATGAAAAAATAGAATATCTCAATGTTTAAAAATAAACTAACATACCTCATAATTAAAATTTATTTACTGCATGATTTAAAAGCCCCCAGCTTTGTATGTTAGTCCTTCTTTTTTTCTATTGTAGTATTCTCTGCGTTTAAGAGCAAGTTTAATTTTTTTCTTAACTAACTCATACACAGCTGACTTCTTACGCCTTCTCTGATACACACGCCTGTAATCTCTCCACATGGCTAAATGTCTAGAATGTTTATTTAGAGAAATATTATTTTCAGCTTTTATGCTTTCTAATGTTTTATATGTCCCTACATTAAATTCAGAAACTGCATCTGCAACTGCAATTTGCACTCGAAATAGAGAAGCAAAAGTTTCTTTGGAGCATTTACTCCATATAACACTATGGAGACTTTCATTTGAATTTTGTGTTATACCTTTCATACAACGTTGAAGAAGTTCATCTGATGCCAGTCGTTGATAAATTGGCATAATTTTGGGGACAAATTTCTCATTTATTGGTGTTTTTTTATTTTTTTATGTGAACCTGGTGTTTTATCATTGGCCAAAGCTGCTTGATAAAAACACCAGGATTCTTTTCCTGAAGGACACTTATCATGTTTTGGCTTTTTGTCTGTTGACATATTATGCAGTAGTGTGGCATATATGGCTGTTTTCATGGATTTGATATTACCTTTATTTCTAAGAAAAGCATTTTGATAGTATCTAGTGAGTGTTTTAATTGTTTCTTCTTTAAGGCTTCCATGAGATCTGCCACCTAGTGTGACACCTTTTGTTCGCCATTCTTTAACAACTTTTCGCAGGGCTGTTCCAAGTCTTTTACTTACATGATTTACACATTCTTCTTTTTTTATTTTTACATCAGAACCATAAATATTCTTTTCATTCAAGTAACTGAAAGTTTTTGAATCACCATCTGAAAGAATTGTTGTATAATGGAAGCCAATTTTTTCAGATCTGCACCACAACTTATATGCTGCTTCCATTTCCATTGCACCTGATGTACCAGTGTGATTTATGCTGCAGGATTTTTTATGCCCTGCATACCAAATACTGTATTCAGCAGATTTTTCACAAAGATCAAATTTAGCATACTCACATTCAGTGCAATGCTTTGACATGACTTCATAACCAATTACATAGCCAGTCAGTATGTCAATCACACAACCAACTCCTATCTGTGAAATATGTCCTCGAGTGAGCCAAGTCAAAAGAAACTGCAATGTCTGCAATATCTTGAGAATGAGAAACATCATATGTTTTTCGCACTTCATTTCTGATTTTTTGAATCAATTTATTTGATGAATTAGTAATTGATTCATGTAATTATTTTTTTTAAATATTAAATGTCCTGCTGGACATTAAATGCATGTTTGTATGCATGCAAAACCTTTCAAGAGCTAAATACCCTTTCCCAAAACTCAAAAAAGCTTGTACAGTTCTCAAATTAATGTCAAAACTTTTATGTGTTCTGTCATTACTTTGAATGATTCTTTTTGAAGTGTATGTTTCCCTTTCAAGTTTATTACAAACATCACACTCAACTTTAATTTTAAGAGAAAATCCATAATTTTCTCCCACAACAACATGAAGGGTAGAAGTTTTGCATATACTACATAGAAAGCCACTGAACAGTTTTGATAGCATATTCACATCTACAATAATTTAGTTTGGACTTTCAACTTCCTCTGCTTTTTGAGTTTTATTCGAAATTTCAGATTCTTGTTTTGCACACCTCATATTTTGTCCTTTCAAAATACTGTCAATATTATTTGAAGCAGTTGTAATTGATACATCTTCATTTTCTTCTTCACATTTCCATCTTTTCAAAGCTTTATTCTTATTGTTAATGCTTTTTCTTTTAGGCCTTGGCATGATGAAAACAATAAAATTGGCTTTGAAATGCCTTGAACTAAAATTATTTAACTAAAATCTGAAGAGATAATGAATATGCACACCTTCGCAGACAATGTCAAGTAATTAAAAATGAGAATTTTTCAAAATAAAATATTGAAGTAGCAATCGCTTTTACAATATCAACACTCAATCGATGGTAAACAAATAAACGTGGGTTCAACAGTGCACTTCACTTCAATTACAATTCGCTAATAATAAGTAATTCATAAAATAATTCAGTATATTTTGGGGCTGTAACAATAGTTCAGAAAATCCAAATCTGTTAAGTCGGCCATTTTTAAAGGTCCAAGTCCCTTTAAATCCCTGTCATTTCGAATAAAAATATTAATAACCTCCGAAATAATAAAGATACAGCTTTAATATTTTAGTATGATGTGAAGGAGGGTATAAGCAAAAAAATGAGCCAATAAAAAAAGTGGATATTTTGATCATTTTTTAGGTACCGTGTCCACTTAAAATATATTTGTTTCTAGTTTATGGTCCTTCAATAGCACTGTTTTTAAAATATAAACTCTTCCTTGATTCGATTTACTTTTGTTTCTTTTTATGAAAACTTAACAAAACTTTTAATAATCTTTAACTCAAAATTATCTTTTCCATAAATAATTAAAAAATGAATGTTACAATAGTTTAGTATGGCGATGAAAAACGACCATTATTTAAATTCAAATGCATATTCACTTATGTAACATTTAAAATTTTCAAATAATTCTTTTTTATGTAAAAATTTTCCACGAAAATCCGTCTTTTAATTTTTTCAATATATATCTTTATCTTTAAAAATATATTAATAATTTTAGATGTTACTTTAAATTTCTCTTTGTTTTTATCATTTATTACAAATAAATGATGAGTCTTTTTATGATTTTCTGTCTATTTTCCCTATCATTTAAGTTTTTTTTCATTGAAAATTTTCTTTTCAAATATTTTTATTGGTAAATTTAAATCTGTTAAGCTCATTTTCTCCTTTAAAAACAATAATTTTTGGAAGCATTTTTAAAATTCTTTACTTGTCGTATATTTTTTCCATTTAAATATAAAGTATATAATATCTGTGTTCTTAAGATCAAATAGAATTTTTTAAAAAAACACAGATTAGTTATTATTTTTATGTAAAACATATATTTTTCTTCCCTTTAATTTTTCTTCACTTAATCACTTTTTTAATTCTATAAATTCTTCTTTGGTTGAATTTATCTCTATTTGTTTTCATGTAAACGCAACAAAACTTTTAATAATCGTTAACTCAAAATAGTATTTTTTCTTAATAGTCGGAGTAAGAATATTAAAATGGTTTTTCACTGTTCAAAAAAGCAGCAATTATTTAAAATGAATTGAATCTTCACTTATGTAACATTTAAAAGTTCGAATAGCTCTATTTTTTGTAAAGATTTTTAAGCGATTCTATATTTCAATTTTTTCAAAATACATCTTTATCTTAAAAAATATTCTAATAATTTTAAATGCATCTTTAAATTTTTTTGGTTGCTCATTTATTACAAATAAATGAGGAGCCTTTTATGATTTTCTTTTTTATTTTTCCAATCATTTTAAATGTTTATTTTATTATAATTGTTCTTTCTTAATATTTTTTTTTGGAAATCTTAAATCTGTTAGACTCACCTTTGCTTTTGAAGGGAATAAAATCCATTTCTTGCTGCTTATTTTTTCCCCACTTAACTTCAAGAACTTAATAACTTGGTTTTTAAGGTCATAAATATTTTTTTATATAAATACTGTCTTAGTTATTTTTTTTAATTTAAAAAAATATTTTTATTCTCTTTTATTTTATAGTCTATTAATAACGCTATTTTTATAATATAAACTCTTTTTTGGTTGTGTGAACTACTGTTAGTTTTCATGGAAACCTTGTCTTATTTTTAATAACCCTGAATACAAAATTTTATAGCTCTAAATAAATGGAATTTGTGAATTACAATATTTTTTCACAGTGCTCAATGCTACCGTTATTTCAAAATTAATTGCATTTTCAATTGCATAACATCTGAATTTCGAATAACATTTATAAAGAAAGATTTCTACGAAACTCCTTCTTTTAATTTTTTTTAAATTGCACCTTATGATTAAAGATATTTTATTAATCTTAGATATCGTTTTGAAATATTTTATTTCTTTTTCATTTATTTCAAATAAATGAGAATCCTTTTATGATTATTTCTCCAATCATTTAAAATGTTTTCTTTATTAAAATCGTTCATTTCTAACATTTTTAGCGGTGGGCTCAGCGTTGTCTTTAAAGAAAATAAAATTCTTTGAAATATATTTAAAATTCTTTATTTTCAGCTTGCCTTTCCTCTTTTTCTAAACTTAGATGTGAAGTGTTTAATAACTTTGCCATTGAGGTCACATGTAAATTGCTTTCATTTTTAAATTATTTAAGTTACTGAGAGTTACTGACAACCCTTTATTATACATTTGTATGTTATTTGGAATTCTTTATAAAGGCATAGTCTTTTCAATGTTAGTTTGTAGTTTCATAGGAATTTTGAATTTAAATGATATTGATGCTCACTTCTTTTTTGTTTTTAATTTTGTGAATAATAACGCTGTAATTTCAAGCATTTCAGTTCTTTTTAATAATGCTTTCAATGATTCCTTTTCTTATCTGAATACGTTTGTAAATGCCTAAGAGGATCTAACACGAAAACATTTTCTTTTTCTTGTTTGATTTTTCAGAGATGAATATAATTCTGACTATAGCGAACGTCTAAAGATTAGAAAAACATCTGTATGAAAATTTTAATTTTTTTTATTCCTATCCCTAGTTTATAAGCAAATAAAAGAGGGATTCAAATTCTGAGACCATATTCAATATACTTATCGTTAAAAATTTTTCCTAATTATCAGTTATGCAATGAAATTTGCGATGTCAAAATCTTAAGCATAAATATTTTTTACGAAAATTTCTGAATCATGAATTTAGAACATCTGTATAATAATATATGAGGTAACCTAATTCTTACCTAGATTTAAAACAAAAATAGATGTTTCTAAAATCTTTATGCATGAAAAGGTATCAAAAATTCGGTATATGAAAAAAGAATGTTACTGATATTGCAGCTACTATAAAAAGATTGAAATATGAAAATAAATTCTTTTTTCATGCTAAAGATTTCAAGAAAGATCTAGTTACATGAATTTTCTTAAAGATATAGCAATATTCTTCTTTATAAATTTCAAATAGTAATTTACACAAATTAAGAATATTGAATCGTAATACATTAATTATTTCAACGAAATTTGAGTAAAATATTGTTTTTTTCCAAATTTTTGTTGAGATCTAAATGTCCAAATTCGGTTCTCTTTTAGGTGAAGAAATCATTTTTAATACAAATTTGATTTATTTGAAAAGTTATGGATTCACATCAATCCAGTAATGTGTTCTGTATGGCATATTAGTGCCATTTTTGTATGTTCCTGCCATTATTATTGTTACAATTTACAGATAATCTAACGATTCCCCTTTCACTTTTAATTTAATTTTATTTATCATAAAAAAATTAAATAAAGTTTTAAAACAAATTTTGTCTTTTTTTATAGATAAAAGTAATATATTTACGA
Source organism: Argiope argentata (assembly GCA_026289955.1). Classification (NCBI taxonomy): domain Eukaryota; kingdom Metazoa; phylum Arthropoda; class Arachnida; order Araneae; family Araneidae; genus Argiope; species Argiope argentata. Next base: position 3,189,005 of record JAOUZG010027140.1, on the reverse strand, counting down.
AAATATATATGTGAATACTCTTTCTTATTAAAAGCAATATCAAGAATAAGTAAAATGATGCCTTAAAAATTAAGAATACTTTTTCATTTTGAGCTTCTCTAATGTGTCTGGATTATATTAGCCGTTGTACTATGTATTTGACGATTTTTCGTTACTATATTTTCAGAAAAAATACCTATCAAACTATAATATAATTTTGTTTCTTTCTTGTTAAATGTTTTAAAATGTATTTATTTAATTTCTAAACTATCTTTTGATTGCCTTCAAAAAATCTCTCTATAAATATATTAATGATAATGGGCTGAAGAAAACTTATTAGACCTCACATGTATAAATGTAGCGATTGAAAAAATGGTAAGTATTAAGATTAAGTACACTCATTTTTTAAATTCATCATAATAGAAATTTTATTTTAATACAATATAAGATTTTCAACTCGAATTGGCTGAAAAATAATGCTTGGGGAACAATATGCTTTGAAGTGATTGAGAGAAACTCTTAGTATAATAATTAAAATTTTAACAAAAATCATGGGTACATTGTTTTCAGGATGTACAAGATGAAAAGGTACTATAACCATCAAACACTTCATCAGGTTTCAACAATCTTCACGCTTTAAACCTCCCTGATTTAGAAAAAAAAATTCGGAAATTTATGTATCTTTGAGTAATGAAGTCTTATTTGTCTCTCTTTAACGCAAACACGTTTTGAGCTAGATGAGTAAATTTTAGTATGCAGAAAGTAAATTAAATTTAAACATTTATTTCACAATTTTTATGAAACTCGTACTTAGAAATTTCGTTTGCAGTTCTTTCTGAATACAAATGAATGATACCAGCAAGACACAAAAAACAAGATTAGTATAAATTTAGTACATAGTCAAAGAATCTAAAGCATGAATCACAATTTTAATTTGAATCACTTAATTTATATGGATAAAATTTACATATAGTTTTATCATGTAAAGTATATATCTTAACCTAGATTTCAACCAATACATTGGATAACTGCTGGTCTATATATTATTTTGGCACGTAAATTTGATAACTCAAGAAATAAAATCTCACAATGATTTGGATAAATAACATTTGGCATTTCATCTTGTTACTATATTTTTGATAATGTTTCAATACTTCCCTTTAACTAACTGAAAAATCCCCCCCCACGAAAAAAAATGTGTATATCTATTTAAAAATGATTTTTTTAATTCCTCCTCATTAAGAATATCCAAATAGAAATTTATTTTATAATATCTGAAATTAATAATGATCTGATATATAAAACTAACTATAATTAAAAATTTGGCCGAAATTTGGATTAAAAACGAAAGTAATTGACATTGAATAACATTCGTCATATATCATCACAATGAATAGTTTATCAGATGAACATTTCAAGTCAACCTTTAATGTTAAATTTTATATACATGAATAGAGTAGTAATGAAATTGAAACAAAGATACAAAGGCAATCAAAAAAGGAAAAATATATCAATTCAGAATTTTAACATTCTTATTTACTCTATTAACTACAAGAAAGGAAGGATTCCGTGCTGTACAAGTTTCGTCATTAGAAACAGAATCAAACTAGTATCTCATCTCGGTGTAAAATCCAGTCTCAAGAGATAAATGTAAGAACTTCTGACACTCAGGTTATTTTGATAGAATCCAGCTTTAAAGGTAGGAAATTTTAACGAATATCAGATATTTGTGTGGGTGGAATGTAAGTTAAATTTTCACATTGTAACTCGAATATACAGTCATCGGTATATATTTATAGAGAAGAGGGCACAGACACAAGTGTCTCAATTACCGTCTCACTACGGTCTGGAAATATGGCAATTGGCTCAAATCTTCTGTTTGACTTTCAAGCCTTATTTCCAGTTTTCTTATTTTCGAAATAATGAATTGAAATTTGGAGTAGAAGTCATATTTTAAATGAAAAGTGAATTCTATATAAGAATTAATAATTTGTATCAAACTGGCACCTTTTACATTTTTTGGATGATATCTTATGTGAATAAATGTAAATGTATGGAAGTGGTCTTCCAAAACTTTCTCGTATTCTCTCTAAGAAGCTTGTAACGCTACAGAGCACCTTGCAATGGCATGATCATATAACAGTTTGGCGGGAATTTTGAAATTTCAGGTATTTATCAATATCTATCCTTGGCGAGTTACATGGTGATTAATTAATGATATACATTAACAAACGTCCAAATTTGTGTTTTAGACATTTTTTTTTCTCATCCGATTCAAACAATAATTTTACACAAAACTACAATTGTAGTCAAAAAATACCATAGTAAATTTTATATATTTAAATCAAAATTTTTTGGAATTATAACGTTTATATGCATCTGAACGTACATATCGACATACATTCAGTACGTATATATATTAGTTCAGAATTTGATTAGTATAGACACTTCATATGTTTACCCTTAACTGGGGAGTGCGGTATCTCAGACCGCTTAGGAGGATCTTTCGGTCAACCCTACTCTATTTTCAGCTCATTCGAATGGAAGGAACCTATAGCCTTTTGTTCCGTGCCCTTTACTACACGTCACTTTTTAAACCAGTTTCAGCGGGTGCTTTTTCTAAACATATCGTCTATGCTCGGCGTCTGTGACATCTCGCTTGAATTTTATTATCTTATTAATATATTTTGAAAACTTTCTAAAACATATTTATGTATCAATCAAGGATCAGATATCTGCACAATAAATTAACTGTTCATTAAATTAACTGTTCAATAAATTAATTTGTTCAAAGAAAACGCAGTCATGTAAACCACACCTCCCCAGTTAAGTCCCTAGTTTCACGTTCTCAGTAAAGGGTCGAGTATTTGTACCGGATCTCTCTCTCTCTCTCTTTGTTCAGTGATTATTGTGTCATCTTATATTCGAAATGCTGGACAGATGTACATCCTCTGAACAAATTCTTCTCAAAATTCGATGAAATAAATGCAAATTTGGTGTAAAGGTTGTATACTTATTTTCAACTGTCTATTTCAAAGCTTTTATGAATTATCTTTGTGGATATCTGACAAACAACCAACAAAAATACATTTTTCGAAATCCGAAGGATCATAAACAAGAAAACTCGTCAGAATTCGTTGTTCGAAATTTTTGAAAATTACAATACTTTCTTTATACCGCTTATACGAGAAGGTAAAATATTAAAAAATCTAGGAAAAAATATTTACCATACATAAATTACACTTTCGATTCAAAATAAACTTTTAAAAAACGAGGAGAAACATTTTGTTACAAATTGTCAAAGATTTCAAAAAATTTAAAGGATACTTTATATTAAATACAAATGAGACAGATCCGCAGAAATTACTATTTTATAAAATAGTTTAAAAGCAATATTCTTCAATTGTCGGGAGAACTTTTTGGAATAAAAATGAGAATTCTTATTTGAAATATTTTAAAATCTCAAGAGACGCTCTTGAACTAGAATACAGATATTATTATTCCAAGATCTATTTTATATTGATTTAAATTTTACGGAAATATCTATAAAAATTGAGAACATTTTTAAACATTTTTCTTTAAATATAACGATAGAAGAATTATTCAATTTATTTTGGGAATAAAATCGTATTTAAATGGCAAATAATCGAGCTAAGGTTTTAAAATTTTCATTTATTTTAGTATCTAACAATATTTATTTTTAGAATTTTTATCGTAGGCATCCTATATTCCTGAATCATTTCATAAAATCTCTTTATTTTTTAGAAATGTATATGGTTGAATATTTGAAACATTCTGTATTAGAATAAATAGTTTTGTCACATATTAACTACTTATTATATTCGAAGAGTACAGGGTGGTTATAATTACAAGTGTTTGAAGGACTGTAAAAGAAAAACTACTTGGAATATGTTAAAAACTTTTGGTACATATTATATTTACAACACAGAAAAATGAATTACTTAATAAATATTTTAGTTCATTTTTTTGCAATAGATGGTGCTGTATATATATTTTGCTCTGTAGTATATCGAACTGAATACCATTTGAATGTTAAAATCATTATTGCAATAAAATTTGTATATCTTTAAGCTGCAGTCATGACGTTTCAGAGGCAGAACATGATTTGTTAGTAAGATGCTACTTTCAAAAGAACAACAATTATAGTGCCACTTTGAAAGAATATTGCCATCTTCAGCGTGGAATTCAAAACAGTATGGGGTTCATTGAACCCGCATTTTGCATTTGGAAATCCCTTGCATTTAACGTTTGCTACAGTTTGGTTTGAAATCACTTCAAATTTGGTTATTCTTCTTCTTATTATTATTTTCGAAAATCTTAAACCAACAGGGTTAGTTCGATGCGCCGGTTAGCACAATTTACACTCACATTTTATAAAAATGGGTATCCCTGATTTGCAAGAGAAACTGCTTCGATTAAATAATATCTATGCAAGATAGAACACCACCTCACATTGTATATTGTGTTAATTACTCCACCGTGAGGATCATATAGTTAGCAGATGTTTCCAAAATGCACGGCTTGTTCACCTGGTTTGGATCAATGCGATTTCTCAATGTGAGGATATTTAAAAGATCGCATCTACATGGACAAATCTAACTCTGTTGTTGCATTAAAAAGCTTTATTACTGGATACATTTTAGAAATTCAGCTGGAAACATTAAGGGGCTGCGATGGATAAGGTTGACATGCGTCTACATGCGTTGATATGCTTGAAGAAGCAAATATTGAAACATCTCATATATTACACATTTCATATTTAAGAGAAGAAATATGTCATAATTACAATGTTTAAAGTGTTGTCATTAAAAAACGTCACCAATAACAAAAAGTTGAACTAATTTTTTTCTCTGATTGAGTAATTACTTTTCCTGTGCTATAAATATAACAAATACTAAGTTTTCTGAATGTATTCTAAGTAGTTTTTATTTTACAGTCCTTCAAACACTTGCACTTTAATTATGAAAACTATGCACATTCATAACGGGACATATTGGAATAGTGCTATTTGTATAGAATTCAGACATTTTTTTTTCAAATTTACAGTTAAACAAATATTTAGCGGGAATAATGTTATTGAGCTACTGAATAGCTATTGATTAAAGTTTTTTTTTCCTTTTTTATATTGTATTTAAACCTTCGATTATTCAGTTAAATTTTATTTTGTATAACTATATATGATTAAATAACGAGTGAATTTTATTTTTCATTCAAATGCAGCATTAAGTCCAAATGTTTATGCTCGTCGGAATATATAATTTTTTATTTAAATTTATTTAAATATTTTTATTTTAAATTTATTTTAATTTTGGTACAGTTTATTTTAAGGATTCTTTTCCTCTAAAGGAAAAACTAAGCCAATAGCATTGTTTAAAATAATTTAAAGTTATGTGTGTGATTATGGAACGGAATAGATGAAGCGTATATAGTGGCGTCTCCGTGTATGATAAACAATTTGTTTCGCTAAAACTCAAAGCATTTATTACTAAGATATATAATTTTCAGAATTAAAGTTTTTGAAGATGGAAAATATATATATACCTGTCACATGCCAATTATGCTTACTTACGATACTTAAAAGATTATTAGTATTCTTTGACACAAATGTAAATTTATATGCTACAAAAAAACTAAATAAAAATGAAAAAAATCTTATTAAAAGTAAAAAATAATGTGCAACGTTTTAAACCAAAGAAGTGGTTTACCCAAAACTCCTCTCCCCAGGAGGGCATCTTGAATGAGAGGATTCCCGCATGGTGATTAGATCTTATCTCCCCTGTATGGTAAACTAATATGTGGGGGGTAGTCTCCTCTCATCGGTGACGAGATTCACTTCCTACGGGAAGGATTCTACCATGGCCGGTGATGGCCGTTAGGGCTCAGCCACAGTTCCCGCCAATATCGCTGTTGTAGAGATCCGGTCATTCTGTTTTACGGTTTATTCTGTGGGCCTAAGGTTAGCTCAAATTCATATTTAGTTATACTATTTGTAATCAGAAAAAATCCAAATATTGTATTTTTTTTAACTCAGAGATATCGAAAAAGTAGAGATTCAAGAAAAAGTCGTTTTTTACGATTATAGGACTTTCTATACTTTTAAGCAAAAAGTATTTTTACAAAAATAATCATAAATGATGTGACATGTCACTAGACCGATGAGTCAAAAAATACTTTTGGAGAAGTCAATTTATTCCACGAAACATTAAAAAGTAATAAGTAAAAGTCTTTGAAAGTATTTGAATTATAAGAAAACACTATATAAAATAAAAGTAAGATTGTAACAAATATGTAAGTAGTTTTTATAAGTCTTTTGTGCTTATATATCGCTTTAACTCGGAATCGCTTCAGTATCGAAAATAAAACTGTTTTCTACGAAAAAAAGAAAGAATATCAATCTTTTAATGAGTTCGGTTTTCAAAGGACTTAATCGTGGGTGGAACATCAAAGGAATTATTCTCTGCTGTATACAGTTTCATCTTTTATACCAATTCATGCATACATACAAATATTTATCAGTATTAGACATAAATAAAATATTTTAATAATTACTTACATAATAAAATAGAAATTTGTGTTTTTTTAATGAAATTTCAGTACGTTAGAACTGTCAAACAAAATATATATTTTAATAAAAATGTTATATTATATATATTATATATATATATATATATATATATATATATATATATATATATATAT
>JAOUZG010027140.1:3170124-3182296 GCA_026289955.1 Argiope argentata | reverse complement strand
ATATATATATATATATATATATATATATATATATATATATATATATACACACAAGAAAACAATAGTTACGCAAGCATCGGGTGGGCGAAAAGTGAACAAAATATAATTCAACTTAAAAACGCAGAATCTAAAAAAAATATGAGAACGCAAAATGTGTGCAGAATAATGTGCGTTTTTTTTGCAGTAAAGTATATATTAATATCATAAGAAGGTTATTTAACAAGAAGAAAAATATGAGACACCGCATAAAATATTAGATTAGGAACTAGAGATGATCACAATATTTAAAAAAATTGCATGTATTTCAAAATGATAATTTAAAAAAAAGGCTTCATCCTTATATTTAAGTGTTGAATAGTTGAAATAATTTAATATATTAATTGGTTTTATAAAACGCATGTTTAAAAATTAATATAATTAATTTGGATGTAGATTTTGTTGTTTGGATCATATTGCCCAAAATTTGAAAAAAAAAATTAGGAATAGCATCGTGGTATATCTTACTTTTTGCAGATATTAATTAAACGTTATACATCTTTAAATATACCTTAATCATCATATATTTGCTGAAAATTGTCATAAATTCTGAATTTAATTGTTGAGGGATAATTTATAGTAGCATATATGAAATAATAAATAAAACAGCAATTCAAAAATTAGCTGTGTTTTATTTCATTAAGTTGTAGATAATTCTAAGTTAACGATTGAATTGTACGAAAATTTTTACCTTTGTTACACATCTAGACAAGAGATCAGAAAACTTGAATGTTCGTGCAATTCGATTAAATCATTTTTGTATAAAATGGGTAATGATAATTTATTTGATGTTATCAATGTTGAAAAAATCCGTTACGTTTCACATCTTAATTTTGTCTTGGCTATAAAAATCTGAAAGTCACACTTTTAGTAACAGATTGGGTCTGAAATATTTGATGTTAAGTGATAATAAATGCTCACTTACACCTAAAAAGATATCATCAAGTTTTATTAAATAATAAAATAGAATTTTCGAAATTGCATGAATTTAAGCCTTTATTTGAAGAAAATATAATTTCCCGATTAAAGCAATTGCGACAATATGATCGGGAGAATGGTAAATAATTGTCCTGCTGACACAACTATTTGAAATTATCCTATTGGGGCTCAAGTAATCTTCCTGAAGTACTATTATACTGCAGTAATTGGCCTCGTATAAAAGCTAGTTAAAATAGAATTCTCATAATATATCATTAAGAGTTCCAATGAAATGTGGCTAATCAATCATTTCTCCACAGTTTTCCCGTGCCAAAAGTGCATTCGTATAAAGCCAACAGTGGCAGTCGGCGTGTTTCTGGTATTGTTCCAGTATTGTCTCAATATGAGTTGTTGTGGCTGCTTGATAGGGATAGTGGCTAATAGTTGTCCTCATGACACATCTATTTGCACCTGTTCCATTGAATTGGTAATTTTCCTGAATAGGTGCAATTGCTCCACAATTGTTGGTTTTAAATAAAAGCTAGCTAAAATGGTTTTCAAGTAGTGAATCTTTGAGAATGCCAATAAAATGAATCCCATTTGTATCGAGGGACAACTGCAGCTTGTACCATAGTAAAAGTACATCCACATAACTCCTGAGGCAATAGTTGTATTTCTGCTGTTGTCCAAATATTGTTCTAAGGTAAATAAGTGTAACAGTGTGATGAAAGTGTGACACATAGTTACCATTATTACGCCACTATTCGACATTGTTCCATTGGGGTAGCGTTATCTTAAGATGGATGCTATTGTGCCACAATAACTGAACTCGAGTAAAATCTATTTAAAACGTCTTCCACTTAATGTATCTTTAAGAGAATACGGAGATTCCACTTTTATTGAGGATTAGCCATTACTTCACTGAAACTTGCACCGGGCTACAATTGAATTCACATAACGTCAACTCCTGAGGAAATAATCGTATTTCTACTGATGTCTCCGAATTTCCCTAATGTAAATAGTTGTGACAACGTGACCGTCACAGGGACTAACAGTTGTCCAGATGACACAATTATTTTCATCTGTTTCTTGGAGTAGCGTAATCTTCCTGAGATAGGTCCTATTGCGCCGAAATAGTTAGTCTCGGTTAAAGGCTACTTAAAATGGAATTCATATTATGCATATCTGCATGTACGAATAAGATGGGTGCCATCATTAGGGAGATTTATCATCATTTCTCCGCAGCCTGCACCGTAGTAATTGTGAATTCACCCAAGAACAATTCCTGCAGCAATAGTTGCTTTTCTGCTGTTGTCCTAGTATGATCTTAATGTGAACTGTTGTGGAAACGTAATAAGGGCAATAGCACAATATGAAAACTGAAACAGCTGTCTTCATGGCACAACTGTTTTCAATTGTTCCATTTGGACCGCTTAATCTTCCTAAAATTGGCACTATTTCACTGCAATAGTTGGTATCGATTAAAAATCATTTCAAACAACATCCATGTCATATATTTTTGAAAGTTTCAATAAGATTTTAAACTGCAGGAGATTTGTACAATTTAAATCCTTAAACAATTAGCAGTAGCTAAGCTTTATCCTGTGGTGCACGAGCCTACTTTATCATACTATAAAATCATTTACTGTGACAAATTCATCTAAATGTGTTATGTATATTACATATTTTATCATTCTCGTCTTATATAGAGAGTCACCTATTAATAAAAACCTACTAATTTCTTTTTCAAAAAAATCCAAAAATTGCAACATTATCCGTTTAGAAAAAATGAAAGAGGAAATGCTATTTATTATTAGTGGTATTGCTAATGACCTGGCAAAATTTATATTTCAGTAATAAGAAGGCAAATTGCATAATCTATAATTCACACTGTAATATCTTTAACTTTATATTTTTAGAAGAAAATTTCTCATTAAAACTAAGTCCTCTTTTCTATGTACTAGGACAATTTTAAATGCAAAATTAAAATGAGTGTGTTACCATACAAAATATAAAATTATTTCTCATTATTGGAAAAAGGAAATAATTGCTTTTAATAATAATCTTCCTTTATTTATAGGTAGATAATTTGACCCCATAATCCTAATCTTTTGTAGTTTGATGGTTCAAATTACTAAAAAGTAATATATAACTAGATGATTATTTATTTTGTTCCGGCAATAAGGCTAGTACAACGATGACAGAAAAAGAAAGAAAAACTCAATCTTTCTCCGGAAATAAATGGTATTTTTTTATAAATATGTGAAATAACGAGCACCATATTATTTCTTTTAAGGTAAGTATCGTGGTTATTAGAAAAGAATCACTTACCAATTAGTCTAGTGTAATTCGTAAAATTAAGAAAGAAATGGTCTTATGAAATTTATCTGACGTAACTAAAAATAACCAGTTAAGTGCCCTTTAACTATTTTTAGTTAATGATTGGGGAATTCAGATTATAAAGTCTTTCGAAGTAATTATTCAGCTTTTGAGTGTCTCTATAAATTTACATGGAAGTATTTTCTAGAGTAAAAGTAGAAAGAAAACAAAATGATTTTTTTACTATCTTCTGAATGAGAAAATTAAATAATGTTGATTTTTCAAAGCTTTTCAGAAAAGTTAATTGCAAATAATTAAGATGAGTACGTGCTTTTCTCTGTGTGAGCTATTGACGTTCTACGGGCCAGACCGTTCTTCTTAAATTTAATAAAGTTGGTATATATATTCCGAGGTGAGTGAAAATGCGCCCCTCGGAGCGAATTAAAAAAATTCTAATTCTAATTTTTATTATTTAAAAATAAATCTGAATGTTGACGTTTTTTATTGACAATTTCCGAAAAAAATATTATTTTATAAAAATAAATTTTGTAATGTTTCAAAATAAAAAAAAAGTTTTTTTAATATCAAATCAATAATCTTGTATTAAAAATAACAACCCGACCTCAATTGAACCGTTATGGTCTATTTTAGAGCATTGAGTATAGAATGAGTATTTTCATCCGCATCCCTCCCAGAAATTTCGTAATATCTTCAGAAAGATCATGACCACCTGTATAAATGTATATATCACCTGATTTTCTTACCTTTTCGTAAATTTTAAAAAAAAGAATTATTTCGTTTAATATCTTGGTAATTTACGAGAAGAAAATAAAAAATGAATTTATAATACCACGGAATTTAGAAGCCAACTATATTCTTAACAGTGTTAGGATGTCAGAATTGGATGAAATTGGTCTACATTAGAATATTTCTTATGTAGAATAAATAGAACGCATTGAAGAAAATTAAATTGGAGTTCAGAATTTTCGGCCATATGATATTTTTTCTTCGTGTTCTTTTTAGTAAACAAAAAAAATCGAATTTTCTCTATTAAAATGTTTTCGATTTAAATTTTTCATTTCGGTTTATTCAAGTGAAATAATACAGGAATTCTTAATAACTAAATATGATCTGGAACGATAACCACATGTTTAGTTTTCCTTTCTCTGCTGAATATTTTATTTGCAGTGTAAATCGCAGGACTCGCACTTTCATTTGTTCGTACCGAGTGATTCAAAGGTCCGTTACTATAAGAAAATTCACTTATTCAAGGAATAATGTTTGTAGAGAGCTAAAAATTAACATATATGCTTGAAATGACATGGAATTTTTTGAAGCAGAAAATAAGTCCATAAAAGAAACTAATAGGTGGCTGATAGGGTGCTTTTTCCCTAGGAAATGCTAGGCACTGATAGTAAAATTGTGATTGTGATGGATGCGAGGTACGCCGATGTGTTTAAGAATAGCATCATCCTTAGTGTCTGGCTGATAAACATACGACTTTTATACAGACGATACGACTTTTATACAGGATGGGGCTTCCCTCCACGATCTAACATGTGTGAAAAATCTCTTGTAAATATCGTTTAATTTGGATTACACGATGAGTCGCCAACGCATCCATGCTTAGTTTCTCATATATCCAGACCTTACTTCATGTAATTATTGGTTATAGTTTTGTATGAAGTCTATCGTCATCGTTCCTCCTCATTGGAGATGTAAAAGTCCGGTAAAAATATCCGATGCCCTTTTTCACTACACCTACAAATACTCTTTATATTTGTTTTAGCAATTTCACACCGCGGAGACTAGGATATCCTGGTTGCGCGTGGGACCTGGTTGGTAGAACGTACCATGCTGGATATAAGATTTTCCATATGCGTGGTAAGATTCTCCATACGTAGAATAAAGTATAAATCCGTTGTGGCCATAATGTACTCCATGTCGCAAGAAATACTGCTGAGGACAATGGTTCAGAAGTGGTCCTTCTCTGATTCAGATCTAATTTACGGTCTGCGTATGAATTAGTCAGCCCTGTGAAAAGGGTGGTGACTAATTAAGTCGTACTCTTGCCGCTAATTAAAAACACGAGACGTACATTGTCAGCCAGCTTCTAAAGTGCTATAAGTAAAGACAACAATAGCATAGCGACAACAGCTGCTTTTGGCGAAATATGTCCCACATGTTGATCGTTTATTATAAAAACATAATCTTTTCTAAAAATCAATTGTTTCGCGAATTATTATCCTTGTTCTCCTATGAAGCGCCAACTGTTGCACTATTTTGATTTCAATGAAACTCCTAGACATTTACAGTATAAATGTCAATAATTATATCTCTACATACGTTATTCCCTAAACTATTTGAATTTTTCAATGTGAATGGATTTTTTTAAACACCTCATATATATGACGGTGAAACTTATCGAGCATAAAATCGGACAATAATCATTTAGGCTGCCAAAAGAGACGATAATTTCTATAATCCAATGACTTGATTCAGGTAAATTTAGTATCGCATCTTATCCATTAAGTACTCTTTTGAAAATATATATAATATTTTGTATATTCAATATGAAACGTTTTAATTAAACAACTCCAACACGATATCCAGATGAATTTGTGACCAATCAACATCGAATAAAAGGAAAAGCCCCGTTTTTATTGCAAATGATTAAAGATAAAAATAATTTTTTTCATGTATTAGTAAATTTTAATTGCTAAGGTGCTAATATTTTTTCACTGTAAAGTCTTGTTGTTGTTGTTGTTTTTTTTGAAACTTTTAACAATAATGATATAACTATTGACTAATAAATTAAATCAAAGCTCAATTCTTTGAGTTTAAACAAGACATAGAATGAAAAAGTAGTTATTTTATATTTGAATACTATTATTTTCTGATTAAGTATTCAACGTATTTAACAAAACAGATGCTTCGTAGATAGTTTTTACCATTTCTAAATGGCAAAACTTCGATACATTTAGAGCTTTCCCCTTAACGCTTTCTTTTAATATGCAGAGTGAACAAATAATGTTTTAAAAGCCTTTCAAGAATTGTATTTTCGAATTCTTTGAAATGTAAATTTATCCAGCGCCTTTATTTGTTTGAAGTAGAGAAAAAAAACAGTTAAAAGAACTTTAACATTTGTCTTCGAGTTCTACTTCCATTTCATAAATTTGTCATAAGAATTATTTTGAGAATCCAATTGTTCTTCATTATTCTAAAAAGCTACATTTTTTCTATTTTCTATAAAAAAACTACAGTTATTTTCTTCTTTGGAATATATTTCTAAAAAGCCAAGTCTGTTTTCTTTATATTTTATTATTAAAATAAAAGGTTAGAATTCCGGAATTTTATTAATAAAATTAGATTATATAATTCGTTAAAATTCTTCTCGAAATAGTAGCTGCTCATATTTTTTAATATAGTTAATAATGAGGAATATTATTCATTAAAACTTAAAAGAAAATCCAGGGTCATTTTTCCCCAAGAAAAATATGCCTTTTGAAGTTTATTTTTCTTTCAGTTTTTGTATGAGTGTAAATTACATATTAAAGGAATTTGTTTGCTATTCGATATATATGTATTAGTAACATTTTTTGTATGCATATTTTCGCATAATTTTTAGAAAATGATTTTGTTTTTCACAATTTCTATGAAACAAAGTGGATTTTCGTTCATTTCAAATCACACAGCTTTCACTTAATAGCCGAGGATAGAATATTATTAAATCTCCCAGGGGCAAGTTCATTTTTTTCTTTAAATGCGGGAGCAGTGGGAGTGGCCCCCTTCAGATTTTCTCGTACATTATCCAATAAAATTTTTATCTCCATTACATGCAAACTTTCAAAAACATTACCTCTTTTACCTGCAAAAACATAATCGAACTCGATTATGACAGAAAACGTCTTGCATGTCATTTGTATTCAGTAATGACATAAAATTATAGGAATTTAGCATTTTGAATGAATCAATCGTTTGATCATAAGCCATTGGTATACGGATTAAATCTTGACATGGGGTTAATATTTTTTTCCAAAAGTGAATTTGTGTTTAGGGTTGATTTTTCTTATCGGATCAAAACCAAAATTTAGAAGAGAATTACAATTACAGTCATAAAATAGTATATCAAGTTACATAAATTTAATTTTTTTCCTTTAAGCTATTGCATTTACATGGTTCTGAGAGAAGAGATCGGCAGATGGTCATCCCTTGTTGAGATTGGTCCAAAAATTGGTGTCTATAATATGTATGTTAAATTTGTGCACCAAATTTCATCCCCCTAGATAGCTTTATTTTATAGTTTTCTTAATATTATTCCTTTATTTTCGCATAGCTAAACAGACAAACTTCTACAAAGTGGATTTCGTTCAAAATTTATAATTATGGTGCAAAGACCATAAAACGAATCCGTTCTGTTCAGAGAGTTTTGTGAATTATTTTGTCCCAGACAGATAAGTTTAATGCGAAAAATGTGTGTGTGTGTGTGTGTGTGTGTTTTGAGAACTTAAAAAGGTTTGATATTCCTGAAAATTTTTTAGTTAATTCTTTAAAGATTATAATGCCTTCTTTGTTCTTTATACGAGAAAGTAAAAAGTACACAAAACTCCTAAGTCTTTTATACTTTCGACACTAAAAAAATAAAGTGAAAGCATTGCCTACCGAAAACGATATATTAATTATATTATGATGTGAAAAAATTCTAAAATTGTTTTTAGAACATAATTGGAAGGTACGAATTTTTAATAAATGTTTGACATTAGTATCCGGCAATTCCTTAATTTTCATTAAGACATTTAATTTAAAAAGGTATCTGCTATTATTTATATGAGCGAACATCTTATCTGAGCTTTTAATTTTTAATATAATTAAGGATAACTGCTGAAAGTTGAAACTGATTTGAGAATAAAAATACCAAATTTTAATTTGTACCTAAATATAACTTCTTGAGGGACAAACATATCAAGTCTCCCAATGAGTTTTTTTTTTTTAACATTTTTTATCGTGAATATTTATTTGTGAAAGTTTATTTACAGTGAGACAGTTACGTCTGAAAAATAAGTGTGTTATTTATTGCATACGATATAATTTAATACTTTTATGGTAAACTTCACTGATTACTGACGTATATGCATATAATATTACCGCATACATCAGAATAACAAGCATTAGCCGTGGCACGACAGAGCTTCTCATTTCTGATTCATTAGCTTATACTTCGAATTCCAGGCACAATGTTTTATTTATAGACTGGAATTCTTTGTTTCAAAATATCTGTTGTTTTTCTAAGGTTTAGAAGGTTCTAAAGCTTTCTTTATCTTTCTTTGCTTATTTTTTTTCTTTTTTGAGAATTAAATCAATGTTATATAATTCATACTCTACATCAAAGAACTTAGTATTAATATATTATATAAGATAATTAAAAAATTGTATGATGGAAATATCCTCATCATACACACATGTATATTTAGAATATTTGGATTGTGCTCTACAGTGAACAGCTTTCTAAATCACAGCAAAATTATAAGTTCAAGCGAACTATAATGATTATGACACTTGACTTTTATACAAATACATTTCTTACTACAAAATTATCATGAAACATTTGCCAACGGCAATTAAAGTAATTATTTTCCTGTTTGTACTCAAACAACAAAAATCTGCACCCAATTTTTTATTCATTAAATGTTATGACAAATGTCCACCACCATGCAAAAAACTGGTAAATTTTGAGATTGGATTGTTCTCGAACATTTTATAAATGTATAAAAAATGAGTTCCATTAATGATGGGTATTTTCTCAGTCTCATGCTGCTTGTTAGTTTCTTCGTTCTAATAAATCTAATTGTTTATTTAAACTAATAGTATATTTTTTTACATTTAAGTGACAATATAATTAACACGTTTCTATTTAATATTATATTTCAAAATATTTTTCGATGTTCATCTATATTAATGAAAATGCAACTCGAAATGCGTTGCTAAGCGCAAAACTGGAGAACGGCTTGGCCGATTTGGCTAATTTTTAAAAAATATTTTCGTTCAGACACGAGGATGGTTCTTATGGAGAGAAAAAAAATGAAAAAACCGCGTGGAAAATAGTTAAAACGACACTTTTCTTACTTTCTCGCCAAAAATCTTCATTTCCTCTCCCCACACCAACTGAGTTAGATAGCAGAAAATAATAAATTATGATTTGTTTAGAAAGAAATACACGAAGTCAGTTGGTTTTCATTCATAGATAATGGGATGTTTGAAACAGAAAGAAAATAGTTGCTTTTATTATTAATCGGTATGAATATTTAATCTATGCCTGCTCAAAATAAAGTCTGGGCAGCGAAGAAAAAAAGTAATAACAAAGTGAAAAAAGGGTTTATAGAAAGAAAAGTAGAAGAAAAAAAGGATAGAAAAGAAAAGAAGGGTGTGTGTGTCACCATTATTTCGTTTGTGCGAGGCATTTTCCAAGCTGTTTTTAAGCTTTTGTATCTCTTTGTATCTCTAATTGTGTCTTTATTTGTTTAGTGTGTTTACATTTATGAAAATTTGAATCTCATTATTCTATAGAAACCTAGAATTTTAGACCTTTCCCTCCACCATTTAAGTAAAATATCAATTCCGGGGCAATCATTGCTCGGATAGAAAGAGAAAGATGAATAGTACAATGAACAGAACATCTGCAGAAAATAATACTATAAATGAATTATATGATTATCAAAATTTGTTTGGTTTAAAAATATTTTGGTGAAAAACCTGTTATGAGACACAACTACATAAAATATTAGCGAGCATTAATACTGGCGAACCGACTGGTCGCCAAAGGCGGCTAGTTATAAACAAAATTAATGGGAGTCATATATCTGGAGCATTAAGTTCCCTATATCTCATATAAATTCTAAATTTTTTTGGAAATCTAGTTACTTTAATTTTATTGGATAGAAATTAATATTTAGGTGCTAACGCTAACAAATATCGATACAATTTAAGATTCAAAATATTTAATAATAATTAATTTAGATTCAAAGCTAAATTCAATTCAATCGTGATTTCAACTCAGTTAAATCCCTTCTTTTTAAAAAGTGTCTTAAAAAATTCCTTAATTTTTTGTAATCCCCGTAAACTCTAAACTAGTTACTACAAGGCGTGCGGAAAAACGGGAATAACTAGATAGCAGCAAGACTGACGAGAACTATGATTGAGTTCTAACAGCCATCACCAGCCACGGTACAATGAATCCCTAAGGAAGTTCGTCTAGTCATCGATGGTAGAAGAAAGACTACCAACTTCTAATTAATATAAGATTAGCGAGAAGCAACCACCATGTCAAAAGGTTCTCATCATTAACTACGAAGTACCCCAAGTGGGATTAAGTCCCTCTAAAACTTTCTAAAGCTTTTAGAATATAGCTTTTTCTCTACTTTCTCAATTGTAGCCATCAACTACATTACTGGCAGAACGCAATAACTGTTCTGAGAAGTTGCTAAAATATTTCATTAGCTCTAATTTATTAATTATACCTCTTCTTGTTTGTAATGAAGTGCTTTAAAAGGATTGTGCCTTACAACCAGAAATAACGATTCTTTTAATTCAATATTGCTTGTGTATTTTAATATAACTTTTCCTGTTCAATAATATCAATTTAGATACACAAAAGCAGTTTGTAAATATGTCCATTATATTTCATTTAAATGAAAATTAATTTTTATTTAATGAAAAAAGTGTTTTACCGCATTTCTATGCGTTTTACATTAATTAATATATATCGTGATGAAGGCAATCAATAGTACATATTTTCTTTTTAATTCAGATTAGATGCTAGCAAGTACCGACTATCACCAATTTAACGAAACTGAAAATATGCAAATACAATTGAAAATTAGAAACTTATTAAACAGAAAACCAATTGTTAGTGTATAAAATGAACTTCCTTCAAATGTGTCAAATGCTTTTCAATATTTTAGCATTGAATTAGCATTATTAGATCTATTTATATATTTATAAATAAAAAATAATTAAAAATATTAGTCTCTATTTTGAACCAGAAAACAGGCTTACAATTCCTTCAGTTTCTATATACTTTTGAAGAAAGTTTAATATTATAAAATAGGAAATATTTGTTAAATTTTGGCGATAATAATAAATTTTTTGGCGATTATGACTTTGAAATTGTAAATGATTCACGTCTTCAGTGTTTAATACAGTATATCTTATTCAAAAACTATATCCATTTATTAATTATACCCATTTATTTTTTCCCGATACGATTACCTTTTTATATATTTCGTTGTAATGTAAGTATATTAATTACTATCTTTCAAACAAAATTAATAATTGCGTTACTCGTTAAACAAAACTAATTTATTTATTAAATAAAAAATATTTATTATTTCGTCTAAACGAGACATTAATTTTTTATTTCAATCACCTTATTTTTTAACTCTACATATGAAATTATGTTAATAGGCAAACGGTTTCTTCATAATAATACTACATGCAAAAAATTATCTTCAATGAACATTTATGATAGAAAAGAGCCACACGTCCAATTACGCTAGAGCCTCTTGGAAGTTTTTTTTTAAAGTTATTACTCTGAGTATTATTTTTCTTTCTGTATTTTTGGTATAGCTAGTTGGCTTTCTAACATCTTGCTATTGAGATACATCGTTCACTTCCGACAAATTAATGTAGATAAGTTATTGAGTAAAATATTTGAGAAATTAAAATCCTTATTAGTTTTCTGAAAATGTATAATTGTTGAAAGATAGTTACGGCCATTAACATCTGGTTGAGAAAGATATTAAGTTAGTTTGGTGAATAATATTTCGGATAAAACAGTGTTGAGGAATGCAGTTGAGATGTCGGTGTGTAGATATCCAAGACTCGGTACTGTCGAATATCAGAA
>JAOUZG010027140.1:3124551-3170114 GCA_026289955.1 Argiope argentata | reverse complement strand
AATACTATTTGTATCTTTATATATGCTTTTACAACAATGGCTGTATTATAAAGATATTCGACCTCTAAAATGGCGCTTTTAACTACCATCAGAATATAAAATCTGAATTTTTGAAAGAATCTTTATTTAACATTCTTCCTGATTTAATAATTCTTTTTTATTATTCAGAATCAAATATATTTTTTAATTTGATTATTTTACGCTCGATTCAAGTTTTATTTGCTTAATAGCAAGGAACTTAAAATTGTCTGTCCACATGATTGGGGCGTCCCGGGTTCGCGTCCCATTCAGGGTATGGTTGTTCTGTGTACTATCTCTGAAGTGTTTGAATGTGCCCCCGTAAAAAGGGGATGTGTAAGCGAATGTGATGAGTGTGTAGCTAAGACGTATTCTTAGTCATTGTTGGCGTTACTTGAAACAAGAGACGCACTTTCGGCTTAAAAATCACTGTGTCGATGAGCTTGTCCATGGAAAGTGCCATTAGTAGTAATAACAACAAAAAATTGTCTGCAAAATAAATACTTATTGTAACCTGTCATTATTTCTTATTCTTAAGGATGATAATACTTGAATTTATATACATACAAAAAAAATTTCTTGATAGTTTTAAATTTGCTAGAAAAGAAATATTGAATACTGTTGCTTTCTGTGTTAAAATTTTTTCAAATTATTTGCCTTGAACATTTTGGGACATTCCCTTCAGTTAATTGATTAATTTCGCTTCTTTAAATCGATCTCTAAACTCTATTTTCAACCAAACGCTTGGTTTAAATTAAAGCTTTGCTTTTGCATTTTGAAATACCGTAATTATGATTTTATGAATTTTTTTTAAAATTATGATTTTATTATGATTTTATGAATTTTGTATTTTTAAATACCGTTCTATGATTTTATGAAAAATATATTTTACAAAAATAACTTTAGCAACAGATTATTTGTCCAAAGCTTCTTTTATTTCCAAATATTCTAACATTTAACATTATTGGATTAAATTCTAACATAAACATTAATGAATTTACTTGCTTTAGTAGAGTAATTCCAGTTCTTTATTCAAATTACTTCTATAAATGAACTGTAAATACTATTTTTAATTAATTGCTCAGTTTAAATTAAATCTGAACTTTTATATTATTAATTGTTACTAGGATTCTAGGATTCTATGAAGATATTTTCATAGAAAATGCCTCCAATAACAGTTAGTCTGGCCAAAGCTTCTTGTCACATAATATTCACCAAGCTAATTTAATTAATTTCAATTTAAACAGCTTTTCTTCTTTATTTATGGCTGCCAGATCCAAGATCTGCTGAAAATTTTCATACTGTCTTCAGACAAGTCAACAACACTTTATAAACAAGTTTTTGATTAATTCATTTAATACTTCATTTAACAACCTTATTCATAAACCTGCTTTCAAATTGCTAATACCAGTTCCTTTCTGTTTTAAGAAAACGTTTTTTTGCACTATTCGAAAGCAAAATGTTTAATGCTTAGGATTCATTTATACTGTTGTTGTTTTTTAAGTTTATTTGATAGTTAAGTATGCTCAATGATGCAAAGAATTTACAATACTTTTCTATTCTTTATTGCCACTCAAAATAATTTCAAAACGTAATTGAGCTGAAAATTTCCCAAACAATATTTCATAAATCTTAAATTAGTAAACACTTCGAATAGTTTTGCCATAACAGAAATTCTTAACAGCAGTTAGGTTAGAAAATACTTAAAATTATTAAGCATTTAAATATTAAATTCATATTCTTTTTATTTATAATTTATCATAATAATTATTTACAACCCATGACATTTGCAACGCATAAAAAACTCTAAAACAGATATGATTTCAAGTAAAATTTATTTATATGTACACTAAATCGTGGCAATGGCCAATGATTATCTTACACTGATAAATATTTCAAAACGCTCTGATATTAGGGAAAGACCCAATTGTAATTAGATTAGAAAATTGCACTTTAAATATTTTAAACATTTAACTATTAAAAGCTTCGTACTTTTAGTTTATAATTTATAATTATAGATATCTACAGTTGATGACCATTGTAATTCATTAGATGCTCTGTAGTTGATATGATTTCATTAAAAAATAATTGGTATGTATATTAAATTGCGTCAATGCCTAGTTATTATCTTAAATAGGTAAATAATTCGAATATTATTTATATTAGAGAAAGATACAATTCAAGTTAGATTAGAATAAACATTTTAACATTATTAAGCATTTAACTATTTGAATTTATATACATTTTGTTCATAATTTATCATTATAAGTATCTACAGTTGATGATTTTTTTACAATCTATTAACGACACTTCAACATATATGGTTCTAAAAAGAATGGATTGATATGTATATTGGACTACTGTAATAACCAACGATTATCATACGGTGGTAAATATTTCGAATAGTTATATTAGAGAAAGATCCAATAATCTTTAGGTTAGAAAAACAAATTTAAAAATTATTAAACATTTAAATTATTAAAAGCTATATTTCTATCGTGCATAATTTATAATTACATATATCTATTAGTTGGTAACATTTGAAATCCATTATTTTTAATCCATCTCTTCAATAGATGCGAATAAAAATACATTGATAGGTAAGCTTATCGAACTGCATCAGTAATCAATGATTATCTGAAATCAGTAAATACTTCAAATAGTTAGAAATTTCGGGAAAAATTTAATTTGAGTTAGATTAAAAAAACAAAATGAAAATTATTAAATATTTCAATATAAAAATGTATATTTTTTGCACATAACTTATCACTATAAATATTTACAGTTGATGACCTTTTCAACACATTAGCAACTCCTCAATAGATATGATTCAAAAAATAATGGATAGGTATTATATTGGATCACGGCAATGAAGAATAATTATCTTAAGAAGATAAACACTTCGAATAGTTATTGCATTAGGGAAAGATTAAATTACGGTTATATCAGAGAAACCCATTTTAAAGTTAATAAATATCTAACTATAAAAAATTATATTTCTTTTGTTAATAATTTATCATTACAGATATCAACAGTTAATCTCTTTTGCAATCCATTAAGAAATTTTCAGCAGATATAATTCCAAGAAGACCTATTCGGTATGTCTATTGAATAGTCATATCGAAGTTTGAAGCTTCAAGAGATTTATAAAGAATAAAAAAGGCGTCTGACGCAACAATGTGATTGGAATTGTGGCATCACATTAGATATTAGGTCGCTTTTGAACCTAAGTTCAAATTAATCCTCACCAATTACACACAAAATCTAATTACACTCATGGTTATATCAGAATCTTCACTCTAAATCTATATTGTTATGAGACACCAAGCCAAGTGATACCAAAATTTAGAGCTTCCAGGCAAAATAATAGCAAAATTAAAATTTCGGTACAGAAAGCTATATTTTCTAAGGAATTTCATTTATTGTATATTTAAGGAAATATTTTAAATTAAAAGTTGGAAACGCATGCGAAATAAAAATTAAATAAAACGATTGCAAGCATTCCAATTGGGTGCAGGTAATTTATTAATTTAGTTAAAATTACCTGATAATAGCAATTAATTTAAAATATGATAATTCTATGAAAAATATAAATACTACAGATGTGTTATTAACACCCTAAATATCAGAATAAAATAAAAGTTTATACCTTGAAATAAATTAAATATTAACTTAATTTAATTAGATACATTAACTTAGTTAATATATATTAACTGCAATGTAATTGAATATTATTGCAGCTCTTTTAAGCGTACTATCATAATATTTATAGCGTTAATTATGATTAACATGTTTGTATGCTTTTTTTTCCTTTTTAATATATATAAAAAAATTCAGCATAGCCTTACTTCTCGTTTTATGGGTCTCCAGGCTAATTGAAATAAAAAAAAATGTACAGTATATGAAATACCTTAATGATATTAAATATTTTCCCCTTCATAGATTTTTTTGCAATATTGCATGAATAAAGAAGTAATTAATTTTGTTATTTATCATTTGCTTACTCTCAGAGTGAAATGAAAGTAAAGTTTTAAAAAATGCTATTAAACTGAATAGAATCAATCAAAAGGATAAAAGCAGAATCTAGCTTGCTTATTGGAAGCATAATGGCGATAATTAACTTTAAACATATCCCATATACTTGTAATTAAGAAATTAAGTTTTAATCTTAACAGAGATTCTAAAACTGAGTAAAAGTGGGACAAAGAAAATATTTATTGATAGTTCTTGCGTTTGCAAAAATCAATCATTTCAAGGCGTATTTTTAATGCATTTCATAGATGAAAGCAATACTAGACATTGGATGAATATTTTTTGTATGGTTAGTATCATGGTAAGAAAAAAGCTTCCAAATACCTTATATTACCAGATTTATTAAGGAGAAATCATAATTGTCATGCGTAGAAGTCTCGCTGTGCATTTTGTGCATTCGTACAAATTCTCAAATTCTTCTCGATTTCATGCGTTTCCAAATTAAATGGATAAATTCATTTCATCGGTAAGAAAAAATAAAAGACCTGATTAATTGTTTGCTATAGACTTATCATCTTTCTACATAATGGAAATGTATTTGATTGCTCATAGATTTCTTTTTACAGAATTTTGAACAAAAGATACTAATTTTCCTTCCTAAAAAAGTCAGTATTCGGAGAAGACAATCTGGTTGCCAAAGGCGGCTAGTAGCTATGAATTATGTCTGTGGCATAAGTATATGTGTAAAAGTCATCTATGAAGTAGGCTATCTTATCAAATATTCAAAAAGTAAAGCATTTTGAGGCAATTAAACTCATAATCGATCTGAGATTCCACATAAATTAACACTTTCACATAATATTCTGTTGTATTCTCTTTTTAGTTTAATAATTTTTTTGGTAATTATGAAGTTTTTGTTCAATCAAATAATTTACCAAGATTAATGAGATAAATAATAATGTGTCTTTTTCCTTTCCAATGACAGATTTTCGATATCTTTAATTTTAATTAAAATATCTCAAAATAACTTTCACAAAATTTGAAGTGGATGCTTGTATTAACGGAAATCGTCTGAAAGAGAGGAAAAAGAAAAAAATCAGAGAAGCTAGAACTTAGAATAATCAAATCGGAAAAGAAACGTACTGAAAAGATTGCGAAAAGATTCACTCATAAATATTAATATTTTCTCTCAATTCAAGAAACTTCAAGATTTAATATAATTGTATGAATAATTATAGGTTCATTTTCTCCGTAGTTAATTGATTCTGAATGTTTTTATATTAAGTGCTTTGTACACTAATCATAAGAATAAACTAAGATACGGAATCACTTTACCATATTGACATTATTATTAACTACGTAATGGAAATCACACATTGTGGTATTTATTTACATTTATTAGATTGAGTTTGATACTCATTTGGGTCGACTTCGCGTACATATTTTTGGAAAAAATTTGTAAGATAAGTGAACTTCACGCCGTAATAAAATATTATTTTGTGAAAGAGAAAAGGTAATCAAGAAACTAGAGTTAAACTAAATATACGTTATGGGGATACCGGAGTTCCGGTAAGAGATTTACTGGCTTTTGAAAGGATAAAAAAAATTCTTCTTTCTTCAATACAAAATATTATGAAGTAAGTTGAAAATTATAATAAAAAAGAAAATGAAACCTTCGATCATAAATTTCAATTACCATGTGACCATATATTATTTTCAAGTTTGAAAAAATGAGCAGACCTCTCCCGGTCTCTATCTTCCCTCTATATATATATATACTGTGTGTGTGCGTGTGAGTGCGTGTGTGCATGTGTAATGATTATACTTTTGTAAAATTTTATTTTCCATTTTTCTAGCTACAAAACAAAGATTTAGAAATGAAATAAATTTTGAAATGAAATAACATCTTACCAATTCAAATTTTTTCGTCAGCTTTTTAAAAACGCATCTATTATCTAAGAAGCATACACAATGATAATGCAATACCGGTAAAAACAGGTAAATATATTTTTGCCCGTACATTTCGGAATCATCAAAACCTTCTAGTTAAACTACTATTATGTTCTCAAATAATAAAAATTTTAAAAAATTCCCCTTCAGAAAGGAAAAAGAAATGCTTCATTGAATTATAAGGTAAAACAGAGGTCATATTAATAATGCGGACGACACTAAAAAGGAAATGCAATCGTTTATGGAGAGATGCTCTGTTGTGTTCATATTCCTCCTGAATAGGCGAATTAGAAATATATTAAATTTACTTACAACACAATCACGTATATATACAACTACTTCCATGAAAGCATATTTGGGTTTTCTGTTGGCGCGCATCAGTAACGAAATTTTGCAGTAATAAAGTAAACTGCATATAGAGCAAGATTCAAAATAAGAGTTCAGTACTGTCAGACATTCAAATATGATTTCGTACGTGTAGGTGCCACTACATGTTTTTAATTAAAACAATCAATAAATTTTAATTCAAATAATAAAGTTATTTTAACATCAAAGTATTAATTAAATAAACACATACTTTTAATTAACTTAAAGTAATTAAGTAAGAATCCCAAAAGAATAAATAATTCATAAAAAGTTGATAAAATAATTAAATAAAGTAATAAAATCCAGTAGAAATTATAAAATAATCATTATTATATACTGGAATGCTTTATTGGTAATAAAAAACTTTTAACTATAATACACCAAGAAATTAAATTATTTAAGCTATATTTTCTGGATTATTTTTAATTTAGCATTTCTAATCAATTAGAGGTAATTAAGGGACAACATAACAAGTTTGAGAAGTAGGAAACAAATATGAATTAAAGTTTCTAAAAGATTGTTTGTTTGGGTTATCCTATTGGCAAGAAACTTGGAGGCACATTAAATTAGGATTCAAACGAATTAAACAGTATTAGAAAATTACTTTTCCATAGTCTTATCTATAAGTAAATATTTAGTTTTATCAATTGACGAAAAACACTGAACACGAGAAAATACAAAAGAGGTTGAACTATTTAAATACTTCAAATTTCCTTAATATTTGATAGAAATAATATTTGAAAAACTATTGGAAAGTTTTTTGCCTTTTCTGTTCCATTTTAGAAATCATATCTAAATATTCCAGGGTTTTTTAGTGATAATTGAATCAAACATTCCGGCGAACAGAAAAATCCGGTTTTGATTCGATGACTATCAATGTTCAATGACTATCAAGAAAGATTTGGAATTGAAAACAAAAAATAACCAGATAACTTGAGATGACAAAACTTATATGGTACTGGTGTTCAATAATTATGAAGAATTTATTTTTTGGAATTTTTAATGTATTGTTGGCCTCATTCTTGGAGAAATATTTGACTAATAACCCCTTGCATCCGTTAATCAAGTTTAAAAATTAAATTTGTGTTTTAGACAAGATTTCCCCGACAGATTAGAGCAAAAAGGAAGACAGTTACCCAAATGTTAACAAAATCCTATAAAAAATTAGATACATTTAAGTTATTTTGTTTTGAAATCATCACGGTCATTTGCTTCTGAAAGTAGAGAACAACAAGCTTTCGACCCATAATGGGATTTGGTACTAAATCTTACTGGTATCTCCACAAATGTCATAATGATGTACCAAATTTTTTCTGTCTAGTTCTTTTCATTTTGTTTTTATTGTGGTAACTAATATTCGAACATACAAGCATTATATGAATAGATTTTTCTCAAAATTTGGTGTAAAGACTTTACGCCAAATTTCAACTTTCTAGATCAAAGCTTTTTGAATTACAAACTAACAGACGGATTTGGAAAATCCATTTTACAAAATTGGATTTTTCGAGTTCAACGAGCTCTAAAAAGTGGAAGAATTTCATCAAAATTCTTAATTCAAACTTTTTAACAATTACTACTCTTTATCTATAAAACGTATATTATAAAGTAAAAACGTGGCATAACATACGAATTTCATACTGAAACTTAATAAATAGAAATAAAAGATATGACAGTAAATTTCAAAAATAATGCGAGATCAAAGTGATAACCTTCTACTGATTTCCACTTTCTTTTGTCTTCTGTCTATTCTGCATCTGAAAGTAGTTTTACTGTCAAAGATCTGAATTCTGTTTTATTTTTCCACAATCCCATTAAAGCAATTCATTAATTATTCATCAAAGTATTCTTAGTCATTATAAATTATTCATGTTACACTTTGGCATTCTGCTACAAAAGCTAAACATCTACGATGTGAGAATGGTGTTTGACCACCTGAAGCAACTGAAACAATTCTTTAAAAAATACAATTGTTGAAAGAAACGAGTGTTATTTGAGTTCGAAGGAATTCCCAAAGACTTATAACTCCTCTGAGGTGCTGATTTTAATTTGAATAGGCAACCGAATGAGAGTAATTATTTTGTATCCTGAAGCAATCATTACTGAAATGTCTGAACCTACAAACGAGAAACACATTCTTAAAAACGTTCTCTGATATTTAGGTTATTTTTATTACGTTCAGTGGAATTGTTAATGGCTTTGATTATTTTTAACGAAAGAGAACTCCATCGTTTGCTGAAATAAATATCTACGACAAACTATTGAAAAAATATATATAAATATAATAATTGTTATCGTCATGAACATCCAAAGAGACTGAAAAGTGGCCAGTACATCAAAAATCCTCATTCATTATTATCATGTGAGAATAAGAGGTTGTTTCAGTTTGAGAGTTTTAAAATCTCAAAATACATGGGCAGAAAATGGCATGAGTCGTAAGACGTAATAGAGGCCGAAAAAGCACAAAGAAGAATCAACACGAAACTTCGAAGAGATATATCGGAAGTAATGTATATATATATTTCTAATTCTTCTAGCTGGAAAAACAATTTAGGAGCTTGAATGATTTTTTAAACGTTGACAATTGTGCATATACAATAGTCATGTGATCATTTCACACCAATTTAAGCCGAATTTTCAGAAGAAAAAAGGTGGTCAGAAATCGAGAAAATATTTTGGAGCTCCAGTGATTTTGAGATGAAACAAAAACTACTGTTTTTCTAAATATCAACTAATGCTTAATCTGCTATGCACAAGATAGTTTTAAACCAGTTTAAAACCAGTTTTTCAGTCAAAAAAGATTGGCCTCAAGAAAATGTTAGAGCTCGATTGATTTTGAGATGATCAAAAGGCTTAATTGATTTTGGCATGATCTCTAATCTAAATGTTTGGAATTCCTTGATAAGAGACCTGTGGGAACATGATATTGTTTTTCTGTTGAATTGATACATGTGACTTAAAAAAATGTTCCTACATGATAACTAGAAATTTGCGTTTACAGATTCAAATTTCTAAATCTTTTTTTAAATAGAATTTAGGTAATGAGAATCTTGCATACATAAAATTTGTATACATATCATAAACGTCTCTCAATCAGCTACAAAAGAAAAGAAAAAGTGATTCGTGTAAGTTAGTAAAACGGTGAAGCTGTTGGTGAGTATATTTGGCGTGCAAGGGGGAAGAAAAATCATTCATATTTCAATTACATTTTCATACTTAATAATAAGGAATAGATAAAAAGAAAAGTAAAATAAAATAACAGAGAAAGCTAAAAGATGGATGTTCTGTTAGTTATAATGCATATATGAGTAAAAGTATTTTGTCCTGAATTTAAAGAAATTTCTAATTTCCTTTAGGGCTAATATATTAAAATATTAAATAAAATGCAACAGTCATCTGAATCTTTTTTTCAGGAAAATATCGCTTCAAAAATACTGTTGGTGGAGATTACTCAATTATTTTTTTCTGTTTCTGATTTTTTTTTCCGAAAAAGGATTTTTTTTTCATTTATTATTTAGAATTGTTCTGTGTAGCTAACTTTATTTATAATTAAGGAAGTAAATTCCTAGTTAATTTTATCGAACACACATATTATATAATATTTTGAATCACAAATCCTTTGAAAATGATGGAATAAAATAATTCCTTTTACCGAAGTTGTTGAGTAGATAATTAATGATTTTGTCTTTAGGTATTTTAATGAAATTGAAAGACTAACGTCTTTGGTGATTTTACACTAGCATAAAGTTTTTATACACATATCACATTAAAGAAATGCCATTTGGACATGATCCAAATATCAAATCATTATGTTTTGGAGGAGAGTGGTTCTTGCTTTTCATGTAAATCTGTTAATGAGATTTGAATTTGCAATTCCCCCCTCACAGAAGTTGAATTTCCCCCATACATTGGAAAAAGACGATTAGTTTTAATTTCATTTCTGATATGTACGTATTTTATACAGGCATTGTTTTTATTTATTTCCTTTCATCCTTACGCCAGAGAGATAAAAGGCGTGGATTTTACTGAGATTGAACATCAGCGGTATGCTAAATAGTTTTAATTGGAATTTCCTGGGTATTAATTTAACATTATGCCCATGTGCTAGCAGTTTGTTCTCAACTGAAAATATTTTACTAGTGATCGTTTGGCATAGTAAGTTAGTTGTTAAGAGAGGTTTTACTGTCTAGTTTAAACAGTGCTACTTTAAATTCGTATATTTATAATATTCAAATTGTACTTTATAACTTTTTATCATTAAAATCATTATGCGGATGTCAGGACCATTATATTTAGTTTGTTTTTAAAAGTTTAATATTTTCTTTATCTATTCAAGTTGCATAGCATAAATATATCAAATGTTTGTTTTTAACTTGATCCAAATTGCTATATACATAACTTACTTTGTCTAAACATTTTCTATATTTGGAAAAGGAGACTAAAGAAGCAGATTTTGATCTACTGTAAAGGTGGGCTTACTGTCAGCCAGTTATACGACGACCAGTAGACAGCGCATGCACGCAAAGGGAAAAATTTATGTTTGCCATAATTGAGCAAGATAGGAATTCTATAATTGGCTATAAAGTGCCATTTGGTGTCCCTGGATTTTTCTTTTTCACTGAGTATTGTATTTCTTGATCTGTTCGGTTATCACTCGTATCTCTTTTGTGATAGTTGTGACGTTTTGATCTAATGTTTTTTTTATAAGGACAAATAAAAAAACACAGTCTCGCTGCAGAAAGAACAAAGAGCAAAAAATGCTGGAATTAATGTATTAAAAGTAATGCGTTTTCTAACCCCCCCCAAAAAAAACGCCAAATCTACAACCACATACGCAGTAAAACAAAGTACAATAAAGCGACAAGTTGTCCTGTCGGGCCAATTACTTGCCATTAACCTAACAGCATTGTCACCCTTTCTATACATGCGCTGTCTACTGGCCAAGTGTATAACCATCATGATGATAGCAAAACCTGTCACTATTACAACTGAATTATACATAACACGTCAAGCTTCACAAGAAAAAAATAGCCTGTTTCACTATGAGATGTAAGGACCTAATACATGAAAGCATTTATAGCCCACTTGATTCATAAGACCGGAATTAATACATTATTTCTAAAATGCATTTGTTTAAATTTTAATTCACATGCTAAGTTCTAACGGAATAACATAGATTTAAAAAAAGTCTTGGTTACAATAGCATTAAACATATTTTGAATTATTGTTATAAATTTGAAAACATCCGATATAGAATAGGCATTATTCCAAATTCGCTGGTTTCTTTTTGTACCATCACGCTCTGCTTCCATGAGAAAAAATCGTAGAAGAAATCAAATTTTTGATTTATTCATTAAAATTATCTTTCTAGAAAGTCCCCATAATTTTAGCAACAACAAAATGCACGAAACCATAATTGCAACGATGTTATTTATGTCCACCTGCTTTTGGATCTGCTTTGTTTTTTGACTCTGCATTTACGTCATTGACTTATTACTCAGAAGGTACTGCACCCCTTTATTCCGTTTTAAAGCAGGCCCTCATCATCATTTCGGAAACTTTTTCTAAAAATTCTGTTAATATTTGCATATCAACATTTGTTTAGAAATACCTTTGAAAAAAATGTAATAAAATAAATGAATTCTACTTTAGAAAAAAAAACTATATCCGACAAAGCAAAAATTTACTCATAGAAAAATTCTATTAAATCGGGTATAATATCATCGTGTATAATGTACTCGAATTTTTATTACAAAACTTTTAATCTTAAATAAAGTACATTTAATTAGTTAACTTAGAAATGAAATAAAATATCTCTGATGAATTTCATTTAATCTCTATCTTAGAAAATTAAATTCTTCTGATGTAGCATAGATATGATGAAAAGCCTATTTTTTCTTACATTTTGCAAAACTATCAGTTATGTAATTTTAGAATTTACTTCACCAGAAGTTTAATGAAATAAGATTTGGCTGCCAAGTCATATTTGAAACAAAGCACGTACTTCTAAAAATTAATTCAATTGTTTTATTATTCAAATCTTACCAAAAAATTAAATAACTTTTTTGATGCGAGCTAAATATAGAAGTGAAGATTAAAAAGGAAAAAAACAGACACTTGAAGGAAAAACGAATTCAACGTGCACGTAGTTGTTAAAGAGTAATAAAAAAAGACGAGAATACTTCAGATTCTCACCGTTTGGAGTTCTTTAATATCCCTAATGCATTTGGACCACTTCAGAATAAAAGAAAAAAAAGACCACTTTCTTGGAGACCTATGCAAAATTAATGTCATTTCTTATATTTTACTTTCAATTTTTAAAGGAATAGAATTTGCAATTTTAATCGAAAGGGAAAGAGAAAAATTTCATTCAAATTTCGTTTTTTTATTATTTCTTGTCATCATAATGCATATTTTCCATGAGAAAAAGTTAATACAATTCAGATATTTTGATGCATTTCTGTTAACATTAATCAAACATTTCCTGTTGAATCCTCCAGCTTCGCCAGTATATTTTATTTGAATAAAAGTATAAATAAAAAATATTTTTTTACTCTTTAAATTTTTGAGTTCTCTTTTGTAAATTCCATAAAAAGGTTATAAAATCGTCTAGTAATATCTAAGCAATTATCACATAACACCTTCCAGATAAATAGCATTTTAAAATCTCATATATGGCTCATAAATGTAAAGAGTGCTTTCAATATATAAGATGTTACAAATAAGTGGATATTGATAAAGAATGAATTATTTATAGAACATTTAAGAAAAGATTACTCAGAATTCCCCAAAAAGAATATGTTGCATTTCATTGGTTATTTATAAAGAATAGATTATTATTGCGACTATATGAAAAGATTTTTTAGAATTTGTGATGTGAAACATGTTACATATAATAGGCTATTGATAATGAATGGATTATAAAAATTACTTAGAAATTCCAATACAGAACATGGGACATATAATTCACTACCGATGAAAAATCAAATATTTATGGCACGTAATTACGTAAAGATTATTTAAAAATTTCCGGTGCCGAGCATATTACATATGAATGGTTATTGAGAAAAAATATTCTTATAAATATTCTTATTGAGAAAAATATTCTTAAGAATATTCATAAAATATATTTAATATATTCTTAAATATATTTTATGGAATGGATTGTGGCACATATTTGAAACAATTACTTATTCTTAATGCATAACATGTTGGCTTGATTGATTATTTATAAAGAATGTATTATCATAGTGCATATATGAAAATATTACTTTGAATTTGTGATGAAGAAACTGTTACATGCAATTAGCTATCGATAAACAATTATTATTAATGACCCATAAATGTAAAATTCTACTTAGAATTCCCAATAAACAACATATTACATATTACTCGCTATCAATGAAGAATGGATTATTTATGGTGCATATATGTAACGATTCCCGAGAATTCTAAATCCAAAACATCTTATACAAGATTGATTATTGATTAACAAAGATTTTTCTAGAATGATACCAACAATTTATAAATGCTGACATTCAATTTTAATAATTGTTATTGCTAAAAAATAGAATAAAAATGGGAAATTTTGAAATTAGAACTACATGTCATTCAGAATAAGAGATAAGCGGGAATACTATTACTATCTCAGGTATGGATAATTGATTGAATTATACTGAGAAACATTTTACTTAAATATATTCTTATTTCATTAACTCATTTCGATGAATCTAAACACTTGAGTAACATGATGTGCAAATATACTTTTAGATCAATTGATGTGGTGTCATTCCAAGTAGAGTCAAATGATTGAAAAGTTCAAGTGGATTGCAAACAGCTTACACTTTGTCTATCATTTAGACGACAGATATATATAACTCTTTTAAGACAATTTCATTTATTTTTAACGAACATTTTTATTCTTACCTTCACAAGCCATTGACAGTCCGTACGTTGTTTTAAAATATGGGGATAATTGCTACGTGAGTTCCTCAGAAAAGAGTGCTAACCATCAAAAAGTAATACATGTTTAATATGGTGTATATATTTTTTCTATACAGAATTTTCAATATTCCAAAATAAACAGTTCTTACAAGAAGTTTTTTCCAGAAGGAGTGGTACCCACAAAACTTTCTTGCAGACTTAAATAAAGATGTTATTTAAGACAACGCCACATGGTACTGATACATAGCAGTTGAAAACTAGTGACTTTTGGCGTGAATTTATATTTTTTATTGGATATATAGTATACTTTTTAATGATTTAACTGGTGATTATCCTGGCATGCGTTAATAGTACCCAAAATTGGAATTTCTGTTTTAAATACATTTTATTAACCCATTGAAAAAAAACTATTTGATACTAAAACACACTTCAAGTCGAAAAATTCCGCATTCGTTTTGATATATTTAAATCATTGCAGTTTTAATTATCGCGTTTGTATGCTTCTGAAAGTAAAGACAGATAGACAGTAAAAATAGAGCTGGATTTGACTTAAATTTGGACATAAATTTACATTATAAATGTTAGATACGTTCTCGAAATTTTATCTATCTTCATTTCTTAGTTATCATGTTAGCTTATTCTCGAAAAGGCAGATAGGCAGACTTTTCCAGAATAGATTTACACAAAATTTGACAAAATTATCCAAATTGGGTATAAGAATTATAATCTATCTCAAAGCGTTTCTGAATAATCACCGCCAGACGTACATTTCATAAAAATGCGTTCTTTGAAATGAGGGAAATCTTATACTCGGAACTCGTCAAAATCAAGAGTACTGTTTATTTTTTTTTTGACAATTGTTATGCTTTTTTGTATTACAGTTACGAGAAACTTAAAACAAAATGATTTAAATATATCAAATTTATTATATAGTCCTATGAACATAATTGATGTTCTGTGTCAACTTTTGATTGAGTATAATGCCATGCAACTATCTATCTATTGCGTCATCCTTGGGCGAGTTCTTTGGCGATTACTCCCAAGACTGCGGTTAATTTCATCCAAAAGTTTAGATGCGCTTTTTGCATCCGAATCCAACAAAATGTTACCACAAACTACAATTGCGATCACAAAATACAATACCTAATTTGATATATTTATTTAAAAAAATCCCATTTTTCAGATTTTTGTGTTTATATATTTATTAAAATACAGACCGATGTACTACACCTATTTAGTTTTGGCTCAAACTTCGATAGATATATAGACTATAGATGTTAAGACTCTTTACTGGATTTTTTTTTAATCTATTTTTGTTCGTTTTGTAGTTATTGTGTAAACTTGTATTTAAAGATCCTAACATATATATTTTCTCTGAATGGAAGCTGCTTAAAATTTGATATAAATCTACAATTAGTGTACTACATTTAGTGTAAAGACCAAATACCAAATTTATAAATCTAGCTCAAACTCATTAACTTCGTTATAGAAAGACAGATAGACAATTATTTTCCAAACGTATGCTTTACGAACCCAGGGAAAGTGAAAAGTTTTCTAAATTTCTATCGTGAATTTTTTTACAATTATTCCACTTCCATTATATTGAGTATAAAAGACATTATAAAAAGAAGACATGCTATCTTTGTCATTATTTAAATGTTTAATGTCATTTCAGATATGTAATTTAAACACTACACTTTTCTTCGATAAATCTTCCTGCACGTAAAAGTTGAATGGATATAATATGGTTAAATGTTATTTACCACTACAATCTTTTGCCCATTACTGCAGCTATAATGAGTTTTTGTATATTACAGAAACAAGAATAAATGGGCTTTCTAAATATTGGATTTATTAGATTAGGGAAAACTTCACCCATATTTCCGTAGAGAAAAATAATAAATATAATATTATCGTCAAATGAATGAAAGATTGTTGCTATAAAAAGGAAAAACATTCAAAGGCAATTGTAACTAATCCTGAATTTTTATTAAGCGCAAATCTGATTTCCAAATGCTACGAATAAAATAAATTTGTGCTTCTTTTCATTTGATTTATATGAAAAAAATTGATTCGTTTCTATGTAAGATTAAATTCATATTACTTAGGAGTATTAATTATAAAACGCATTTGGTACAAATTCAGGAGATTGTATAGTTTAAATATTTTTAAATGAAACTAACGTAAGATATATTCTTAAATATATATCTTTAACAAATTTTATATCATCTTACTGAACTATCTTATATCATCTGAACTATTTTATAGCATCTTATTGAACTATAGGAATGAACAGGTATCTCTAAAGTCTTTATTTAAAAATGAATTCAGCAACAGAACAGGAATTAGAGTTAATCATAATATGTGCTTCAGAATAACAACCTGAAGACTGAATAATAGCTAACAATCCGTGTATAATTATCTAATAATATTTTCTTGGGATATAAATCCATATAATTAAATCAAAAATTTAAAGACTTTAATCGTTTCTAAGTAATCGATCCATGGCCTTGTCAACAACCGTGGAGACCGTTTGCAAACTTGGCGACTTTGATGCCAAAAATGAAGGTTCTCGAATATACAAGAATTTCGGGATTATTTATATTAAGAGTCAAGATTTCGGGTCATTTTAGAGAATCCAGTATCTAATAAAACATGATGTATGTTAAAGTCTATCAGGAAAATGAATTCGTTATTTGTAGTATAGATCACTTATTATTATACTAAAAGTTGCATTGACATGCTGCTGTTCAATTATCGATGTATTGCGTCCCTGAAAAATGTTGTAAGTACTTTAAGTAAGTTCAGAATGCGCAAATTTTTTGTAACAGCATTAATGAAATCATGAGATGTATTACACAAATTTTAATACATAATAAAAAATTGGATTTATGCATATTCATATAAAAATTATACTATTAATGTAACGATACATAAAGGGAATAATGCAACTACCTAATATAAGAAAAGTGTCTTGTCTTAGTATTTAAATAAAGTGTCTTAAAATAAGAAAAGTGCCATTGTTGGTTTGTTTTAAAATATATTTTCAAGCTTGGGTAGTGTTGAAATTTTACAAATAGAATTTATTAAAGTTAAAACATGAAAAGTGGATTATAATTGTTAAATTGTCTATTCCTTAATTTAAAAAGAGTATAATACAAATTTATGCCCCCTTGCGTATATCCTAAAATGCAATATCCTTCTGCATCATGGAAATGGTAAAACTAAAGAGAGTGAACACTCTAAATTTAGTTCTAATTTGCTATTCACCTGTTCTTGTATACAAACTTTAATTCAGTATAAGGTGGTGAAAACCGGGCACTAGAAAATAATAGTTATAAAGTATTTAATATTATAATAAAACATAATTCCTAAACTGTTCTTGAGAAAAAATTCATTTTTCATCAAACAAACAGTAACATAAGGAAGGCAGCTTTCTTCATAATACAGCATCATTTCTTTTAAAATATATAAAAATATTTCAAATGATTAAATTAATAGTTGTATCTCCTAAAGTAAGACGGATTGCTTGTGCTTTTATATTAAATTTATCACAAAATATGATCAAATAATAAAATAACTTTACTGAAAAAGATCACTAATTTTATTAATCGATCGTATACTACAAAAAGTTGTTTAAAAAATGTGAATGATTATCAATCTTTAACACATTTATTTGCCGAAGTCCTGGCATAAGCGTAGCGATTCTTTCCCATGAATTGCACATCCATGACTCGGCATGGTTGTTCTTCTTGTAACATGTGTGAATGTGCCCCCTTTTAAAAAGGGGTTGTGCAAGCGAAAGTGATTCGTGAATAGCTAAGACGTACTCTCGATCGATGACTGCTTCAGCGAGTTTGTCCATGGCAAGTACTATTAGAAACAATAACAACAAACTTGTTGAATTTGAAAATTTTTTAACCTCAATTCGTGAATAAAAATTATAAAACCGTGTCGCCAACAACAAAAAAAGAATAATATGTCGTCAGATTTTGCAGTCGAAGTAGAGTAATATTGACTGAATTAGTATTTAGGATTTTGAATTAATGTCTAAAGAATCTAGTAAAATGTTTGTTGTGAAATAATGGACAATGGAGATTAGAAATTGAACTTCCATCTGCTTAAAATTTGGTTCACGAGAGTGTGCAATCCGTCCGTTTTCTACTTCATTCCACGTTTTTCGTAGTCTCTAGTGTAAATTTTTACATATACAGATTTTCTTTACATATATTATTATCAAGTAATATATACTACATGCTGATCCTGTTTGAAAAGTAAAATGTTTATTCTCAAACAACGCATCTAAATAGAGAGTTTAAAAAATTACTCAGTCAGGGAGTTAAAACAAATCTGAATATTGTACATCTGGTACTTAGAATGAGCATAATTTTTAAATGATTCCATGATTAGATTATCACGTGGTCTTACGATTTCCAAACAGTAAAGGATTTAGGCATAAATTGGAATTTAAATACAGCGAAATATAACCGTTCTTTCACATGTCAGCAAAGGAATTTTTGTACTAGATTGTATAAGATACCAAATTTCAATATACTACAGGATTGCAGATTTTACCATCCTAGAATTTTCAAACTAAAACTAGAATGTCGTGAATCCAAATTATTAAAATATATCATTTATCAAGTTGATTATAAAGATAATTTAGCCCCTTTCAAATTCCCTAATTAAAAAAATTCCTAGATAAATGTATATTATATAATAATAAATATTAATCCATAAATTAACAAAACTTCAATAAAGGGGGTAAAACATACAATTATTTCTGAAAAAATGATGTTCTAATAATAGTTATTAATTTATAAATTTAATGATATCTTCAATAAATGTATTTATTATTACATAATAGAAATACGAGTCCCTTGTTTCATTGATATAATAATAATCGTAAATTTAATGAAAACTTCATTAAAAGAGCAAAAAAAAACGATTATTTCTCACAGAAAAAGAAGAAAGGTTAAAATAATGAATATTAATTTATAAATTTCATGAAAACATCGAGAAATGGGCAAAAAATATGATTATTTCTTGAAAAGAGAAATAATAATAAATATTTATTCATAAATTGAATGAACAAGAAAAAATATATTAATAAATATTGATTCACAGATTTAATAA
Organism: Argiope argentata; assembly: GCA_026289955.1. Classification (NCBI taxonomy): domain Eukaryota; kingdom Metazoa; phylum Arthropoda; class Arachnida; order Araneae; family Araneidae; genus Argiope; species Argiope argentata. Next base: position 3,150,731 of record JAOUZG010027140.1, on the reverse strand, counting down.
AAACTACAAGACAATGATAAAAAAAATCACAAATAAAATACCACCAAAAAATATCTTTTCTTATAAAAAGAAAGTAAATGGAGAATATTTTATATGTATAAAAAATAATTCTTTTATCTTCATAATGCATCTAGAACATCTTGAAAATTGTTAAAGAAGTATTGGTGCATAAAACAATTTCTTATTATGGGGTTAATAGCCTAAGGACTAATAATAATACAAAAATGAAATAAAATTATTTCTAAAAAAGAGCAAATATTTAATTAACAAAATAAATCGGATTTTTTTTAATAAACAAACATTGGAAATCCTTAAATAGGAATTTTTTTTCAATAGGATTAAGTCTTCAAAATAAGTTGAAATAGACATAATTTATAATCAATACAAGCTAGAAATAAATATCGTTTTTACTCTATATTAAATGCATGAAAGTTTTTAATTGCTTTTGAAATATCACCATATTGTTCCTTTATTATGCATAGCATTCAGTATTATAATTTCAAATGTCTTAGAAATGATATTTTTTATTCATTTTGCAAAGAAAAAATGATTTAAAAATCTGAGTCATCAAAAATCATTCTTTTAATGCAGAAATGAGAATTTTTATCGCATTAAGCTGTGAAGGATAAAAGAACAAAAGAAATTAAAATACAGAAAAGCTCCGAAAAGATATATTTTCTAAAAAAAAGAAAGAAAAAAAGACACAGTTACCAAAAATAATGCTAACAGAATAATCACTTTTCCAGCTAATTCATAAAAACTGGTAAAAATATTAAGGATGTAAATTTCTGCTAAAAATGTCAAAATAAACTAAACAGTTCTATTGAAAGCATTAACATAATAAAAGAATAAAAGAAAGCTATTATACGAAATCTGGTAGAATAAAATATAAATAAAAGATGATGATCATTTTGCCGTTAATTCATTTTATAAGAACAAAAATAGTTCGATATTGAATTTTTTCTATTATTTTTTTTATTATAGCTCGATACAAAAATATTTTTTTTAAAAAAACGTGTCATCTCGAAATTTCTGAAAATTGTTCTTATTTTAATGATAATTCTCTTAGACATCTATTTCAAGCTCTCTTAGACATCTATTATAATTCTCTTAGACATCTTTTTCGCATCTATTTTAAAGCAGCATGAAATTTTAGATTTCTTTCGATAAGAAGGTAATTGCCTTTCACATCAAACATGTTTGAGAGCCTAAAATTCTAATTAAATTATATGAATTAGAAGAATTAGATGTAGTAGGTAATTGTCTCCCAAAAACGTTCTCGAAAGCTCTCTAATGAATTTGTGGTGCAGGGAACGCTTTGTATGACATCAGAGAAAAATGGAAAAAAAACTTAACGTTTGGTGTGAATTTTACATTTTGATTGAATCTATAATGTAATATTTGTGTTTTTGGCGATTAATTCTTGTTTTCGGTTTATAATATCGAATTTGTGTTTTAAACACGTTTTTGACAACATATATAAAAAAAATTGAAACAAAATTGCACAAGAAATAACCAAATCTCTTAACCAATTTAATATTACGAAACCATTAAATCGGATTTAAATGTTTCTGAAATTGCAGACCGACAGACGGTCAACCCTTTGTTGGTTTTCGCTCAAACTTCGACACGTGTCTACGCTAAAGATTTTAAATCTACATTTATGATCGATTTCTTCTGATAAATCATAGATGCAGATATATTCTTATCTAGCTAGCTCTAATTGTTTTTTAGCTATCATATTATATTCGGATAGCAGGATAGACAGAATTCCTCCGAAGAGATTTTATTCAAAATTTGATAGAAATCTTAAAGTTCAGTGGGAGTGGCGTACAAAAATTTTCAAAATAGCTCTAAGTTTTTAATTATCTTTGTAACAGGCAAGTGGAATATTTTCTATGTTGCTCGCCTCGTTTTACAATTACCGTTTTAACTTATATTCGAACAGCCAGCAAGAGAAAAAGACTTTAAATGGATTTTTCTCAAAATTTGAAGAGAATATGATAATTTGTAGTAAATATCATTATTCAATATTCACCCGTCTATCTCTAAGCGTTTTTGAATTATCTTTGCCACAGACAATCATACAGACATATTATAAAAATGAGATTTTGAACTCAGGGAAGTTTACAACGTGAAGATACGACAAAATCTAGAGTTCGTATTTTTCGAAGATTACTGTACTTTCTGTTTACTACGTTTGTGAGAAAGTGAAAAAATGGCAACTTTATTTTATAAAGGAAAATAAAAATAATAAAATAATTCAATTATCTCAAATCAATATTGTTATGTAAAATGATTAGACAAATATATAATTCCTACGAAAATATTATACTTGACGAGCGATCCGTTATTTGTTACAAAATCTTATTCGTGATGCGAAATAATCGTCAAAAGAAAAAAAAATTGTAGATATAGGAAAAAAATTATTTCAAAAAATGTAAAGTAGAACAATGCGATTTTTGAAAAAATGAAAAAAAATATATATCTAAACGCATTCATAATAATGCAATTTATAATTTATAGGATATGCGGTCTTCAAAGGAAAATGTTTTATAGATATATTTTTTACCTTGCCTTAAAGTTGGCCACTTGGGCATAAAATTTGGGATACAACATTATAATTCAATGAATCTGTAACGCCCATAGTAATTGCTGAAGCTTATCAATGCCTGCTACAGTAATTATCCAATCTTTCTAATCTTCCTGTTTTTATTAGACTATTGTTGTCCTGTTGCTCCTATTACTTCTAAAAATTTAATGATTTAACATAATTTATGAATTTATTAAGATTGGGTAAAATTAAAAAAAAGAATCTTCTATTTCTCTAAGCAGATTTTCTTGTAAGATGAGTAAGAATCGTTATATATATGATATGAATTGCCCATAGATTCTACAAAGAATCTTGTGCAAGGTATCAAAACATCGATAATAACCGATAGTAAACTGAAATTAAAATAACTATAATAATTCGAGAAATATCTTTAATTACAATAAATAAATTTTGATTGAAAATTCATTAAAAAGTAATAAGTCATTAATTTTTATCCATTTTGAAAGTTTTATTGTGGCCAAAAAAGAAACCCTTTAAATTAAAGTATAATACATTAACTATTCTGTACTTATTTCGTCATTGACAAATATATTTTGATAGCTATCATTGGGTGAAACTGAATTTCTAACAATATCTGAAATTTAGTTTTCTGATTCTGTAACTTATTCTTTGATATACATTCATGGTAAAATTCTAAAATTCAAATATTTAATATTATTCGCGTTTTTCTTTTATTTATTTTTTACTGAACTCCTTCATAGTTAGTTTGAAAATCATCTTTATCTATGTTTATAAATAAACAACAAATATAAACTGATATGTATGGAAACGTTATTCACTAAACAATTTGCTAATTCCTATAGCCATGGTCTTATAACCATTTAAAATTATAAAACGTAATTAATTTGCAACTTATAAGGCAATATAAGTATTCTATGTGCTTTAATAATTACATATATAAAGAATGAAGTATCTTTCTCTTCATAGGTATTTGCTTTTATACATAAAGCTCTAGTTTTAAATGCAGATTTATTTTTCTCAAAAAAATAATGTTTCATAAATATTTGATTAAGTATGACTAATAATATCGTAAGATTGAAAGAAGTTATATTTGGTAATTTAAAAGAAGTAAATTTATTAAATGTATTTCTTGTAGATTCTATAGACAATTTTTCCCTTATTTTAATATCTCATAAGATTTAAACGTTAGCTATCTAGTTATACATTATTTACTTTTGATGTGACCAATTGTTTATTATTATTTATTATAATAAAATGATTACTCGATTAATTACAAATACAGGATATTAATAATAATTGCTACTTATTATTTATACTAAATGCAATTCTTTATTGAATCTTGGGTAATACTAGAGATGATAGATGACTCCTACGGTATATTTATAATTAAAAAGAAATGTTAAAGTGATTTTTTCTTGTAATTTATCTGGAATCATATGAAAAAAGCTATTCCCACGCCCTTTCTGAGAACTATCTTGTTGATAAAGCGCAAATGATTAATAGAACCTACTCTTAAAAAATGAGTAACTTAAAAATATTACAGCACAAATTATCATGTATAAATATTTTCGTAATATAATCGATATTTAACAGCTTTTTCATCCGGTTGCCGGTTCATAATTTTTCATCCGGTTGCCAAATCAGTTATATTAAATTTAATAATAATTTTTTGGAACTTTATATATCATTCTTAGTTTTGCCATGGCAAATGTGATTAAATCGATTATTACGTATAATTTCTTGAATTTAACGAAACATACATAGACTAGGATAAATATACTAAATTGGTGTTTGTGTGATTTCTCTTAATAATAATCGCAATAATTGATATATTACTTGCTAATAATGCTGTTAATTTTTAATACCTGATTGATTATTATAATTAAAAATTATTATAACACACACACACACCTATATCACGATCAATCTGTTATTATATTAATAACCAATTTTTATTTATAATGCAAATTAATCAAATTAACTTTTGAATTTTTAAGAGTCAATTAACATATAATGATGCATCAGGATCATGTTTCAAAAAATCATCAGGTCGGGTTCCTCATTTGATTCTTTTTGGTGTCTTTTTTTCATTTAAATTTAAGATTTATTTCAAATTTGGTCAAATTCATCATTTGAGTTGTAGCAGCATTAATGCTCTCTTAATACAATATATTTTTTATTAGTTTGGTTCAGGGAATACGTATCTTTAATCGACTTTCCTAATAATTGCTTTTTTCATTGACGGTTTCTTAGCATAGACATTTTTTTTGAAAAAAAATGACTAAAATAAAAAAATTTAATATCATCTACCTTATTTTTCATTTTCAGTAAAAGGCGAACTGTGGTCTCCTATAGCGGTTCTTTCTGAATTTGATTTCATCGGCCTTTTCTCAAGAAACTTACATTTCAGAGTAAGTCGATTATTTATAAATGTAGGCCTTCGCGTATTAAGAATTCTATGTTAATCAATCCCTTTTGCCAAATATTTTTATTTTCATCTTTTTCTTAAAATTTCAATCTTTATTCAAAATATTTTGCCCACAAACTTTGGTAATTTAATGACTTTTGAAAAAGCTTTTTTCATCTTCTTTGTTGACAAAAGACCGAGAAGTGAACTATTGCGAGTGGATTGTTTTTATTTTCAGTTGTTGCATTTCCTCTTCTACATTTTATATGAAGAAGGGGAGTAAAAACATTTCCTGGAAAAGTAATCATAACACGGAATCGTTGCTTCTCGTATTTGAATTTTAGAGGAAATCATGGCATTTCTGAGAAGAGCCAATATATAAATAATCTTAGACTTCAAGGTCGATTTGTGAAGAAATGAATGAGATGAGAAGCGGAATTGACGTTTCCAGAAAATTGCATTTGAACTTACAATAAGGGATGGAATCTATCCCTGAACTAATTGCATTAATATTGAAATTTTGTTCATGTTCTTTTTAACAATTTATAAAGTGTAACCCTTCTCAAACGAAGGTAAATTTATAAAAAATTATTTCTTTTCAAAAATGGATTTTTAATTATTATTTATCCTTACAGCCTCTTTAAATGTCACTAAAGCTTTAAAGTGTTTGCAGAAATTATTCCCCACTAACCTTGAACCTTTTTTTTTACCCTGGCCAAACTGCGATTGAGTTAAACGTCCCACTAGTGTGGAGGCACGGATTCGAGCTCAGATATCTTCTGATCGTGGTTCAAAAATACGAGGTCTTTCCTGAAACAACCAGAGAGTCGCATTAAAATGGTACGTTAAAGTAACTAAACTCATAAATGGGAGCTTTATTTCCTAGTAAAGAAATCAATTATTAACAAGTAGGTCAAAAAAAATTCTACTATATATAAAGTGCGTGAAATCTCTTCCTCTCAGTGGTGTCATTGGTCCTGTACAAGGCTCTTTGCAAATGCTTTACGCAAGCAATTTTCGTCATACTTGAATCGTTCCAACGCCATGTATGATAATACGCTGATTAATTTGCGAAAGTGAAAAAAAAATGTGTGTTATCATTTGAAAAATTAAAAATTCTCTCGTTTTAACCGCAATTGTGAGCTCTGCGCTGTTTAAAGCCCTCACAATCTCCATGCATACCTTCAAACAACCATGTCTGAAATTTTGGTTCGATTGGTTGAACAAATTGGCCGCTGGGGTTTTAAAATATAGAAGTTCTTTTAACCACTCTGTATTTAATGCAACTTTTCTCCTCATCGACTGCACGAAAAATTTGATTTAGAAGCGCGATTGCAATTATAAGATCGCATATTGCATTTCTTTTACTTAATCTTTCGAATTTTTGAGTTACCGAATTTGCATACATTCAAAAGGCAGGCAGAACGCTAATCCCTAAAACGTTAAAATTTGTATATGGATCTGCTTTTTAATTACTTTTTTGTCCCATAACCTGATCATATCATATATGAACCAAATTAGATTTTCTTCACAAGCAGACACAAAACTCTAAAATGAATTTAATTTCAGAATCATAATCCGTGTACGAAATTTTATTTATATATCTCTTCATGGTTTTTATTTATCACTTCTCTGTAATCCAACAATCAGACTAACAGCCATGGAGACGAATTCTCAAAGTATATTTGATTTGAATTTTATCGAAATCTATGTATTTTATGTAAATGGAAAATACCAAATTTCATCGACCTATTTTAAAGGATTGTTTACTCGTCCTATTTAGCAACGACTAAAGACAATTTCAAAAATATATTTCTCGGAAGTAATTAAATATTTGCTAAAATCTTGAGAAATAAGAAAGCTATTTCCCGATTTTTCATATATTACTAGCATACTATTTGCTACCAGAATGTACTATTTGAAAAATACTTACTGTTATCGTGTCAGAACATGATGTTGTTTTGGGAATGAAGTTTGAGACGTCAACAAAAATCCGAAAGTGAAAAATAAAATAATCCGAAACACAAAAAATAAAAATTTGATTTTCTGCTCGACCATTTAAAAAATCAGCTTTTAATAACGTGTTTCCACTGCCTTTACAAAAGCTCTGATTGAAAAAATAAGTTAATGACTACGGTAAATAAAATCTAGAAAAATGTTCTTTTGAGAACGTGATTATACTAAATGAAATAAATAGAAAATGTGATTAAATGTGATTAAACAATAAATGCGAGACAAGGTTTTTTGGATCGTTTGCAATACTAAAGTGATTCATTCAATGAAACAACTAAAAAGAATAAAGTTATAATTTAGCTTGAACAAGCACGTGGCGCTTGGCCGTTCAAGAAATTATGTTTTGAAATTATGCATTTAAATATGCATAGCAGATTTCAATTTTTATCTTTTTGTTTTGTTTTGCCCCAGTCTAAAGTCGATAAAGTGACGATGAGATTGTAGAGAAAAATATGTGAATTATTCATATAAAATCCAGAATTATGGAAAATTCAGACGATAAAATAAATAGCATTTTATGATTTTTATGAATCTCTCTGAAAGAAAATCCATATTTTAAACAGTAAATTTGAAATTTCGATTTAATTCCTAAGTTTGAAAGTTTTAATCCTTCAGTAGTCCTGAGAAAGAAAAGTATTTTCAGCTTTAAGTGGTAAAACTACTTAAGAAGTCCTTTCCTAAATTACTTGGAGCGTGAATTTCAGAGACAACTTCGTTTATTTAGATTTGAAGCATTCAGAGAACAGGCATGAATTGGAATTAACATGTTCCTTCCTTAACTGCGATCGCTTCGACTATTTTATTCCTGAATTGTTTATAGAAACGAATAACTTTTCTATGATATAAGTCCTCAGTCTTCTTTATTGATATTAGTTATATCATAAAATGAAATAAAATAAACGAATTTAAATTTGATACAAGGTTTTTCATATAAAAAAGAGGGCCTCTCCGATCATTAATCAATATTTAATTTCTAAAACATTGAATATAAATATTTATTTCAATTGGAAAAACTGTTCTAGATTTTGTATTGTTTAATGTTTATATTAGTTCAATCAATAAGTGTTCCGTTACAGAAATTAAATTTCTAAATCTTCTTGTAAATAATTCTTTAGTTTTATTTGCACAGAATTTTCATTCATTATATATATCATTTACAAGAAAATGTTAGATAACATTTAAAGTTTAACTGCAATTGTTTAAAAGGATTTTAGACCTTTTTAATAATGGAAGCAGTATAAAATTAGTTTAAAATAATGAAATTCAAACTTTCATAATCCAAATAGTTTTTGTTTAAGAATAAAGAAAACTTGTTTGTATTTGAATTTATGAGTAATAAAACTAAAAGACATTATAAAAATTTATATTTCATACTTAATTTTTTTCAACTGGATACTTATTGGAAAAAATAAGATAAAATTCTTTATGCTGTTTTAGAAACTTCTTTATTTGAAATTATTTACCTTTTTTTTAACTGTTGATAAATTCTTTATTAAATCATTAATAAATGCTAAGCATTTTAATATATGGCATGTTAATTTCAAAATTCCTTGAATTTTTATAAGAAATTTTTATCGAAATTTAGCATACGTTTTGGGAATTTCTTAAAAGTAGTAAATATATACTATAAGATGAATAATTAAAAGTTATGAAAAAGATTTACAATAGTATCATTGCAAATCATATTGATACAGATTCAGACAGACCCCTCACAGAAAAAAATCCCTGGATTAAATCCTTGCCTTAAGGGCGACTCTTAAATAAAAGTCTTGAGGTAGGATTGTTCATCCCAATTTTTTTTTCTTTTCTTTATAGTTCATTTAATGATTTATTCTTTAAAACTTAATGTTTATTTCTAATTTGGCTAAGATGCTTTGTGTTTTGGATGTAACAACATTAAAACGCACTAAAGGCAATAAAATTTTTATTAATTTTGGACTCAAGAAATATTTACTTTTAATTAATTTTCGTAAAGAATATTATAATTAATATTTTCTAATGTTCATTCCATATTTTACATCACCTGAATTTCTGTTATTTGTAAACTTCTCTTATCTTATCTTCCTTCTTCTATTTTAGGTGAGAATCATTAGCTAACGTGAAGCTACCACAAGTAAGGTAAGTAGGGCAAGCCTTACTACCTTAGTCAGTAGGGTATGTGTAAAGGTTCTCCATCTACAATGGGACAGGAATGATCCAGAAATTTTTAAAAATATCTTGGCCTCTAAAACATTGTGGAGGATGAAAAACAGTTCCAGAACACACATTTTTACATTCTGCGATTGCAATCAGCGTTCGTTCTAGGGTAATACTCCTGGTAGACAGAACGATCGTTTGTTAGAACGACAATTAGAATTTTTCGATAGTATGGAAATTCTAGCAAAAAACCTCCTACTTTTCCCCAAAGCTTTAGGCTTAAATAAGATTAATTACACAGAAAATTAACATTGATTCAAGTGTTTCTTTCCAACATAGAAGGCAATGTTTCGCCGTGGAAAATTCTATGAATAGTTTTAAATAAATGAAGCTCGTTTTCACCTAAATGAGACTGTTAATGATCACATTTTAACTAAACTGAATCAACTTAAACTCGCTCATTCATGGGAATTGAAGCTGATTTTGTACATTAATCATTCTTAACTCGAAAATTTTACTCGAACACAGCTACGCATGTGTATCATTTATGAATAATCGAATCATTATCGAACTTTTTTTGAATAATGTGGTAATACCTCAGTGTATGCAAAGGCAAGTAGTTCTTGAATTGAAAATTTCTTATGCAGCTGCGGGCTTTGGCCAATCGTTTAGTGAAAGCTTTACTGTAACTTAAGAGGACAGTGGCCTATATTAGGCACTTTCTGAATTAATTACTAAGAACTATGAAATTTTTATGCATATATATTTAAAGGTAAATAAATAAAATTTCTGAAAAAAACTTTTAAAAATAAAAGTTATTGTTTAAAAAAGTTTAAACATATGGAATTTTTAAATATTTTTCATGTTGATCTTTTCGTGAACCTTAGATATAAATGATTTTTTGACGAAATATTGAAATAAATTTTTTTTAATTACTTTATCCACTATATATATATATATATATATATATATGTGGTTTTTTTTAATTATTTTTTCACAAATTCATAATTTGTACCATTACTAATCTCTTCTGACAATTTTAAAAGTAATTTCGTTGAGAGATAGAGTTACATAAGGAATTCTGAGTATTTAAGGGGAAAAACAACCTTGTACTTTTGTATTAAAAGAGATTATGTTCTGAGATTATTTTTATGCTGATAGACAATTGTGGAGTATGAAAAGAGAAATTTTATTAATTCTTATGTTTCTTGAGAACGTACAACGTTTCTGATTCCTGATAAAATGTGAGTAATTCTTGTCAGTATCTACATTAAGTGCTTCACGAAACAAAAGAAAATTGAAACCTTCTTTTCATCGTGTATAATCTGTCACATATTTTTAAAAATTTCTGAAATCTTCTGATTATCAACAATGAACAAGTATGTCGATCGATACGGTCAACAAACAATCATGCTTTAGCATATGAAAAATTTTAATGGGCATTATTATAAACATATTTTGGTAAAGAATTTTAATATGGCTTGATTATTTTGGAAGTTAACCTGGTTTTGAAAAATAAATTAGAATGGTTTCAATCAAGCATAGCTTATGGAATATTCTTACTGTTTTCTGAACTATTTGGCTATCGACTTTTCGCAGGTAGGTAATTTGATAGAGCAAACTGCTAACCGATGGCAGAGCCTGTGCTACTGTTTAAAGGACTTTACTATGAACTTTTCATGGAGGGAATTCTACGATGGCTTGACAAACATATTTAGAAGAGCTAATACTTGCAAAGCAAATAAGAAATTGGCATGTTTTTCCCCTTGTATAGATTCAATCACCTTTAGTTTAGTTTATTTATATTAACGTCCTATTGTAAAGCAAAACTAGGGCTATTTTGGAATATACCCAGTAATTTTAAGCCATGGTCAGATGGCGAGGACGACACCTGAGCTGACATCCCCTCTCCACACCATATCATAACCTCAGGATTTAATCCTTTGTCAAGAAATTCTATTTAAAGTATTGGTGCTAAAACATTTCTTCATTAATATTGTCGGCACTTTCGATATTGATGTGAATCTCAATTTTTTTATTAAATATATTTTATTTGTGGTCTACCTGTTTTTCCTCATAAAGAAGCTTCAATTTATATGCATTTTTAATAGATTTTATGTACTTTTTAAAAAATTTTCAAAATGAATTTTTCAATACATTGTTTTTATATGGACATAAAATGGATAGGGTTTGAATGGGGCCTGTTTTACTACTTATCACAGTTGCACTAAGCATACATGATTGAAAGCTCATTTTGTTTATCGCATAACTAGATATCTAAACGAAGAACAGATAACTCTATAACAAATTTAAATCAAAGCTGCTAAAATATAAAATGAAAAATATCTGAATCATCTATGCAGGGATCAAGTTTTGAATGAAAATTACATTGGCTATTTTAAATTTTATAAAAAAATATATTTATCGCAGAGATAAAAATCTCAAATATTTCTAACTTAATTTGTAAAGTGGTGATTTTGATAAACAATTAAATTCTTGAATATATAACAAAGTAAACAAATTTTTTTGCTATCTGTTTATAAAAATAGAAAAAAATATTATTTATTTATCCATCATTTTTGAAAATATGTTAAAATAAAAGAATTTCGCCAATTTAATATACTCTATATATTATTTTATATTTATCGTAATAAAAAAAGTTTCAGATTCAGAAATGCATCAAATTTACGGATCACACTTAGCACAAACATTGCTTATTCAAATCATATTCTTTTGCCTTACTTTTAATAGAGTTACTTAAATTCCATTAAAACTTCATGAAACTTTCTGAAACTTTAATGTTTCTAATATAAATAATTATTCCACCATTCTTCTGTAGCTGCTGGCAGAATTATTAATGGAGGACAGCAAGAGCGCAGGCAGGTTGGTTAAATACATTAACACAACTAGCTGTGATAATCATTCTCCTACCAAGATTTCGTGAAATATTTTATAACTACCATATCTTATATCCAAAAAGGAACTTAATTTTACCCATTTTGATAACTTAGAACAACTTTAGTATATATATTATTACTTCCCAATTAATTATAATACTGAATGCAGAATTTAAAAATCACAGAGCCTATTGAAGAAGCGGCATAAGCCAGATGGTTAGTTAACGGATAAACGAAACAAAACAAAGAGAGAGAGAGACTGATGTATTAAATTTCTATATTACTTTGTGAGAATTAGTAATCAAGCGTTTTGAATGCTTAGCAATATTCTAAATTTGAGAAAGAGTAAAGAAAAACGCCATTTCAATTCTAAGTCTGGTGCAGTAAAATCGAGGAATATCATAACTTCCAATAAACTACAACACAAATGGTTCCTCTGTTTCTAAGTTTAATACGCCTTCTTTAGTACTGTATATCAAATAGTAACATATTAGTATATCAAATAGTATATAAAAATGTATGCAGACGCTTTATTCAAACTCGGCTTTCAATATCTATCTAACTTCGTCAGCTGCCTATGTCTATGGCAAGTGTCATAAGCAACAAGAACAAAAGATTACATTCTGTATTTGGCAGGGCCAGTTCTGTGTGGTACATTATAAACTTTAAAAAAACATTTGACATTATAAACTTTTAAAAAACACATCTGAAACCGCCTCTAAAAATTGGTTATAGAACGTACAAGCTTATGTGCCGTACACTGCACGAGAACTCACGGCAGTACCAAGAGAGACTCGGACAAGTTATCTTCTGCCATTATTATGCTCAGTCACACTGGTCAAGATATACTTCGATATGCTAAAATGGGAGACCTTATCCTACCCAACATATTCTCCACATGTTGCTTCTACCAATTTCTATTTGCCTCAATCAATTCAACACTGTCGTGCTGATCAACATTGGGGCTCTTATAAGGTTCAAAATGGGTCAATGGATCAAAAAGTTCAAAAATAGAGCAATTCGAGAATTGCCCCTAAAGAAGCACCGTTTTGTCAAGACGATATCCTGATAATTTCCAAAAAAGTAATTAAAAATTGAGAGTTTTTTAAACTATGAATAGGGTATCAGTTTTTAAGAACCAAATCTCTAAATTTAGAATAAAAAAAGGCTGAAGAAAAGTTGCATATTTACTATAATTAATTTTTCTAATTCTCAAATTGTATCAGTACCATCAGGAGTATTTTACGTCAACCGTAAATAAATTCTATATAATAAAACTAAAATAGTAAATATTCAACAATTCATCCATCTGATCAATACCAGCCATTCACGGGAATTGCATCTATGAATCAAAACTTTTTTATGCATCTTTTTGTTTATTGCATGTTTTTTTATATGCATCTTTTTGTTTATTGCATGTTTTTCTATATACATATTTTTGTTTATTGCATGAAAATACTTATTTACTTGGTTAGAAAAATGTAACTAATATTAATAAAAACTTAACTAATAAGTTACTATTAATAATAATGACATGATTATCTACACAATTATAATTTCAGAGGTACATAAAGACTGATTCATCCAAACATAATTGTAATTACAGGTTGTTAACAAAAATAATTTTCTTTTTTTCTAAACATGATGCATTTTCTTCTTCACAACAATAGGGATTTCTCATCTTCAAATACTTTGTATTTTCTTTTTTTTTATTTTCATTGGAATTTCATAATAGAAGAAATTCTTTCATTACAGAGTAGTAACAACAAACAGTCCATTTTCCATTTTCGGGAAATGAAGTTTAACGAATCGTAGAAAACCTGCTTCTTTATTTGTATTATTATATCTCATGTCAAACTGCTTGCCCTGCTTCAATGATTTTGTTTAGCAAAAATCTTGAATAATTACTCACTTTTAATTTGAATTTTAAATCTTATAAAGCGAAACAATATGCCTTTTTTATTATTTTATAAAAACATTTGTAATCTTCAATTTATATCTGATATATGAATTTTGTATAAAAATTATTATTATATTTTATCTATTAATGATATATTTGTCAAATAAATAGGAATTACCTTTTTCTATCAGAAGAATACTGGTTTTAATGTAATACTGGTTTATAAAAAATTAAGATTAAGCTCTGTCTTTAATTCCTATTAAAATAATTTCAAAAATAAGATTGTTTACATACCAGGAAAGCAGTGAAAATGTATCCGTAATAAATGAGGTTGTTTTAAAATAAATCATAAAATCACTAATTCAGAATATTTTATTTATTTACACTTTTTTATGATTTTTCTTTTATCTAATTTTAATAAGTATATTTTTATTACATTATCTTTAAAAAACTAAATTATAAAAAAGTTATATTGTGCGCAATTAAATATATAAATAAAATTTTTAAAAAATTCTTTGTATTAAAATATAATTCGTTCTATATTCTTTAAAACTGAAAGATTCGGATTTTAAATATATATATATATATATTATCAATCATGATTGCTACATAATTAATTTTCTTTACATTTCTAATAAACCTTCTTATAATCATTCAAATTTAGAAGAATGTTTTGATTTTTTTCAATATTATTTATGCATTATCAGAAGAATTATGGAATTAACTACAGAATTAAAAAATGAAATTACAATTTGAATTACAGTTCTTTATGGAATTTATAATTTTGTAATTAAGCAGATGCTTAAGAATTATAATACAATTTTATTTTATAATTCGTTATTATAAATATCATGGACATTTGTTAACAATTTTTTTTCTAACTTGCTATTAGTTTTTGGACTTATATTCAATCTAATCTTGATTACGTTAATAAATTAAATGATAAAAGTTCTGAAAATATTAAAATAACATAATTTTGTTGAGAACATATTAAAGCACAAAATTTCAATTAATCTGGAAACTGGGAAATGAGTCAAAATTGGAATCCAAAACATTAATTTCAAAAAATATGAAACGTATCAATTTAAATATTATGAACTTAGAATTTTTTTTATTAATTTAGTGAATTAATTTAATTTTATATAATATTTATGTAATATAAATTAAATATTAAGATAATTTCTATAAATAATCATAAAAATTGCAATAGAATCGGAATTAGAAAGCGTTTTTCAAATAATTAACTTTAAAAATTTAATTTTCTGCTGTAATAGTGTTTTCCGATGAAAACAGAATATTCATTTTTAAAATACCACGAAAATCATGGCATTTTTTAAAGGCTTTATTTAATTCACAATTTTTTTTCCTTTGAAGGAAAAAGTCACTATTCAATGAATATTGAATTTTTATCATTTAATTTTAAATTAATTATTATTTTTTAAAGATTTTCAAGGTAAATTGTTTCAAATGCATCGTAACTTTAAAATTTTCAATAAATTTCCAAGCTGCATTTCATTTGTTTTTTATGATTATAATTTTAGTCTTAAAAATATCTTCTTAGAGATGTAAAAGCTGCGAAAATATTACATGTTTGAATTATTTAGAGTAAAATATATGTGTTTATAAACCAAGTTGGAACATTTTACTGGTTTCTACATATTTTGAGGGAGAAATATATGAAAAGTACAAACTAGAAGTTCAAAATTTCAAAGACTTAATTCGATTAAAATAATAAAATAAGCTAAGGAAGAATTATTCCCAAAAAAAGGAATTCTGATTTAGTTTAGAAATCTCACTTCTGATATTCGCAGTCGAGATTGCATAAATAAAAGCTGCTTTTTTTTCCAAGACGATATTTCAAAATCTCTAGAGAAAAGCATTCTTGATTTTGCCGAAAAGAATTGAAGGGATTTAGGATTTCTTTTGTTTGTTTTTTGAATTTGCATTTTTGCATTTGAGATATAGTAAACGTTCACAGAAAACTTTTTTCAAAGAATCTGAAGTTAAAACCAACGGGCTCTGAATCTGTAACCTTTTCTGTTTTAGATTTTTTTTAAAACTTTTAGGTTAGGTATTTTGCTGATCAAAGTAGAAATACGATGCAGTTAAAATGTCAGCCGAAGTGGATACAATATTCGAAAATAAAATAAAAGAAGTGAAAGTCACTTTGCACGAAAAGTACAATCGATGAGAAAGTGCCCTTTACTGATAAAAGGTTAATCAATGTATCTGATTCTGCTCTGTTTTTTTCTTCCTTCACTAAACATTTATGGCTGTCACAACGTATAACACTAAAGCCTAGTTATGATTACTATGGCACTCTTTCATTTTAAACTATACCTAAAACTGTTTTTAACAAATTCTCTATATATACATATTAAAGCGTTAACGTACATAGTACAGATTATAGATTATTATTTGTTGTCGAATTGTCAAGTCAAATAAGAACAAAATCTTGTACGATTTTCCTACTACTTCATACATTAATTTATACAGTTGTAAAGAATCAAACACTTCATTTACCTAATGAATGGAGCGACAAAATATCATTAGAAATTTTCTGGAAAGAGTTTACACCATATAACCAAAAATGACACTCAGTCAGAGGAAAGAAGATATGAAAGAAACCAAGAAATATATTCAAAACAAAAAGTGCAAAAATAGGCATAATCGCTGCTAGATAAGTAGTCGTGGTAAGACAAGATTATTTTACCGTTTCTCTCCAAGCAAGTCAAAAGCGTGCTATTCATCCAAAAACTCTCTAAAAGTTTACAATCATGTGTGCATGCCACTAAGGCAAACAAAACGCTTTAAAGTGGCAATAAAAAACTGTAACCATTATATTTGATATAAAATCTCTCTGAAATATGCAGTTTTGGTGCCCGTATGTTAGTCTTAATTCTAGCCTCAATAATTATGATTTGCCTACAGAAATTGGTACGCACATCTTTTAAAATTATCTTATAAAATTGTTGTTTGTATCATTTTTTTTCAAAAAAACTTTTTATTAATGCATATTTCCTTTTCGATTTTTTTAAATTTCATTTTAATACTTTTAATTCAATTTAATAGACTTCTGAAACAATATTTCATGGGATTCATCTAAACATTCAAAGATCTACTTTGGCCAATCATTCAATAGGTAGTATGTTTTAGACTTCCGCTTTTATTTAATATTGTGCTTTGTTATTTTCAGTAGGCCATTTCAATCGAATTCATTATTTTAGTTACATCAAGTTATAAAGTGAAATATGTTTTTTTAAAGAAAGCATCTACATTATTAATTTAGGAACTTAGATTCAAAAGTAAAAACGAACAAACTCGAAAACAAAAACGGCTAGTATGAAAAATTGCTCAATATAAATAAATATAGTTCTGATGCATCAGATTATCTTAAAATACTAAAGGTATGATGTTAAAAATTGTTAGTTTTTATTAGATACTAGCCGCCTTTGGCGACCAGTCGGTTCGCCAGTATTAATGCTCGCTAAAATTTTATGTAGCTGTGTCTCATAACAGGTTTTTCGCCAAAATCTTTTTAAACCAAACAAATTTTGATAATCATATAATTCATTTATAGTATTATTTATTATTATTTTCTTCAGATGATCTGTTCACTGTACTACTCATCTTTCTCTTTCTATCCGAGCAATGATTGTCCTGGAATTGATATTTTACTTAAATGGTGGAGGGAAAGGTCAAAAAATTCGGTTTTTATAGAATAATGAGATTCAAATTTTCATAAATGTAAACACACTAAACAAATAAAAGCACAATTGATTTTCAAAAGATGCGAAAGTTTAAAAACAGCTTGGAAAATGCCGCGCACAAAGGAAATAATGGTGACACACACACACACACTTCTTTTCTTTTCTTTTTACAAACCTTTTTTTCGCTTTGTTTTTTTTCTTCCCTACCTAGACTTTATTTCGAGCAGGCATAGATTAAATATCCATACAGACTAATAATAAAAGAAAAAAAATTTCTTTTTTAAACATTCCGTTATCTATGAATGAAAACCAACTGACTTCGCGTATTTCTTTCTAAACAAATCATAATTTATTACTTCCTGCTATCTTACTCAGTTGGTGTGGGGGGAAGGAAATGAAGATTTTTGGCGGGAAAGTAAGAAAAGTGTCGTTTTAGCTATTTTCCTCGCAGTTTTTTCATTTTTTTCTCTCCATAAAAACCATCGTGTCTTAACGAAATATTTAAATACAAATTAGCCGAATCGGTCGAGCCGTTCTCGAGTTTTGCGCTTAGCAACGCATTTCGAGTTGCATTTTTATTAATATAGATAGATATTTGAAGGTTTTAAAGTATGTGCATTTCATTAGTTGAAAAACGAGATTTTTGAGGAAATGTTCTTTAAGTGGTGACCTTCTCCTCCTTTAACAGAATATTTGGTGTATATTGAGATAAAAAGGAAAGTCAAAGATTGAGGACTCTGTTTGTGGGAAACATACCACCTGGATGAACATTTCGGCGAACCGGCCGTTGTTATGAAAATACTGCATTCGGCCACAACAAATCCTTCGATACTGCTCTGCTGAGTGGTCGCGGGGTGGTCGGTTGTACACAAGAAGAATAAAATGTATATGGGCAGCAATGCTGCTGTGTTTGGATAGGATCAGACTTTTTTAGAGTACACATAGAGTATAACTTTTCCAGGAATTTATACAAACTGGGAGACTAGATGCATAAAAATTATTCATTCTTTAGTCAGGAAGAATACATTACTTACATGATGAAATTGGGGCCCTATTCCCTTCCAAAATATGAACCTCACGCCTTGTTACAGTTAGCCCGTCAATTCTCCCATTACTGAAAACACTTCTAAAAGGCTTCTTTTGGAACTGTGATCTCCGTTCTCGTGATCTGCATTATCTCTCCGTTACTTTCAAAACGCGATCCTTTCAGCGTCATTTCAATTTTGGAAACAACCAGATGTCCTAAAGGGGCACACCTGGGGAGTAATGGTTTAATGGAGACGAATGGAATCCCGTGTTTCTCCAAAAAAATCTGGACCAGGCGTGACGATGATACAGAGCATTTTCATAACGCAACTGTCGGTTTTCCGCTGTTCAGAGTTTTGGTATTTTGCTAAAAAATGCGTCTCTGATTCCATAAATGACTTGCTGATTGTAATCTTTTTTTTTCTTCATTTTTTCCGCATTTGGTGTGTATTTATGATCGTCTACCCCAATGTTTGGCTATTTTTGAATCAGTTAAACTTTTCTTTACTTCTTTATCTACATAGAATAGTCTCCAAACATGTTCTAAATCTTACAAATTATTTCTCTTTGTAAATCCCGAAGCCTTTGACAAATGCAGACTGAGCAACGTCTTTGCTTAGCTCATTTAATCATATAAAGACCAATTAAAAACCCGACGAACACTTATAACATCCTCTAAGGGGGTGGGGGTGATATATTTAAGCGGACCCATTAACTTGTCTTCTTCCAATACTTCCTTCTCAGTGGCGCCGTTCTTGGTTTAATGGTGGATTTCTACCGGATGTAGAAAAATTCAAGGTCAGATACTTTTTACACAGTCTTAGCATATGGCAGGAAGTCAGCTTTATTTAATAAAAAATATAAGACGTTCTAAATATTATCATAAAAGATCTCTATTGATTATAAAGTTTTAAATTCAACGTGTGAGTCGGGTCACAACCACAGGTCAAGGATTGGATTGAACGTGAGGACAGTAGGACCGAAATCGCAAAGTTAGGGTTTATAGCTGAGTAGATAGCCACTGTACAAGAGCAACCACTCACGAGCAGATGGTATTATTTGGCTTACGAAGCTTTCAGGACCAAGACTGTCGCTTCTCTAAAAGCCTTAATAATTTTATTTAATGGAGAAAATCAATTTGAAAATTTTGTTGATTTTCTTAACCAGATATGGTTGGGATATCTTTAGATAATAAAAATGAATATTCCTTTAGTTAAAGGAAATACATTTTCATACCCCCCCCCCCCTAATTATTAGTATAGGACGTCTCAGAATATAAAAATCTCGAAAATTTAAAGGGTGTCCTAAAATTAATACAAAAAAAAACATTTTATAGATACTAGTTTAGGATTAATGAAAATAGAGCATTACAAAAAAGAATAATGTGTTAACACTTTTTTTCTTTGAATTGTTATATTTCAATTGAAACGTAACGTACACAGAATGGGGTTAGGAATAAAATAACACATAAAGTAAAGAGTCTCCATGACTTTGCAGAACACTATCGTAGAAATTTGCCCTGATCATTGTACATAAATTAGGCTGAATTTCATTGATGTATAGATGAATTTCCTATTTCAATGTAACTGTTCGTGTGAGATTGTTAACATAGACTTTTGACGTCAAATAATCCCATAAAAAGAGAAATCCAATGATGCTAAATCATGCGATCTAACTGCCGAATTCACAACTTTTTGAGCTGTTGCGACAAGACTTTTATTATATTTAAAATAGAGTTCAACAATAAAAACACGGCGTTCTGTCGTGTAACGCTCCATTTTTTATGAACCTTAAACTATCAGCAGTCAAATAATTTCTTAAATAAGGCTGCCAAAGGCTGTCTAATTCAAATCGTACGTTGATTCTTGGACACAATTTAGAAGCAAACAAAAATAATATCCTTGAATGTTTTAGTTTCCCTTAACTAAATACAAACTACTTATATACTATGAAATATATTCTACTTTTGCTCTATTTATGAATGCAGCCATGGATTCACAAATAAAACTTTCCAAAATTTATTTAACAACGATGTTACTTATTCTTTCCTACAATACATTTATATAACATCTAAAGGAACAAGAGCTTAAAGTTTATGAACCTCAACAAAAATAAAAGAATGAAAATAGAAAAGGAAAAGAGTATGAATGATTTATTACTATGTACTTCAAGTTTGTATCATAAATTCTTCTACAGCGTTCAAGAAAAACTCGTAAAAAGTGTCCGCCATCCCCAGAAACAAATAATTGAACGCGAATCAACTTTTCTTTAAATTAGATTTTCATGGCATCAGTTTTTATAATCAAATATTTATTGAAGCAGGCATTTGAAATAAATATACAGTAAAACTTTTTTTGAAAGTTTATATACCAGAGATACTTTTTATTATTATTATCTTAGTACCGCATACAGAAAAGAATTGGGAAAAAGCAGTTTCAAAACATTTGATTTGGAAGTCGGGGTGGGGGGATTGTCTTCTTTTATTTCGAGTGTACATTACAAAAAATGTCTTAATATTGACATAATAAAATAATTGATATTTTTACCTCTTAACAACCATTTAGAAAATATATCTATTTATATAACAATTTTGCTATAAACATAAATCTGAATACGGTTAACACATGAATAAAACTTAAATTACTATGAGCTGCAAAATGTTTAAAAAAATTTAAATCTTCTTTCTTCAGAGTATTTCAAGCGTTTAGGTGGGTAATAATATATTTGAAATTCAATTTTCGTATTTATATGTAGATTTTTGATTTATATGTAGTCCTGATATCATGTGTATAAAATTATTTATTTATCTAATTTCCCACTACAGGTTATACTTAATATCTAGTATGGAGATAGTTTGAATACTGTAAAATAATTTCGTGCGTATGTGTAAGGATGTATAAGTATTTGTTCTTAACATAATTGTTGTAAAGATAATAGTATATTTGTAAATGCAATCCCATAACAATTTCATAATGTTTTAATGAAATTATTTGTTAATTAGCCATTTCCTCTTAATTATCATGTTTATTTTCCTTTTGATTTTTGAGATAAAATTCATGGTTAAAAATAAACTATAATGTTAACAAATTTTTGAGAAAATAAAGATGTCAATTAATTTACTGAAATAATATAAGTTTTTAAAATTTAATCTGTGTGGAAAGGATATAATAAGAATATTATTTTTAATATAAACTTAAGTAAAATTGTAAAACATAAGTCAAAAGCTGCATTTTACACTGATTTCCGTTGCAGACTGAGACATCCAGTTAAATTAACGAATTGTAGACATCCAGTTAAGTTAACAGCAGGCAGTAAATTTTAAATTAGTAACATTTTTTCTTATAGATCGCATAAAAATAAAACAAAAATTATCTTTAAAAGATTTAGAAAAAAACAATTTTTCCAAAAAATAATTTCTGTTCTACGTTGTCGAAATATACCATTTTCGACATAGTCAGCTAAAGTAAAACTAAGAAGCACTTGTAAAGAATTTGCCATTTAAAAACATAACTTTATCAGCATATAGTTGATAGCAAAGTCTATGTCCTAATATAGTGCTTAATAAAATGGAGAGATTATCAAGCACCTTATTAGGACTATCTAATTTTATCATTAATTGGTAGATAGATTTAGAACATAAGTATTTTATTTAATAAATAAATAAATAATATAATATTTAAGCAAATTTTTGAATATTAGGGATGTTACAATTTCTCAGTTCTTATTTGTATATCTTTAAAAAAAAATCTGTATGCATGTATTGATAAAACAGTTAGGCTTACGGGTCTAATTGTTGCGGAGGGGTATATACTGGATAGACGTATATACCGGTTAGAGCGGAAACAATGTAGCAAATTTACAGCTTCCTAGTTCTCGAATCAAATTAGCAGAGAACAATTAAGACTTATTTCTATGTTGGTCAAGAAAGAGGGTCGAATTATTCGATAATCTATATTTACCTAAGGATGTGTTCTTGTCTGCTTGTGCTTCCTGACAATTCTTTCGCATTTACAAGCTTGAAATCTTGTGAGTAGACCGTGATAAGGGTAATTGCCCGCAGCTTCAATTTCTGATACTTTTTTTATTTTCCCTTTGTTTTATTTTGGATGATTTTTCACCCATATTTGCACATATATTAGTAAAAAAATGTTCTTAATCAAAGATATTTTGTAAATTTTGGAATTGGTGAAATTTTTTTGGAATTTTAACTTCGATTTATTTAACGACGGGAGATATAATTTGTACAAAGAAAAATTGATTAAAAAATGTGTCACGTCTAAATATTGCTAAAAGAGTAAAAGATACAGAAAATATTACCTTTGAGTCATTTTATTACGAGATTTTTATAGGGATTTTTTTTCAATCGTTAATTTAGGAGTAGGAATCTTCCTTTTTAAAAAAAAATGTTGTAGGCGTTAGGAAATTTTACCCCTTCGCTCAGAGCACATGAATATACAGAAAAAAAAAGTTTTTTTTATTATAGAAGAAATATACAATAGTCAGCTATCTTTCAGCAATGAAGAATACTGGGAAGCTAAAAATTATGAGCCCTATGCGTGATCGGTTGATATTCGAAGGTTATATACACTTAAAGATGTTTTTAATGAATATAGTTGCAATTTAACATTTACATTTTGCTTGATTGTAACAAATGTTTTGTGAATGTGAATTATTTTTTTATCTAATATTATATATAGGTTTTTTTGTAATGGCAAGGGGTTCGTAAATAATTTATTATTTAAAAAACAGTTTTTAGGTTCTGTAAATAAGAATAATTTAAAACAATTCCAGAATTATTCCTATTCCAAAATTATTCCTGTGTTTTAAGCAGGCTGTCAGAATCATGATGCATTCTGCATCAAAAGCGCCCTTTTAAAACATAATACAGCATGATTAAAGAAAACATATTCACTATATTTATAAAATTAAATTATGAACTAAAACAGTGAAACTATAAAGAGTATTTAAATGAGATGAAACACATGTGCGAAACGCAATTCTGTAACGCAACAGCAATAAAGAAATCACGAGAACTTAAAAATTCGCTTCATTTAAATAATAAAATAAAAATATTGAGCGTTTATTTTGAACTGAAATACACATTAAATTTTGTCAATATTATGGAATGTTTTTATAAAGTTTTATACCTGTTTTACAACACGCATGTTCTCTTTGGTTGTACTATTCCCTCTGACAAAAGTAATTGGATATTTTTCCTTCATACGTCAATTTTCCGTGACATAAATATTACATACTGTAATGGAGTGTCCTTTGTTACAGAATATTTTTTCTAACGAGATATTTATGTAGCGAGGTCAAAAATAATACATATATATACATTAAGTTTTCAAATACAATACCTTAGATTTTTCGTTAGTAGATACAAAAACATTTGATAGCTACCTACGTAATTGAGTTTGTTTATATATAATCATAAAAAATATGTTTATAACAATGAATAAATCTTTATTTTTTTGTTGAAATATTTATATTTTTACTAATATCTTTTTACAGTTAAGAGTCTAGTAAATG
The DNA here is from genome assembly GCA_026289955.1 of Argiope argentata. NCBI lineage: Eukaryota > Metazoa > Arthropoda > Arachnida > Araneae > Araneidae > Argiope > Argiope argentata. The sequence continues at coordinate 3,126,535 of JAOUZG010027140.1, read as the reverse complement.
AGGCTGAAAAATATTAAATAAAATACATGAAATATGGAGGTTTGATGAGAAAAAAAAGAGAAGAGATTAAATTCCTTACAAATTATTGTGCACAATCGTTTGTTAAAATTAATTGTGTTATAACAATTATTGAATTTTCAAAGAAAGAAGACTTATATTTAAATAGTGTTGTTTGATAATCAATGGTTATGAATTTTATTTAGTTGGGCTGTCAAAATTTCTATTTCAAATTATGAATAAAATGATTTATATATTAGCATGATATCCTTTCTTTCCTTTTTACAAATACAATGGTGATCATTTTAAGTTTCAAAATCTTATTTAGATTTTCAAAATCTTACTTTATAATTGGAACAATGATCATTTTTAAATCTTTTCCCTGAATAATGAAAAGAAAAGTTTCATAATTTTTCTATGGTGAAAGGTTTTTGAATCATTTTTAAAATTTAAAATATATTTAAAGGAATTTTCATATAATGAATTACATGCATAATCGGCTATTGATAAAAGAAATTAATTTTCACCATGAATTAAGAATTAGATACTAGAATGAAAAAATTTTAGTGTGAAAGCAAAAGCCATCTTACAAGATTAATGCATTTAAAACTAAAATGTAAAATTATAAATCTATCATTGATATGCCTGAACAGCCTTCTGATTTAAGTTTTCGAAAAAGAAATTGAAATAAATTAAAAAACAAAACTAGGCTCAATGATTTTTTTATATTACTTTAGAATATTTAACATTTAGATACAGAAAATAATAGTTCTTGTTGCATTGTTGCATGCAGATTAATTGCTTGAACATGAAATATCCTTTCGTGCAATCGAATTTTTTCTTAAAAACTTAAATTCAATATTTGTTCAAAGTGTTTGTGATTCTCCTATTTTATCATTTGTTTACTGTAGTAACGACGACAAAAGGGATTATAATTTCCTTTTCTACGATCGTTCTTTATAAGACTAATTTTTTTACTGCTGAAGAAGGCACTTTCAAAAACCTTTTGCATAAATTAAATTATATTTATTTTTCTGAATTTGAAAAACAGATTTTGACATTTATAATGAATTACTGAACTTTTTTATACACTAATTCAATAGACACATTTACAACGAAAACAAAAGTGTGCGATATGTTCGAAATGTTAAAAAAATATGTAAACATATTTCAATACATACTCAGCGTGTAATCTTTTTATAATAATGTATTTAAAAATCACAAAAGGATATTTCAAAATGAAATGCAGATTTATTTAGGAGTATATGATACATATTCTTTCGTCATGAATAAAATAACATCATAGTTTAATCTTTGAATTCATAGTTTTGAATCGAACGCGTGTAAAAAAATATATAGGAAAGAATAAGCTCTAATTTATTTCTCTTTTCTTTTCCCTTTTTATTATTTCCTTAGTAACAGCATTATTTTAATAAGTTAACATCTTTATACTGAATTTTTGAAATCTTATTATGTTTTGTCAGAAGATTTTATTCGTAGAAATGATACGAGTATTATATTTCTCTTTGATTATAGTTTGAATCGTGAAGAAAATGGATTGTTTCAAAGTGAATTCTATCTTTTTAAGTTACAGCAGTAATTGGACAGAATTTGGGCGAAATAGTGTCGTTTCATCCATAAGTCTTACAAGAAACTTTTTTTCCTTCTCAATTGTTAAAAAGTATAATTTTGACTTATTTACAATTTCATTACTAGAAAAATAGTGGCAGTGAGATATCAGTTGTTGCGAACATGTAGGAATTCATCATTATTTTTTCATAATCATTATTCTGTATGAATTTAGGAAGGTAATGGGTGTTATAAATCGAAAGTATCCTTTTTATAAAATTATTATATTGGATAGATGATTGTTTTTTTAAAGTAACATTCTAGCACATGATATTTTCTCATTACATTGGAAATCTCATAATTATGTTTCAATATTATATTATATATATATATATATATATATATATATATATATATA
>JAOUZG010027140.1:3108487-3118938 GCA_026289955.1 Argiope argentata | reverse complement strand
AAAAAATTCATCTTACATATCGATGCATTAAATTTGATCTTTAACAAATCGATTCTTTCAGTAAGGAAATGTTATTATTTCAGCCATTTCATTCAGTGACATAATAATTTGATAAAGCATTTTATTTTTTGAAAAAAATTAGATTAATAATATGGAATTAAAGGATTTATTTTTTATCTTTAATAAATTTCTTTAATTTTCTGTGCTCTGAGTTTCTTTAATAATTATTGTGCAAAGATACTTTTTCAAAACAAAAAATAATTCCATTTCACTATATTAAAATATCAAACGACTTAAATCATATTTACTGCGTAGTTGAGAAAATGTTTATTTTAGTTAATGAAATCAACAAAGATATTTTTTTAATATTTAATTGAAAATGAAGTAAACATTTCTCGGTATAGTTCATATTCATTATATATTAGATAAGTTTTCAATATTATAGTGTTTCAATTTTATCTATTTTAATTGATGAATATTGAATATCTTGAAATTAAAGTTAGTTTTTGTATTACTCATAAGGAACAAACTATATTTCAGAATTCAGTGTTCAATACATATATCTGAATCTGTTTCTATTCAGGAATTCGTTAATATGCGACTCATTTTGAAAAAAAAATGTCTACCGATGGTGAGTGCGTTACTTTAAAAAAAAAGAAGAAATTCTGCAGCTGTTTCAGCTGCAGTTGTTCGGCGATTCTCTAGAATAAGATCAATATCTATATTTAACATAATCTCGTTTATTGCGGCAGGTGGTACTAAAGAAATATTACTTTTGAAAACGAAATACGTCTTTGAATCGAAACACGGCTGTCTTTGAACTGCAGAAACGGTATTGATTGTTCCAAAATAACTGCATTTCATACCAACTGGAACAATTCATTTGTTCACTAGGCATATTTTTAAAAATAGACACACGATTTCAAAACTCTTATCCGCTCATATCGAATCTTATTAAATAGACATACGATGGCAATTCATTATTATTACCAAATAATGCATATCATTTGTTGTCGTCATAAATATCTCGCAAAACAAAAATGAATTTTGTTATTATTTCAAACATGTGCTCAAAAACTACCCCAGCTTGTGAACGTTCTTTTCTTATTATTTTATTTTCACATATACAAATTACAAAAAAGTATACTAATCACTAAAAAGTTCACAGATTTCCTCCCCTCCCCCTTTTAATTCGAAAAACACAATTTTGACATTATATCTGCCCGTAAATAAGCTATGAGAAACAAGATTAAGAGCTGATATTTAGGAATATGAAAATTGATGCATGGAATTATGGCATATTTCTCTCTATGGCATTTTATATCTACATCTCTATCAAATTTCCATTGTTGAGAAAAAATCTGTCTGGATTTTCAAGTACAAGTTAATCTAAATACGCAAATAAAATGAATATAATTTAATACAAGGGTTTAAAATCTAAAATATGAATAATCATCAAATTTTGAAACTAACTGAAGGGTTAACAATTTGTCTATCTGTATTAACGTGTGTATATAAGCGAAATAATTCACAAATGCTTTATCTTAAATCAATAAAATTTAATTTACTGCTTAGAGCTGCTAGAGTAAATTTGTATCAAATTTTGGTGCTAATCGGCCAGTCAAAAAGACAGCGAAAATGTATATTCTCAAGATAGACTTAGTGAAGAAGCCATATTGTTAAGAGCAGGTGACCGCCGAAGATGGTTGCGTTTGGCGAGGAGCTTTGTGCCAGCCGTGTTGGTTTTGCGAAAGGAATAATCTGGTAGCTCGCGTTGTTTTTTGAAGTTTCGAGAGCTTTGGGGCGGGCGCTCGCTCGGCTATGTAAGAGACGGGTTGCCGTAGTTTCGGCAGTTTCCTCTCAGAAGAAAAGTGTCTCGCTGGACTAGAGGATTACTTTTCTCTATTGTTATTAGTGAGCTGTGTTTACGTTTGCTGTTAACGTTGTATTATTGAGTTCGCTGTGATTTACTGTTTACAGTGCTATAAGATAGCTGACTTGAAGTCTGTTTTTATTGTGTATATGGCTTGCATTTACACTGTAAGTGACTGTTGACTGCTGGTTATTTTTATCTGAAGTTATACTTTATCGAGTAATCCTGTAAATACTTGTAAATAGTTATAAATAAATTTGTTTGTGCTCTACTCAAGTAAAGTCCATTCAATCTGTACCTAAAAACGTAACAATATTCACCCCTAAAATCGGCATGTCGTAATTGTCATTCACCAATACTAAGTATTTGTGAAAAGTTAAATGGCTTTACAACTTAATCTACAAATTTGTTCGAAAGAATAGGATAAGATCTTTCTTGAAGAGTATAAGAAAAAAGTTTTATGGTGCCATTATAGTTGTTTGACTGAGTTTTTTTTTTAGCATTTTTTCAAAATGTTTTCATTAACATTATTAGAGTTTTTTTGTTTAATAATTTCAATTATTTTTTCCTAATATATTTTACTATGTTTGATATATATTATAATATATTCCATCTGGATCCAGAAAATTTACAGTATACATGATTACTTTATTATGTAAAAGAGACGAAAGAATCCTTACGTCCCAAAATGTTTTTGGTAGAAGTACATTTGTTTAAGATATTTTCATCCTAAATTTCCTTTGGGCTACTTTTAAGAAATGTAAAGCAACCCCAAAAGAGTTGAACGAAGAATATAATGTCGATCAGTATTCCAAAGTATTCATTAGTATTCTATTCAGATCAAAGAATCGAAACACTTAAATTAAGAGATTCTAAACAGTAGATTAGAAAATCGTTTTTCAACACATGTAAAAAGCTTTTTCGGTATTCACTATGAATGCAAATGTAGCATTCATTTTTAATGCCATGCTTATTTGCATTCATATTATTATTCAGAGAAGTATGGATTTGTTATTTTATTATGAAAGAGCAATTTGATTTCTCAATGCTTTGACTATTAAATAGATAATTTAAAAGTGAAGAAATCACACAAAAAAAGAGTCCTGTAAAAACGTAGAATGATGAATAAATACATACTTTCTATTTTTAGATAAGATAGAATTTGGTTCTTTCGGATAATAAATATATGAATTAACTTTGAAAACTATCATGAGAGGGATACGTATATTACCATTAAAGGTCGAAATCAGTTTATGTGTATAATACTTAGCTAATCTAAAGATTAATAAGCTAGGCTAATCTGAAGATACCTAGCTAATCTGTCCCTTTAAAGGGTGGAATCGGGAGTTCGTGACATTTTATCTGGGTAATGAGCACATAAGTGGGATTCGTGTTATTAAAATGTGGAACTTCATTCCCCTCATTTCTGTTCCCTAAGCGTTCCCCCCTCTCCTTCCTCTTATTGTTTGAGCAGCTTTCACCAGCGTCTGATCGTTGTTTTTAGTTCTAATATCTTTAGTAATGGTTTTTTAAAAAAGGAATTTATCGTTAGGTATGCAAGCATGTATCCTGGTCACGGTGTTAAGTCTCGGCTCGGGAACTGTGGGGATTCAGGTTGGAGGTCCGATTCCACAGTGGAATCATCATCATCATCATCATAAGGGTGCTTAATGCACGTTAAATCCGCCAGGGCTAAACCTCCTCCCGCTGGTGTGATGTGTCGTGGTGAGTTGCTAATATCTCAAGTGACGTCCTCGCCATCTGGTCGTGGTTTAGATTTACGAGTTCCTTTCTGAAATATCCCTAGTGGTGTGTTACGATGGGACGCAAATATAACGAAACGAAACTAGCCCTTTAACCGGCTGGAACGTAGAAAGTCGCTCCAACGTGTCTTTTGAAAACCGGCAGGAACGTAGAAATCCTCTCCAACATGTCGCTTTAAAACCGCCAGGAACGTAGAAATCTCCTTCCGCAAATATCTCTTAACCCGGCTACCCCGTAGAAAGTCGCCATTGCTTTCCCCCCTTAAGGGTAATAAACGAGGTGGGGGATCCGCTTGTTAGAGGTCATTTTCTGGTTTCCGCTGGCAGTTAGAATTCGGGTGGTTCCTCCAATCAGGGGAATAAGCTCCTGAGAATAGGAAATCCTTTTCTTGTAAGAATTCGCGATAACAGGACCGATTGGTGATATGAGCTGTATACTTCATTCTTTATTTCAATATTTCATATCAAATCCAAGAGAAAACTATTATGCTTATTAAAGATAGGAAAACCCTCATATTTACATACCATAATTATGTATAATAGTTAAGGATTTTGATTAGTTTATAAATCATATTTCTCTACTTGTCTGATGAAATAATAAAAAATCACGTTTGAACTGTTAATAATACTTTTATTAATTAAAAAAAAACCTTATATATTTTTTCAATTTATTTTTGTCCCAATTAATAAGCGACGCAAATATTTATTAATAAATGCTATTTTAATTATTGCATAAACTTTGTAAGTAGATTTTGGGCAAGCATTTACTACGCAAGGGAAGACAAATTTGAAAGTTTTTGGATATAATTCTTTATTTTTGACTTTTTAAACTTAACTTTAGTAAAAGTGTTGTTAATTCTTTTTATAAAAGTTTTTTATGTACTTTGATAAATATAGCTACTATTATTCCTTTTTTACTGTTTAATATTATTTTTTATTTTACTAAGTTAATGCAAGCGTTATTTACTACCTTTTGCAAATCATATTTGTCTTTTTTTTCGGGGGGGGGTGGCATATAGGAAAAAACACTGTTTCTTTTATTAATATGAATAATATTTTTTTTGGAAATTATATATATTTATAATAAATAGAAAAGTATAAAAAAAGAAAAATATTTTTTATATTTATAATTTTTTTTAAATATAAACACATTTTTTAGAAATTATATATTTAAAATATGCAATTCTATTATAAATATATAATTGAAACCTCTATAAAAAATCAAACCACATTCATATGAGAGGAAGTTTTGTGTCTTGTGAAAGGCTATGAAAAGCGTATAAGAAAAAAAACATACATAGTAATTATAAGGACTTATTAAAAAATGTTTAGCATATGAAAGAAAGAAAATATATTTAATACATGGTAAATTTTATAGAAACATTTATTTATATCCCACAAAATTCGATGACAAGTGAATTTAATTCATATTTTTTTGAAGAATGGAAGGAATAAATGGAAATGTGTAATTATAATTACTGCTTTGCATTAAAGCAGTATTCGGTATTTAATGAAATTAAACAAATGCGTTAATGGTGGAACTCTATATGTTCTAACTGTTTGAACGTATCAGAAGGTAAAACTTCTGATACGTTCATACCGTATCAGAAGGTAAAACTTCTGATACTGATCAGAAGGTAAAACTTCTGATACTGATTTACCTGCATAAATAAAAATTAAAGTAAATGCTATTATAAACTAATCAACTCATTAGAGAGTTTCATTTTCGCTCAAGTCTTAAAAAGGGTACTGCATTATAACTTATCTTTGTATATAAAATTTGGCGATTTTACAATATGCACTATATGGTAATCAATGACTGTCAAAATGAGAATAATACTCCATGCCTCTGATAACGAAAAAGGGCTTCCGTGAGAAAAATTATAAATATCGCGTTTCAAACGAGTGATAAAAGTAATAAATAGAATGAGTGAAATTTGCTTTAAAAATTTACTATGGAGGAGCATGTTCCTAATTTTTCTACACTGAAGACATTTATAAAAATTATAATTTTGATGCACATAATACAAATTTAATCTATTAAAAGGAATTATAATTTTTAGTTTTAGGAAGATTTAATCTTTATATGTCTTAGAGTTTAATTTTGTTTAACAAAATGAAAAATAATTCATAGAAATTACTTCAATTGGACATAGCTAAAGAGAATAAAGTGTCATATAAATGATTCAAAAAATTGAAAATTTTCTCTATTTTTTAGGTTAATGTTTTGCTAGATAAGAAAGAGCCAATTTAGAGCTCAACAGTCAAAAATTGACTGTGTAAAGATTATTTCAACTTTATTAAGTGGTATTAATACAGAAACTCGATCGGCGTCTAAAATCAAACAAATAGGCCGTTTCTTAAGCAAAAACAAATCTTCCTTTTTCGAAAAATTTTGTTTGGAAAGACAAATATTGCTTTTATCTAGAGGGAAGAACTAATTTCCCATTTAGCAAAATTTTCACGTTTAGAAAAGCGAAAACATTTCTTCTTGCAAGAAATTCATCATTACTTGCAGTTTTCTGTTCATATTCTGCATATTTCTGTTTTTAAAAGCTCTTTATTTGGTCCCATTTTCAACAAAAATATACAGTATGGTACCGATAAATTCAGTTAATTTTTAATGATATTATCTGAACTAAGAAATGAATTAACTTTATCAGTGGATATTTGATAAATCTTTTCTGACTAATTCAAAAAGTCGGTCCTTATATGCCCAAGTGTTATTAAGATAATGCAATTCTGTATAGGTGTCGAAAGAGTTAATTTGGAAACAAATTTTAATCCCTTTAATTAATACAATTTCAGGCTATTTTTAAAAATAATTTATTGAAAGGTTTTAAATATGTTACGCTTTAACGAAGCAAAACATATAATAATAATGCTAGGTTATTCTTTTTTTTTGAGGTGGGGGGAAGGAGGTTCCCCCAAAGGGGCTTAAATTAGAATTATTTCCTGAATTTGATGTTCATATCAAGAGGTCTATAATTATGCTTTAACGAAGCCAAACATATAATAATAATGTTAGGTTATTCTCTTTTTGAGGTGAGGGAAGGAGGTTCACCCAAAGGGGCTTAAATTAGAATTAAAATTATTTCCTGAATTTGATGTTCAGATCAAGAGGTCTATAATTACTCTCAGAAAGCAGTTATAATCATTATCATTAATTGGAGTTGGAAAAAACTAAAGCAAAAATATCATAATTAATATAAAAAGACCCCAAACAATATGTGTGCTTTTATATCTTCAGGAATAAACGAATAAAAAAAGAAATGCTGCAGTTCATAAAATATAAAACTTGAGTTTAGATTTTATATGTTGGCATGAACTCGAAAATCAAAACTTATTTTGTATTATTGTGAAGTTCTATTTAGATGATCCAATATGAAAATTTCTTATTTATGCTATTCTGAAAATACTCCTTTTAAAGTAAGCATTATGAAACAAATTTTCTTATAAACGTAATAATTATAATGGCATGGGAAACAAAATCGATAGAATAATTGTGCAGAAATCACAAATCCTTATATTTTCTGACCAATTATATATAAATATATATTATTAATTTATACAGTTGTATCCCTAAAACCTGAATATGAAACCACAACTTATGTTTTGTAATATCCTCAAAAATTCAATTACTTGAATTTTAGATATCCTATTCTAAGATATATTTTCCAAATTTCGCGGGTGAAAATGCTCTCTTTAGACATCTATTTTCTTTATCTTTTTGTTTGTGTAAAATATGTATGCATTTTCTATCAGACATTACCGAAGCTCATTATCAAATTAACTCACTCTTGCACATTTTTTTTTCTTAATTTTTTTTCATTACAAATCTGATTTATATAAATGTTAATGTAATTTTATTTCTACTAAAATGACATAAAACATGAGTATTAGCGAGATTAAAAAACATAAAATGACGGGAAATTTATGCAGATTAAAAAATGTTGACTCTTTTATATCTACAACAATTATTATTATAAAAATTTTATGCTATAGCTTTTTTAAGGCCAATTTTCAAACATTATTTCAATTTCTTTCCAGCAATATTGCAAATTAACAATTATTATATAGGTTTCCTATTCTAAAATTTGATATATCTGTAGTTATTAGGGACAATTATTTAAAGATTATTTAATTATTTTTGTCTATATTACAATCAGAATGGATATTAAAGGATTTTTCTATATTTAGTATGAATTATAGCTTCGCATAATATAATATTCAAAGAAATTAAGTTGTTTTAAGAAAAGGTTAAAAATATAATAATTTTATTTTCATTTTTAAAAATTTCAAATATTGATGGAAATTTGGACATTTGCTTGCGTTATATTTATATGAGGAAAAACAAACTTTCTTTTATTTTCCGTTAAAGACAATTTTATTCAAATTACATAAATTGTTATGTAATTATTCAATTTATTTAAGGGTTTCTATATAAGGAGTAATTTCCCCAACTAATTCAATTATTATTATTATTATTATTATTTACAAATTATTTATTTTTTTCAAATAAAATTCCATTATTCATTGCTTTAAAATAATTATACAACAATTTTGTTATATTAGCAAGAATTGCAAGGCAGCTCTTTAAGTCCTTGTCAAAATAATATTTTTCTACTGTTTGGTTTATTCTACTATCTAGATTTATATATATATTCGCTCTCCAGTTTCCCTCTAAATTTAATCTTACCCCTAATCTAAAACAAATTATTAAAAATGTACCTAGCGATATTAAAGAAAATGTATCAGTTTTAACATGAGAAAAAGAAAGCGAATATTTCGAAGACAATGACCTTTAATTATCTGACTTAATCTTATCAGTGACATAATCTTAATCTTATCTTATCATTCTCTATAGCCCCCCTAAATGCAAGTCAAGTTTTCCTGCTGAAGGTAATTAAATATCAGTAAAACTATAGTGTGAGCGCAAATGACACTCTCTAATGATCAGACACTACTGAAGATTGTTTACAATAGAATAGAAAAATTGCTTTTATTAGAAAATTCATTTCTAATGCCCTTTCTAAGATCGAACCTAATAGCAACTTTCAAAAATGTACTAAAAAATTTTCACCGTTGCTTGATTCTACACTTGAAATTTATCTAAAGTATAACAAAACCATATCACTGAAATAAGTTCAACGTTAAAGAATGAGTTAAATCATATCTTGATAATAACAACGGGGAAAAATGGGTTTGAATTTAATTTTCATAATGAAATATATTGATGTAAAATATTCTTAAATTGGATAAATTAATACACACATTTCAAATTAATTAATTCACTTTTTTTAGAATTACATCAGAAAACTTTTAATTAAAATTTTTATCATGCTTTAAAAGTTAATTATTTACGAAAATATTAGTTTTGAGTTTTTTAAAGACTATTTGTGAATATTATTTTTGAATTGATAAAAAAATAGTTATAGATGATAAGAAGATTTTAACATCAAGAGAACTCCCGACGAGTCATCTGACTAGACCACTAATAACTTACTGGCTGACCATACCAACATGATTCTCCGACCCAGTTTTTCCCAATTAATTCTATGATGTAAAAATTTACCCTTCTCTCTATCTTTTCTTTTTTTCATATTATATATATATATATATATATATATATATATATATATATATATATATATAATTTTATGCACATATTAATTTTTATTTAGCACCACCATCTTAATATGTAATGTCATTGCTAAGCCATTTTCTCCCATCCGATTTTTGTGACCGGAAGAAAAAATCCTTTAAATGAATAACTCTGCCCCTACTCCACTAATTGACAAAACTATTAGAGATTCATTAATATCTAAAATTTGTTTTATTTTAGTTAATGGACTAAAATTTGTAGCAAGTATTTTTATTATTTCAATGAACTAAAAACCTAATTTTTCACTCACGGTTTTTAAACGATGCTAAAGTTATGATTACGCACTCTAGAGTGTTTTTTTTTATTATTATTTTATTGAGCATACCATCGTTTGAAATTCACATGCAGTGAAATATTGTAAATGAAATTTCTTTAAATTATCCAAAGATGAGGAACATGGAAGAAACGTTCTAAAAGGGGTAATTCTTAATTGGTCGATACTTGCATCTACAAGATTTCACAATTTACGAATTTTTACAAAAAATCACAATGCTACAACTTAATAAAATGGGTACAACTGAAATTTTGAATTCATTGCTGAAGTTAAATAAAGAAAAGTTTTTTTTTTTTGCAATATTTGTTTGCAGAGAAATTCATGGATTTATGAAAATATTTCTGTGCTAACTGTGTGCAATTTTTACAAAGATTTGGGACAAGTTTAGTAATGATATAATAAATTGGCATTCAAAATATTCACGTACTAAAAATACGAATGAAATGATAATTTTTAAATGATATAAGCCATTTGAATAAATGGATGCCTTATTATTATTTTTTTATTTCAATACTAAAATTAACTTCAAAAACTTATTATCTCAACTTATATTTTAATTATTTCAAAATAAGATAATATGTCAAAAATATTCAAACTAATAATATTGTCATAAACATATTATTACTAAAATATTCGTTTACTATACAATGACAAAAGATTGTTTTATTAAAAAAATCATGCACATTTTTATTTTAAAATTTTTGATAACAGATATTTATTTTCCAAAATGAACGTAGTATTTTTAATACTAAGCATTATTAAATTATTAATAAAAAATATATATTCTATTTTAATCAGAGAACCATATATATCCTTTTATTTTCCGATATTAAAACTAAATATCGGAAAAAGCTAAAGTAAAATTCTCTGAGTGTT
>JAOUZG010027140.1:3072731-3097322 GCA_026289955.1 Argiope argentata | reverse complement strand
ATATATATATATATATATATATATATATATATATATATATATATATGGTTATAAAGTGTATGGTAATATGGTTATAAAGTGTATAAAAAGTGTTAAATAATGAATACAAACGTATTACAAGAATGCAATTCTTAAATGTGAAACTGAACCGGACTGGATATCAAGTAGGATCAGCACCACCATCCGCCTTACACAGTCTGAACATATCACCCCGCGATTTTCGTGTGTTTGGTCCAATAAAAACACATCTGAAAGGGAAGCATTTTAAATCGGTTGGCCATGATTCGGAGTCAATCTTGCCATCGATCACCAATCCTACAGCCCTGTAATCAATGAGATCAATATGCTCTGGTCTATGACGTACTGTTTCTATAAAGTCTTCATTTATTACTACAAGATCGTTTCGTATCTCTCCATTTGGATACCACTCCAACTCATAAAAATCAAACAAAAAACGTTAACTTTTTACCGTGAAGATTCTCTGTCAAAACATTTCAACTGCCCGATAAAGTTTTTATTTGAATGAAAAACTTTCAAAACAGTTTTTGTACGCAAGTCACGAAAATTTAGCACTTTGTTATCGACGTAGAAATTTCCTCTCTTCGAGGATATTGCAAATGATGTGAAAAAAAATCCATAGTAAAATTCTTAACTCCTTATATAAAGCTTCATTCCCAAATAAAAAAGAAATTTTAAATTCAAGCAGCTTTACGAACTTAATGCAAGATCATCTTATTTTTCCTTTCGAACGTTTTCGAAGCATCGTTAAATTCAAATGCAAAATACTTTGTTATTATTGTTGCTATGGTGATTTAACGAGTAATAAAATTCAGAAAAGTCTTAAATTAAAAACTTCTTTATGCATTCTGTTATCTTCTTTTTAAAAGTTGCGGGAAAAGAGTAACATTTGGTATCTGCCCCTCTTTTTTAAGCGATCGAGACATCATGAAATTTCACAATGAAATAAGAAAACTCTTCCCTTTTTTAGAGTTTGTATTTAGAAGCAAGTATTTATTTCTATCATTCGAGAAAAAATGCGAAAAAGTCAGAAAATAATTTTGTTACGTATTTTAATGCTCGATATTTCCACAAGGGCATATATCTCAAACTTTTTGCAAACAGAAATGCTGCGTCACCTTTTTATGCTTTAGTGCGGAGAATCTCCATTTGAGTTTTGTTCACTGTCTGTCAAAATCAGTTCAATTTAATACATAATATTATCTTCATTCTTTTCAGAATCATAATGCCAAAATGGCATTTTTACAATTGTTTCTAGTATTATTAACTTCCAAACAAATATATTGTGAATAATATTATTACATATGAGTACATTGCAATAATATTTCATACTTTATTTTCAACACTGAAATGATATCACTAAAATGATAAGAATAATTCTTCAACATTTGCTATACGTATGCCCCATGGGGCGTGGACATCTCGTAATTATAGATAAAAATATTCGAGCATGAAGGTTGGTTCTCGTCACCCCTGTGTGTATACGAAAAAGGGGCTTCTTAGGGAAGTGTTGTAACGTGGCCGGTGATGATCCTTTGAATTCAAATATAGTTCCTGTCATTGTTACAGCTGCGACAATTCGGTGACATGACTTCATTATACGTATATACCCCCAATCGGCAACTAGTAATTGAGAAAAAAAAGCTACCTGCATGGTGGTTGTTTGTCACCATTTTGGTGGGGATACAGAAATGCGGAGGTTTGGATTTTCTTATCGATGACGGGAGGTATTTCCCAAGGGAAGGGATTAACTATGGCAGATTATGGCTCTTAGGAATTAACCTAATTAACCGATCAATTTTGCAATTGCAGCGATCCAGTCATTTAAATTTTTCTGTGTGTCTTTAGGAGAGTCAGAGAAATCAGTCTAGGATTCCTTATACGCATTTCGCTCAAGAATTGGTCCTATTTACTCCCCCTAATTTAATATTTTCAAATCTTTCCGGAATCACACTCAAAAAGAGGCATTATTTCAGTGTCTTTAACTATTGCTGATTTAAATACAATATAATTGCGAATGATATTACATTTTTTTATAACAAACACTTAAATGGCACAAATAAAATAATAAGAATATTTTTTTAATATCCCCTATGCGTATGTCCTTCACGGAGTAGGCCTCATCATTTAAGATGAACAAGGTGGTTATCTCTCACCCCATGGAAGGAACACGGAAAGGTGAAGATCTGGCTCCTCGCATCGATGATGGTACATACCTCTTTAGGGAAGGGTTGTACTGTAGTCGGTGATGGCGCTTAGGATTCAATCACAGCTCCAGTCTGTGTTACTATTGCATAGTCCCGGTCATTCAATAGTTTTATTTATCCTTGGGCCTTCAGGCGGGTCGGAGAGTCAGTGATGTGATTTCATAATGCGTATGTCTCATGGGGGGGTTGGCACTTCGTAATTGAGAATAGAATTTTCCAGCATGGTGATTGGTTCTCGCCGATAGAAAAATATGAAGGCCTTGCTCCTCTATGATTGGATATATTTCCTAAGAGAAGGGCCCTTAAAGCTCAATCACAGTTTCCGCCAGTGTTTGTGTTCTGTTTCAAACATTTAGATCTTTCTGTGTGTCTTTCGGCTGTTCTGAGTCAATAGATTAAAATTCTCTGTATGCATTTTATTTAAGAATACGTCGTATATAATCTACTTTTGGTATTATATACGACAAGTAATTGGGAGAATTATTGCCAACTAGCGTAGGTGGTACACTGATTCGTTGATGACTAAATACTGGTTATATTTTATTCCATCTCAATTGCTGAAATTTTACTCGTGTACATGAATCCGCCATACTCTAAAGCTTTAAAAATGTACATTTCTAATTCTTTCTCATATTCTGTGTCATGTACAGATGATATACCAACTAAAGCATCAAATGTCTATTTATATCATTTTAATTTCGCTGTATTACAATTTCTTTATTAGAATGTCTGGTAAGCTTTGTAGATTTTAAACTCTTTCTCAATTTTCAACAAGTTGAGAAATGCATTCATTTAACCCTTTCTGGAAAAAAAACCGGATTTCAGGAAAGCAATACAATGTCTTAATGAAAATAAATAAAAAATATTTTTAATTATTAAAAATCAATTAAATATCTCAAGACTATTAAATTAACAACCTTAAAAAAGTCCATTTTCAAAATTTTGTAGTGATGTAAAAATAATTTTAAGCAATTACGTTTTTGGAAAATCAAGCCTTATAGAGTTCCAATAAAAAACATATTATCCTTAATAGAAAAAATAGTAGAGATAACCCATTGTGATTCAATGTTTCTATGTAATCAATACATGATTGCAAAATCGCTAATGTCTCTAAAAACACATACATACTAACAACTAATGAGCCATATTGATATTCCTCCATTATAATTTACATATTTTCTTGAATTGAAAAATCTAACTGAATTTTAAGTATTTCTCAATAAATTGAGCTACTTTACTATTCATTATGTTTTTATGTTAAAATAACCAACCATGATACCTAGCAAACTAATTTATACCATAGTATACTTGCTATTATAAAGTCATATGGAATTGCATAAATAGTGAAAATAACTGTCTTAATTTTTATAACATTTGCAAGTCCCATAGAATAAATTTCTTCTAAAATACAAATATGAACAAGGTAAAATTTTTTACCTTCTGTTTTCCTAAAAGTCTGCAAACATTTATGAGATTTAGGACACTTTGTAAATTAAGGTAAACAAAAATCAAATTTCAGTTTACATAGCTGTTTTTAGCTGTGAAAAATCTTCCCATGCTTAATTCCCACAAGAAAATATAAAAATATTTACACAGGACTACTAACTATTAACATGTTATAGAACATTTAGCTTTTTTTCAGAAGACCTAAATTTATACTTTTTTTTCTTATTGTGTACTCTTCAGATTTAGTCATACCTCCAATTTTAGGAAAAAATAAAAGATATAAGCATAAATATTATTCGTTACGATTTACTTCAAATTTTAATGGTAAACAATCTTAAGAAACAACATATGGAATTGGAAAAAAATTAATTTTAATGTTGTTGTCGTTGTTATATAAAGTAAATTGACTGTAGGACTTTCAGATTTTTTAAAATATTTTTTAGTAGCACTCAATGTAAAAAAAATAAAGAACACGATCGAATTTTAATTTTTTCATGTTGCATGCAAGTACGATACGTTTGTTTTTACTAATGATAAATTTATGTAAAAATGTTTTAATTTTTTTTTAATTTTATAGTTTACGATAGAATTTTTAACAAGTCTTCGATAAACATAAGACGCTATTTGTTCATGAGACGATAAAAGTAAAAAAGCGCCAAATGCACATAAAAAACGCCAATAGGAGGACCCGGCACAGAAATCTTTTACTAACCAATTATTTACATTCAATCCATATGCACACCAATCCAAATTTCCATTTTGACACCGTCGGTGTGGGAATTTTAAATTAATAAGAAATGAACCAGCATACGAGTTATTATGATTTTTTGCCAAATATGCCATGCAACCATTTGCTTTGCATTCGACATGCATATGAATCATCGTGTGGATGAAAAATGAGAAAAGTGAGGGACTAAAAATGTAAATTTCGAAGTTAGCTGGTTAAAGTTACAGAGCTCCTTTGTATCATTTCATTAAATATTCAAGCAACTACTTCATTTTTAAAAAAAAATCCGTTATATTTACATTATTTTACATTTATATTACAATTTAATTTTGTGGGACTTCCTTCATTTTTTACAAATTAATAAGCAGAATAATTACAAATAATATCTGCTGAAATTAGAAAGAAAAATAAAATATATCGATTGAAATAGCAATCAATACATTCCAGCAATTTAAAGGGGGCTTATTAGATTTTATTTAAAAGAAACGTTACATTATTTATTGAGATACTAGAGATTATAAATACATTAAATTTTATGAAGAAAACAGTCATTAATCACGTATTCAGTTTAAAATAATATTCAGTTTCATAAAAAGATTTTTAAAAAGGACGAGGACATTAAATCGTTTCAGGAAATACAATAAAATTTTGTTTCATCAAACTATCTTTAAAACGGAGCGTCAGTAGTACTTTTAAAACTAAATAAACAACTGACGGTTTCCATAAGTTTTAATTCTACTAAAATTGCAATAGAATTTAAGCAAAGTCAACCTACTGGAATATCATGAATTTCAATTTGAGAAAAATTAATTTCAAAAATTTTCTTTTTCATTTATAAGAAATAACTTTTAATAAAAGGAATTATTCAATAGCAATTAAGAACTTGGATTTAGATATATATGCATTTTGAAAAAAATCACATATAACTGTAAGAAATTTTAAAAAAAGCATTTAAATCTCCGAAGCTTTCGCTGGTTTTCTTTTTTACTGGAAATGAGAATAGAACTGGAATGCTACTTATTATGCTTTTCGCTCGAAGAAATTACAAACTGAAAAATACAGTTAATAATATTAGTCTTTGACGTTAAAAAACTAATTTCTTTAGAATTAGTTCTAATTACTAATTTTTGTGGAAATTAGTTTCATTGCGGTTGCAACATGCTATCGTTCAATGTATTTTTATTTGTCTTTTCATAAAATAAGAACCGTAAAAATATATACATGGACGCACCAATATAACGCAAACTACTGTTACTGCATAGTCTTAGAATAACTTAATAAAATTTCAAAACGTGGTGTTTCAGTGTTTAAAATTTTATTTAGGTAGTTTTAAGATGACTACAGTATCTTAAAATTAAAAATTGTTACACTAAAGCCAGTTATGATAAAATAAATTAAAATTAAATAAAAAAATCTTTAAACATGCTTCATATTAAGTTTGAAAGAAATTACCTTTATATTTCACTTTACATATGATTAGTATAGTAATTATATTGATAATAATTGGGTTTTTTCATAAATGCTTATTGAATATAAAGATGCCTTATAATAATTTACCTTTTGATAGTAAATATTCGTTTTTTGTTAACTATAATTTAAGGATTTTATGCTTTTTGTTCTTCATTGTTAAGTTCATTGAATGCATAACTAAAAAATGGATACTAAAAAACTGCTGAATACAAATTATTATTCTAACCTAAAAATTAGGTACTGAATATAAAATTTAATGAAAATGGGTTTTTTATTTAAACACATTTATTTCAGTGTTCCTTCTGCATTTTTTCTTTCTTATCTCATACTTTAAACATTTTCTTGATATAGCAACAAACATTGCCATGCTATTTCGTTAGTTATTTTCGGTATTTGAGATACATTATTCATGCAACAAAATTACAAGTAATATTGCTTGAGTAAAATAAAATAAAATTTATTTTTGTAAATTATAAGAAAATCACTATAGGTAACTTTGATTGCTTTTACAATAAAAACTCATAACAGTATCATTATTTTTGCTGTTATATGATTATTTAAGTGACTGTGTTTGGTTTATTGCGATAAAATTTACATTGAATGCAAGAAAATAAAACTTAATTACCAATTATTGAAACAGGTTTTTCCTTAAAATGATTTTAGGTTTCAAGCGTGATCAAAATAAAGTAATTTTGGATAGTTTTGGTGTAGAAACTCATAATTGAATCCTCATCATAGCATTTACATAATCTTTTAAGAGATTTAATGTATACTGATATTAAAACAGAAAATATCAGTACACATCAAATGCAAGTTGCCAATAAAACTGAAATACCGATTATTGAAAACTTATTTTCCAATAACATAATTAAAGTTTTCAACTTTGAAGAAAAGAAGATAATTTTGATTGGTTTACACCGGAAACTCATAATAATATCATTTTTTTGTTACATAATCCTTTAAATGATTGTGTCAGCCTCATAAACAGAATATGTCAGTACACATTGAATGAAAGTAAAAAAACCGAGTATGAATCATATCAGATGTTATTCCTGAAGGAAGAGGAATTAAGATGATAACTCTTCTATGAGTTAAGTGTATAACAGATTCGTCAATCGGTATATGAATATTGATTGAGCATTAAAAACAAATACTAAGAAATAAAAGGACGTTTGGGATTTACATTTCTATATCTTCCAGATATTTCAGCTGTACAGTCGCTCTAATCGCAGATCCAGGACCAGTAAAGACACACAGAATTACGACAACGCGATACGAGAAATGTTTCCTTGTCGGATAGATTTGTGAGGAAATAGTTCCTAGAATAAACAGACTTGCTACGCGGATTGCAGATGTTGCATTAATCCTTAAATTCAACTGAAATTTAGCTGGTTTAATATATCCAAACGCTCCCCGTTTCAACAGCAGTCAGTGGTATTAAAGTGAGACGGTGAACATAATTGTTTTCCTTATATTATTTTAATGTGACCAAGAAATTTAACTCTTCAAATAAAATTATTATTTCGGTTGATTTTAAAAATGATATGTTTTTCACCATGCATTGTTTCAAAAGTAATAGAATAAGCATTGTTTCGAAAGTAATAGAATTCCATAAAGAAAGTAATTGTAAAAGCTTAGTAATACAATTACTTTATGGAAAATATTAAACGTAAATTAATAATAGAAAAACGAAATATATTATTTAAATTGTTTTTCCTTCTTCCGTCATTTATATAATTTTTTTTAACTATTCTTTAATAGAATTTGAAACTGTGTTTTCTTTTTATTGTAATAAATATAGTTACGATTTTTTTGTAAATTAGATGTGAATATTGAAAATATGTATGAATTTTTTTGTAAATACTGTAAATATTTATAAATAGTTTAATTGCATAAAATTGATTTCAATAGAACTGTGCGTCAAGGAGAAAAGACCGTTATATGGAGATTTACAACAGAAAATAGCCATATTTGACGAATTTGAGCAAGTATGTGTGTTGACGACGTAATGAGGTCTCTACATGCTAAAATGTGTGATAGAAACTAAGAAAAAAAAGATTTGCTCTCAGAAATTGTTGGAGAAAGTACCACAGTTGTCTGAAACATTTCTGCTTCTTTTCATCGTTTGTCCCGTCCACTTTAGTGGAGCACTATTTAAAGGCGCACCTTAGGAAGGAGAATCAGATCAGTTCGGAGAACGAGCTATGTTAGTTGGCTTATCCTAAGAGAGCGTTTTTCTCCTCGACGTATGCTCTATAGCTTAGCTGTTAACCGAGATTAGGGAATGAAATAAAAATCATTCACGGTGAATTTGTAGCTGGCTTGCGTATAATTAATATATGTTTTCCTAAACAATAGAGTATCCGTCTTCACATCGTTGTTGTGAGAATTTTATTTCCGTAAAAATATCTTTAAGCAAATGTTATTTATTCCGTCATTAAATCTTTGTGATTGTGCACTTAAGCTAAAATAATCTTAAGCAGTTTCATGCCATGAAACCTTTAATTCTCTTACATTATTATTACCCCTAAAACGAAATATTTGGATATTAACTAAGCTTTATTAGTTAGTAAGCACAAGTAAGTCATATAAGATTTTATTGGAAATATTTAACAAGAAGTAGAGGAACAAAAAATAGTAATATATCAAATTATTTTTTTCATTAAAAAATTAAATTCTTTTGATTTAATGATAAAATCATTGCAATTAAAAGGAAATAATTATTAATCCCTCGTTGATTCCATTTTTAGATATTAATTTTAGTTACAAAATGTCCTGAATTTTTTTTAAACCACTGAAAATGTTCTGGTTATATTATATATATATATATATATATATATATATATATATATATATATATATATATATATATATTCCATTAAACATTTTTATATTAGACAAACAATAACAACAAAACTGGAATGAAAATATATAAATTATTTTTGTATATATTTTAGAGCAATATTTCATTTTGTTATTTATTTAACTACAATTTAAAAACATTTCCAAAATCTGATAAACTTATTCCCAGTTATAAAAAAATCTTAGTGTATTTAGTAAAATAATTTTGCTAAATAGGTCATTTTTATGCTAATTAAATTTATTTCCAACTGTGGTGATTGCTATATAAGCCAGATAATAACCTTCGATTTGAAGAGTCCCTTTTGCTCGATCGGTATGTACTCGGCTACTAACCATAAGATGGGAGTTCGGGCCTACCGCAATCAACACATCCCAACACAACTATAGTATTTGCCTTGAAATGCAAATGAAAGAAAGATGAATGGATTAATCTACTTTATTGGTTAAATACATATCCCAGAAATAGCGTTTTTTTTTTAATTCATCAAAGTAATTCTAAAAAGGTATGAAAAATCCATTAACAATTAGTATCCAAAAATTAAGTGAAGTAAAATTAATATTAAAAATGCATTTAATTTTTATAAAAACAAAATGATTTTTAGAAACCGTACAAAAATGCAACTAGCATTTAAAATCACTAACTAAAAATTTTACATTACTTGTGAACATTTTCATTATTAGTAATTGTTTAATATAAAAGATAAATGAAATAGAAAAAAAACAATACGAATCTTTTTTTAACTGCATTTAATATAAATAGTCTAAGAGTTTATTTTGGTAAAAATTTCTACATGTCGAACGTTTTCATCTAATTATATCCAATAAATTTAAAATAGATGCTTTTTGGGAAGCATTTTCACTCATTTTATTTAATATCCCACTGTTTTTTTTTTAAATAATATATTAGAAAATTTAAATATAAATATTGAATTTTCTTTTATCTTTAGAAAATTAAAATTATTAAAGTTCTCTTAAGTAGATATTTTCTTACTCTTGCATCTTTAAAACTCTTTTTTTCGACACTGATTATAATCTATTTTCAACATTCATTTTGTACTATTTTTAGTTAAAAACAAATTCAGTTTACAAAATTAAATTAAGAGTAAATTAATATAATAAAAGTAGAAATTATTCACTAAAAAGCTCTTATTTATTCTTATGGAAATGCAAATTTTCTTTTTATGATGGCATTAAATATTGTGTTATTATTTTCGATAGTTAGTGTTTGCAGAAAAAGAAGAAAAAAAACGCTGGATTTATTTACGGTTATTTGTTTTATTCATATAATGTAACTTTAATGATGTTTTTTCTTTGCTTAGTTTTTTTTATTTTAGCTGCAATCCCACTTTTTGTTTAATACCTATTTATTTTGATTTTTACTGAACTTTGCAATGAAGTTTACTAAAACTATTGAAAGGGTTTACGGTAAAAGAAACAATTTCTGCTAATTATTTTAAAATTTTAAAAGGATAAAAAATTTAATTAAATCAAAACACTTCAATAATTCAATAGAAAATCAGTTTTGTGCCTACGCTCGCATCACAACTGAAGAATTTTAATGAAGAAATTAAAAAATAAATGATGATTTAGTTAATTAAAGGTTTAGAAATTTTATGTTTAAAGTTCAGTTAAAGTATTTTAGCTTATTATGAACTATGAAAGATAAATATAAATATTTAAAAAAATGTGTTCACTAATATTCTAAAGCATTTCAAAAACCTCAGAAAAGAATCTTTATTCCTTTTACTTTAAAATTAAAATTTTTATATATATAAGAAAAGTAAAAATTAAAATATTTATAAAAAATATAAATTAACCAAAAAATTAAATTTTTAATGTATTAACGGAGAATTAGACTTTAAAATGGATAAAAATATATTTGTTTATCTTTTATCTTTACAAAATATTATTTCTTAGATTCCTAATTTTTATTCTTAACATTTAAAGATTTATAATTAATTTCAAAATCTATTACTTTATGCTTCATATTTTTATATATAAAATTAAATTTTTTGAAGTTTTAACTAATATAAAGCTATTTTAATTAATTTCTAAACATAATTTTTTAAAAAATTTATTCAAATTTATGTAGATTGAAAATTAATTAACAGTATGTTTCAAACTAACTGAAAAACCTCTGCAATAATAGTCTTATTTGGTGAAATTAATATAAGCAAAATCTATATTAATTTCACCAAATAAGCTTTAAAAAAATTCTCCTTATAATGTGTAAAAGACTTTTTCCATGAATGTAAAAGCGCATAGATTCAATATTCCTTAGTAGATAGATAAGCGCGAAATTTCATTGGCACAAGTGGAACTTTCGGATTATTTTATAGAATTAAAATGAAAATTTAATATTATAAACTTGCTCATCAAATATCCGCATTATAAGGACCAATAATTTTTAACAAAGAAATGCATAGACTTTAGATGATTTCCTTTTTTTAGGAAAAGGAAACAAATTTGTCTTTTAGAATATTGAATAAAACAAATACAAATTTACATTTTTCAAATAATTAATTATTATTTATTGGATACTTTATCCCATGTTTTTCATGATTTGAAGGTGAAAGTCTATAATTTGAAATATTCTTACCCATATAAGTAATCATCTTAATACTCCGCAAAACTAACTACACCTACCATTCCTGAGTGTCCGGAGGAATATGAAAATCAGACCACAGAAACAATGAAAGTCGATCAATACAAAAGCATTCACCATCATTCAGGAAATGAGGACCTTCTTAGTTATAAGGCAATTTATCCTCCCTAAACCATATGCGTCCACCAGAAAATTCCAGTTTATGATATAATACACATTTCTAATCTACAAAATCTTTCAAGTTTTAAAATACATTGCGATTTTTCTGTTTCTAGATATTTTATTATTATGGTTTTCTAAACAATTACAAAATAATATTTAAAAAATACTATGTTGATCTGTAAACGTCTTTTTGATTCTTCCCAATATTTTCAAAATAATATTTTTTTAAAAAATATGCTGAGCTGTAGTCACTTTTGACTCTTGGATATTAATTATTGAAAGAAATGACCTTGAAGTTTTCTTTAGAGTTTTATTTTTAAGAATTTCTTGTCGAAATGAAAAAAAATTCTACAAACACCTAACTGATCCTGTATTAGAAGAATTAATAGTAATCTTCTGATAGTGCTAAACAGTGTTTTGATAGTATAGATTTATACAAACAAAATAAAACACCAATGTATATATAAAAAGGAATTTTAATTTTTCTCTCTATTGCTTGATTCTGAGTTTAATCGTGATTTTAAGTACAATAAAATTTCAAAACTTTTATGTAAGAAGGGTTTTATATTGAAACCTACTTAACTTTTGGAAACGGACCAAAACATTATGGGAAAATTTGATATTTATAAATAAATATTTTCAATAATGCATAATATTTGTGTAAAACATGCTTAAAATATTCTTAAAAATAATATACATACATATTATATGTATACTCCATAAATTAAACATAATTAATAGAATAATATGTGAATAGCCAAATGCTATAAAAATAAATTTGTGATAATATTCAAGGAAAGCAAAATTTTTATCATTTTTAATTAAGATTTGAATTGAAGTTTTAAAAAATTACCCCGAAGTACACTTTTTAATTTTTAAAGTATATATAGGAGAAGTCGTAGTAACTCCGAGTCTGACTTAAGAGTTCCAACAAAAACATCCACAAACATTCGTCTTTCATCACAATAGAAACAAAAGTAAACATACTGTTTTTACTTTCATTTCTAAGCCTTACCCTTTTATTTCAATACATTTATTTAAAGGTAAATCGCGAGTGAATAATCTAACTATGCAAATGGAAACAACGCGCCCAGGCATTCTTATAGGTGGAAACATTAGGGGTCCCGGAAGCAAAAGGATTGTTTAAGAAATTTCACAAAGGTAGATGAAAATAACGACAATCGAATTTTTCTTTATTTTAAGGTATGATGAAATCTTCGCTTCTTTTCGGGGATAATAATACTTCAAAGAAACAAAAGAAAAATAAAGAGTCACAAAAGAATTGCCTTTTTATAAGAATGAAACAATTTTTTTTGTTGTTAAATTGTTTAAAAAACATTCTTTCTAAAAATAAAGAAATCGCTTTTGTTCGAATTGTTTTATCTTAAATATAAGAAAATAAAAGATAATTAGCTTTATTCGTCTTTGAAAAAAGATCAACTTTGCTTGTGAATGAATTAAATTAATTATAAGCTCAAATATCTTCAAAAAACAGACTATTCTTAAATTGTATTATTTTAAAATAAAGTTATGCAATTTTTTATTATTTCTAAATTTATTATATGAATTTCGCTTAGCAATTAAATTGTATTTCTTATAGACGTTTTATTGCTTTTTGAGTTTATTGAGGCAATAAATGTAATGTTCATGGTTCCCACTGCTAACTTAAGTTCTTGGGTGAATAGAAATGTTGTGTGCAACTTTTGCCTTTATTCTGTCTTGTGAAACAGTCTTTTTCAATCATATGTCTTATCATCCTAAGGCATGACGTTGTTTTGTTTTCGGATTTTTTTAAGTCTCAAAATACAAGGGGAGAAAACAGGAGATTTATTGCATCTGTTAGAGTTGTTAGAAAAGTGTAGAGAAGGATATCATATTTGGTGACTAACCTGCCAAAAAACGTTATATCTTCGAATATCCGCCATGCTCACGAGTTCGAACAATTTTCAGATTAAGAAAAACTCTTAATTATCACCCATCTACGAGACGTAATGATCTGTCCTTTCAAAATTAGAAGCGACGCCTCTTAAACTGAGGGAAGTAAAGTGTATCTATAATAAAGTGATCAAGTTGAATTCAGTGAGACAGTTTAAAGGAATCCTAGTGACGAAATATGGAAGTTACAAAAAGCAAATAAGATCGGCCAAAGATTCCGGTAAAACGAAATGTATTCTGAACCATAATAAAAACTAGAAAAATAATTTTTATAGAATCGCTTATAAAATCGGAAGCAAAAGCTGTAAAATTTAGGAAATTTACAAAACATCATAATAGGGTACATCATATACACTCTTGTCCATAAATTAAAGATAATGAAAATTTAGGAAAATAAAGAGTTAAGCAAATCAAATGTGACATTTATAAAGCCTATTTATTAAACAAAAGTAAGGAGAAAAAAAGATGCTATATATTTGATAGCATTAATAAAAATTGCGATTTTTTGCTCCCTGGGGTAAATTACATAAAAATCTTTTAAAGAAAACTATCCAAATGAAAGTAAGGCAAGATTATACTGCGGGCTAAACCTGGACTCGTCGGAAAACATCACATAATCCCATTGTAGCGGTGTCCACAATGGAAAACATCTCATATGTTTAAGAGAATATAGAATAATTTAGCCTAAGAGTCTGTATGCCTCGAAACTGTCGCACCAGTGGCTGAAGAGACATGTCTGACTCCGCCTTTTCTTTTGGTAGCAACCGGCCAAAACCGTCCCTCATTCGGTGTCGTCACTAGGGGTTGACCCATGCTGTAATGTCTACTCCCATTATAATCATCTTGGAATCGTTGCCAAAGCATGGAGATAACATTATGGCGATTCCATGTTCCTCGGATACTTTCAGCCGGGTATGCCGACAATTCTACCATGTAAAGAATCATCTGAATGCATCCGTTGTGTCATTGCAGTACAGTTATTGCATTGAAAGTCTAATAAAGAACACATTTACTTATTGCAAACACTTTTACTTTTTTACCTGTATTCTTTATACATCACTTTCTTACACTCTCGTTATTGTGACGTGCTATCGGTGTCATCGGGTAACTCCCTGTAATTTGCTAATGAGTTTTGAAGATGTGTGTAGTCATTTTGCGGGTGATTCGTGTATTTAAGAGTTCGATTTTCGTGTTACTGAAATGTTCTTAATTTATCGACTAGAGTGTAATTGAAGCGTTTATCTTCAATATTCTGCACCACAAAATTTCTTGAAAAACTTTTTTCGTTCTGTAAATTTTATTTCGTCTTTGTGTTACTCTGAGAAACTAGGCAATAATACCAGAAAATACTTTTTAAATTTTTTTTTAACAAATACTTTTTTAAGTCATATAAAGTTCATAGTCTGAATTACAATATACTATCAATATTTTACTGCTTACCATATCAAAAAATATTTCCTGTGTTTTCATTATGGTCTAGCGCATATTTGCATATTTCTTTGATGTAATTACGGAGGGAAAGTATTCCAATAGCCTGACGTAATCACCCATGAGCACATATGCTATAGGGCTACTATAGGGACTATAGGATTAGCGGACAATAAGAGCATAGTTTAGGCATTGGCTAGTCAAAATTTATTTTCCGTCCCTTTTTGTTTACACCATCGTCCTTACCATCATACTTTGTTGCTGGTAACTAAATATAGATCATATCACTCACTGTTGCCAACAAAAAAAATCCTTATATAATTTTTGTCTTACGATACGGCCTCAATTTCTACTGCAATATTATATATATATATATATATATAAAAAAAAATTACGGACTTGATATATGAATATACATTTGATGCATTGACATGTTTATTTGGAAATTATATTCTATTTTGCATCGTGAGGAAAGAATTCTTAGTTAAAAAAATATTCTTGCAACAAATTTTGATTCTGTTTTAACAAGTTTTGTTTGATACAACACTTTCTATCACTTGGAAGAAGAAAAAATTAGGTGAAGATTGAGTTAATGTTTAAAGAATTTTAACAACCTAAATTGCATTAATTCTTAAGTCTATTCAGAAGCATACAGTTTTAAAATCACTTCCTGAGATAGAGGATTAAGCTCCTATGTTGATTTTGCTTCGAAACGCTTTCGGTAATTAGAGATATTCTTAAAGTTTTTGTCAAAAAAAATTAAGATTCGAGAGAAAATGTTTATTAAAGTTTTTTTATCCTTAATTGCATCAAAGAATCAGTTTTCGAGCTTTTTATAAAAACTTTAAATGGATATCCAAAATATAAAAATTCTGCTGAGTCTCTATAATTGATTTAAAATTCTTTAGTAACTCTTAGTTTACTAAATAAGCTAACAGCTTATTTATATTCTATGGAAATTAGTCTGATTATTTATTTAACAGTAAGTAGAATTCTCTAAAATGGACTTTTTAATATATACTTAGCAGAAAATGAAAATTTGTTAAAACAAATATTAATTTAGGTTCTAAATATATTTTTAATTAAAAAATATTATAATAAAAGCATATGAATAAAACTAATATTTTATAATTTTTGCCTAGGCGCACATTAATTTACTTAATTTGTTATTAGGAATCTGTTATACCGTTTCTCTGCATATTTTGTCTCATATTAAGAAAATAAAACTTACAGAAATTCTTAAGAGATCTTAAAGGAAATTTTAGTGAGCGATTCTCGATTTTGGCTTCAAATTTGGGATCACTTGACAACTTAGTGTTGAACTTGGTGATTTTGGAGACTAAAATTAATGCTTTCGAAAATGCGAGAATTACATACCGATACCACTGATAAAGCCTCAGTTCGAGATTCTTCTAGATAATTCTCTAGATTCTTTTATACAAGAAATGGATATCACATGCGATCGTATTTCTTTCAGGAGATATTTTCCAAAGTAAACTCTAGCTATAAAATGCGATTTATAATAGTGATTTTTGAATCAGAAATTTGATGCCAATTGGGGCTATAAATGTTGTCTCATAGTCGTCGATCTTGTGAATTTGTGTTTTTTTTTTTGTGTCTTGTATGTATACCTTGGCTGCGTTTCTGTTGCTTTTGCTCCATGTTTTGAGAAATATGTTGTTATTAGTCATGAATCAGATTTTTGTTTGAAATTAATTGGATTATTTTCCGTTAGAATATTCTTAAACATTTCAGAACAATGATGAATATGATGGAAATAATTTAATTGTCTTGAGATTTCCAGTTTAACAATTCAGAACAGGATTCGTTAAGTTTATTTAATTGCTTTAAACTCTATTTTAGAAAACCAACAAACTAAGTTACAACTAAAAATATTACAAACTTCTTATAGAAAATGTAAGTACATAGATATAAAAGGAATGTTTCAAAATTTAAATAATTCACATTTTACAAACATTTTTTTTTAAAAAAATTGATATAATTTGCTTTGAAATATACGAATTGTTTTATATTTTAACTGGAAAACAAATGTCATAAAATATATTACTATCTAGAATTATCTTTTGCACATTTAAAACATCATTAATGTCTACATTTATTTACAAAATTGTTTAAGATTTAAGAAAATTAAGATAAGAAGCAATCACAAATAGTAGCATAATTTTCGAATGATTGCGCCCTAACGTTTGCTAATCAAGTTTTGGTGTAATTAACTACAAATGGCATTTGCTTGAAAATTGCAAGAGAAATCTTTCCGCCATTATGTTTAAAATTAAAGTCCCTAATAACAATTTTGAAACATCTTAAAGCATAGCTCGCATTAAAGTTTCCATTAAAAATGCAAACATCTCCATCTTAATAAGATTGAATTCCTTTCGGATTCTAATTCTTGCCGCTTCATTTAGTACTTCGCTAATGGAGTTGTTTGAATACTTCATTTCCAAATCATTCATATATGATGACTTCTCAAATTGCAAGCGATAATTCTTGCATTGCAAAATCCTCAGATTCTGCAGCTGCTTTTTAATGAAGGGATATAATTCTTAACAATGTAGTGATTTTAAAATTATTACAATAATTACTGTCAAATGATAAAATTTCTTTTTCATCTTTTCTATAGTTTATAAACTCTACTTTTAAAAGGTATTGACATCCGCCATCAGAACAAAAATAAACTGTACTAAATAGGGTAACTATTGTTTACATATTCATTTCCTCAAGATAATAATTATTTGGTTCACTAACATAATAATAATCCTTATTTGGTTTACTAACATAATAAAAATCATAATTTTGTTTTACTAACTAAAACTTTCTAAGTAAGAACTTCTAACTATTAATAATAATAGGGTCAAGTGAGTACATAAGGAAAAAGGTTGTTTAAATTTACTGTCAACCGAAGTCATCTAACTTCTTTCAACAGGAAATCCTGAAATATACTGACTATTTACAAAAACACATCCTAGGAAAACGGTTAAGGTTTTAAAAAAACAAAAAACGCAAAATTCTTGAATAAAATTTATGTGATAGGGCATATATTTTTCTTCCCTTAGTTTTTGGATTTAGTTAAAAAAAGTAACCGATAGACGGTATCAACATTCCTTTTATTATTTTTTCCCGATACAGAGCCTCAAAAAGGATTACTGTTTTGATTTAAAATGCAGAGTTTTGAGACTGAATGAACAAAAGTGGGTTGAACAGAAGATTCCGTAAAAACGTTTTGAAAATTATGTATTTGTTAGAAGAAAAGGATACTTCCTATATCAGAATTTCAACGATAGTTGGAACCAGAAGAAATTTACAGCGCAAATTCCAAGGATTCGCACCTTATTATAATATAGCAAATGCTCAAGAAATTCATTCGCACAGATAGTATTGTGGACGGGAAAGTCGGAACTGCTGAACGACTGTTTTCGGCTGTTACAGAAGCAAATGTACAGATCTTCCAGGAAGAAATTGCATACTGCCCTAAAAATTAGTCAAAAAAATGTGGTTGCATGTCACGTGAGTGATAATGCATGGGATGTACTTCCTACGGGAAGGGTTGTACCGTGAACGGTGATTTCTTTAGAACTCACTCACAACTTACCCCAGTGTCTTCGGTGCTGCAACTCGGTCATTCAGTTTTGTGGCGTATTCCGTGTGCTTTCGGGGATGTCGGATAGTCTGGTATAACTAGTTTCCGTAAAAAATTCAAACACAGCAAGTACTTCATACCATATTCGTAGAGAAAAGGAATGCATTTACGATTGAATAGACATTATTGACGGGGGAGATATTGTGTGTCAGGTTTCCAAATGAAGGACAGGGTGGTTATAGTTAAAGTTCCATTTTGGAATGGTCATCGAATGAAAACTACTAGACCAAATATTATCAAACTTGGTAATAGTTTCAAGAAGATCATAGAAATTTCTTTCCAACTAAAAAGGTTCAAAAACTCACCACCTGGAGAGAAATGACGCTGTATGATATATTGTTCAACAAAATAAGATATTCAGACATCGGTTTAAAATGTGTTTAATCATTTCTGGAAGGAAAATGTTTGTGGAGAGTGCAAAACCTTGGCTTGTTTAAGGAAGAAGGATTTATGCAAATGCGCTTTACACGTCATTTTATTTTCCAGATAAAAATAAACCTGTTTTTCAGAGCTCTCATTTTCACGAATAAACAATGCCTATAGCTACGCAGGAATATTCTTTTCTTTTTGAATGTTGAACTTTTTGAACTAAAACTTTGAACTTTTGAATTAAAACCAAAATTTAAAATGAAAAAATTCCCTTGTCACATGAATTTCAGGCAAGAATTGCGTTTTTAATCTTAACCGTTTTTCTGTAAGCAGTTTTGAAAACCGTCTGTCTATTTCAAGGCACTGAGCATCTTAATAATCTATCTTTGGTTCCCGGCCTTCAACATGTTCTTATTTTTGAAGAAAAAAAATGGTTTGTTTAATTTTAGTAAATGCGCCTTTATATAAAGAAAGAAATGTTTAAATTTACAAAATCAACTAAATTTAAAAATACATTAAATCATTCAAATCATATATGAATGAATGAACTATACCTTAAACTTTACCACATTCTTAGTTAAGTCCTTCTACAGCAAGTTAGAAACAAACTCTTAATTATTCTTCAGTTTAATTTAAATTTAGTTATCTAAAATAACAGATTTTAAAATGCAACATTTAAATTTTTACACTCATAACCTTTTTTTGTCTTTAATACTTTCTTTGCTGGCTTGAAATAGGAAAAACCAATTTCATTTTTGCCAGATCTGTATTAAATTTCTGTCTGTAACGGATGTAAAATAAATAGGGTTGGTGACTAACTAATTATGGTGTAAAGATAGTCGGATGTGCTACAGGGAAATTGTCTTTATCATTTTATGTTAGTCTGAACTAATTATAGAGAATAATGGAAATTCCGGAAAACTAAAAAGAAACAAACATATAAATGTCTTGGGAAAATAATCTATAATTATAAAATTACCTTTTCACGCATGTCTGACATATACGGAACTAGTATCTGAACATATCCGAATTCAATTCAGGCAGATCTTATCTAAATAACTTATATGATTTGAAAATAATTGGCATGTCCACATATTCGTTATCGTTTTTACGTCAATGGAAGAACGGGGAACACTTTTTTAATAAAATATTTAGAAGTTAGAAGAAAGAAGCATAGTCTAAACAAAGCAATATAAATATATTGAAATATTTTAAATTCAACCTTTTTTGCCAGCTTGAAACAGGAAAACATGTCCAATATTGCCAAAAAATTGTATTAAATATATGTTTGTTAGGGAGAATCGCATAAATTGTCTTTTCCATTTTATGCTAACCACGAAATGGGGAGGAGATGCTTCTTGCATGGTGGTTGGATCTCGCCACACTGGAGGGTGAACTAATACTGGTGGGGGGGAGGGATATACTTCCTATGAGAATGGTTGTAACGTGGCTTCTGATAGTCCTTAGGACTCAACCACAGTACCGTCCCACTGTGCTGTTGTGGCGGTTTGGTCATTCAGTTTTATGGTTTAAATCCAGGTACCACCGTGGAGGGTCGGAGAGCCTGGTATGACTTTTAATTTTATGTTGATATAAACTAATGTTAGAAGGCGACGGCAATCAAACAATAAATTGAAAGAAAAAAGCCATTTATCTGTTATTGAAAATGCCATCTCTTAACACCTGCCTACGAAATTTATGGTACAATTAACAAATTATATCCTAATTCAATTTGGAATCTGACTTAATAACTTAACTCGATATTACTTAAATAATTGGAATCTGACTTTATAACTTAACTCTATATTACTTAAATAACTTATATAGTTTGGAAATAATAGTCGTGTCCACATTTTTTTTTCATTTTCTTAGGCAAGATTTGAAGATTATATTAATGAAATATTTATGAAATGTGAATTAGAAGAAGCATTGTCCCAGCAAAGCAATATATATTAAAATATCACTTTTTCAAATAAGTACTATAAACATATATCTTTCATTAATAATGCTAAATAACATTAGAGAATATTCTGGAATTTTGCAATAAATATCCAAAAGCACATCTTCCACAAGCCGATTAATTTCATTTCCGTTCTGGCCACTTATTGTTATTAAGATATTGATTAAATTCAGCATTGGTATGAAGGAAAGGAATGCATTCCGAATAATCAAAGGAAACGCGTTCGAATACTCCCCGCGGCTTTACGGATACAGAGACAAATGAAAATTTAGATTAATCTTTCATAACTTGCCAGAATCATTCCTGAACTAAAAGAGCGAAATCGTTTGCGTCTAATACAAATATCCTGAGATGTCCTGATGATAAATGGGAGGAATCAAAATATCCTTTAATGCCTTGTTCAAATGTGATTCAGGAATGCAAACACTCAATATTTCGATAATTTCAATTTTAGCATAAAATTTGGTATTTGAAACCAATTTATCAAAGATGTTAAAATAGATAAGTCTAATTTTTAATTAGTTTATCAAGTATTTAGAACATTCAAACTATACTGAAAAACGTTCAGATTAAATTCTTATATTTCCAATCGCAAAATACCATGCCTAAGATATTAAACATAATTTCGGGCGTAATTTATTTCCCATAAATCGTTCTCTCTTATTAAGCATCTATTTCTTTCAGAACTTCGCCCCCCCCCCTTCATTAACCATACAGTTATTAATTTCCCTGTGACCCAAATGAAACGAGTATCAAATTCGACACGGCTATCAAATTCTATGCCATCTAATCTTGTCGATTTTTGTTTTTTAAACAATTAATAAGAGGAAGGAAATCAAATGCCACTTTTTCCTCGTCATGTTACAAACAATTGTATAGAAATTTCAGACTTAGTGCTTAGTTCGATTTTTGTTGCAATTCGAAAGACAAATATGATTAACAATTATTAGCAGGTCAGAACATGATGTTTTTGGCGTCAGCAAAATTCTGTAGGCGAATATTAAGAATTTTATTATCTGTACAAACCTCCCAAAAAATCACCTAATAATAACGCCGTCCATTGCATTTACAAAAGATCTGATTTTAAAAAAATAAGTTAATGACTACAGCAAAAACCTAGAAAAATGTCATTTTGAGCACGTGATTATATGATTATATTTTGAAACAATAAATGCGAGACAAAGTTTATTGGATCGTTTGAAATGACTCATTCGATGAAACCATTAAAATGAATAAAAATATAATTTAACTTGCACGAGCACGTGGTGCTTGGTCGTTCAAGAAACTATGTTCTGACATGATACATTGAAATACGCATAGTAGATTTCATTTTAATCTTTTTTTTATTTTAACTGTTTCATTGAATTATATTTTTGATACTACAAACGATCTTTAAAATTTTATCTCGCATTTATACCTTAAAAAATGACATACTTCCCTATTTATTTTATTTTATTTAAGCGCATGATAAAAATTACCTTTTCTAGACTTTATTGGCTGTAATCATTGAATTTACTTTTTTTGTTTTGATTTATTTACGCAAATACAAAAATAGATTGAAAAAATTGAAATAATTTTTAGACAACAGTATTTTTTTAAAATCCCAGTCACATGAATGTACTGATAACAGAAAGGAAAAACAAATATTCTTCTTACTTACCGAACATACTTTTAGTGATTACTTTACAATGACATACATTCTTTTCAGGTTTCTGAACATCCAAATAGTATTATATTTTTTGATAAAATTGTTTTTACAATCTTTCATCGCTCAATGCTCTCTGAGGGATTAGGAGTGAAAATAATATAAAATAAACGAAAATTCTCATTTCTTCTTTCTCCGACAATAAGTCCATTAAGTATAGTATTTCCTATATGACAGAAAAACTTTTTATGAAGTGAAAGCTTTCAGCTTTATATCTCTGTCATCGAAACTAAAAGTGGTTTTTTGTTGTTTCATATGACTTAAATATTTTGTAAGGATGAAAAAGAGAAAGTTTTCTGAAAACACTTTAAAAGATATTTTATTTCATTTACAAAAGAATAATATGTTTTTTACCCAAATCTGGAATGAATGGAAAGTATACATTTTATATTTAACAAGTACTGATTTACAAAAATTAGTATCATTAATACATGGTTAAGAAATCATTCTATAAGCGAGTCAAATATGATATAGTAATTATCCTAATAATTATGTGAGGTTGAGTTACCGCTACTCTCATTATGGAACGTTCCAGTTGGGATAATAGATATTCGGTATTTGTTTATTCTATTAGAATTCCATTTTCAGTTTTAGAGTGTATTAGCAGCAAATTTTAATCAATTTCACAATGCTCATCCGGGATTATAAACTTCTTTTATGCAACAATTTTAATCCTTCCAACAACTTAATAACAGGGCAATCTTAACTCATTCGCAGTATCTCGTTTTTTAAAAATGTTTTAAAAATGAGTTTTAAACACTTTATAAAAATGAGTTGGTTGTTAAAGATTTGTTTTGTTAGAGATTTTTTTGTGTATAGTTTTTCCGTCAAACTCTGAATACGACACATACCTTAATTGTTACTTAATTTCAATTTTTATTTTGCACGAAGATCACACATAGCTTTGCATTTTCAAACCTATTGCACATAAACATGTTATATTTATAGTATTTTTATACTTAAAACATTGTCAAATTTCCCATTTTATAATTGTTGCCAATTTTATGCATTATTAGGGTCTTTGGAATTAGCTTACTTTTTTACAATCGTGTGTTATTTAATATCTTTTTTTTTTTCTTTTCATTTTAATAATTTCATCTGTATCTTTACGAAATGAAAGGAGTTGTATGAGTCCTAAAATCAAAGTTGTGTCTTGGCACTATGACTTTGATCATGGTACTATGAGTGCAGCAACTACGAGTGTTCTTCTATAAAATTGAAACTTTGGATTCAAAACAAATATCGTGAAAGGGGTTTTCTCTGAAAATTTATGAGAATTGGTTGAATGAAAACTAATTTAAATCAAATTCACATATAGACAAGATTAAGTTAGTCAAAAGCAAAATAAATTTTATGTTATTAAAAATAATCATATATCTGGATAAACGTACTAAAAGCTTTTTTTTTCAATGTCAAACTAAGATTAATTATTCATTTTTAAAATAATCTTAGTTAATACATTTCAATAGTTATATCCCATGCAAAGAATTTATAAATAAGCATTCAAGAGAATGAATATTTATTTGTAAACATGAAAACAAAATAGCTTTACATCATTTCAGTCTTTATCAAAGAAATATTAACTAATACCAAAAAAATTATCTAGTTCAATCTCGAATTCGTTTCATTTCTTTACAATTCTTTCGAATTCTCTCGGTTTTTTCTTCTTATGTAGCTAAAAATAACTCTAAATCATAATTTTAAAATATTTCTATACTTGATTTCTACACTTTGTAAGCAATTAGATATTCAGATAAGACGATCGATTCAACAGATTTAATTTCAGAATATTCAACATTGCTTTCATTATTTCGTTTGAAAACAAATAAATTGATCTTTTCTCTTAATTAATAAGGTTATGTATATATATATTTAACATTTAGTGATCAAAAACAATTATGATTATATGACGTTTCCCTTAACAAAAATTATAAAAATGAATACTTCAAAATAGTTCAAATGAAAAAAAAATAAATAGTTTTATTCATTTGAAAAAAAATATTCATATATAATTTAAAATATGGAAATATATATGCAAA
>JAOUZG010027140.1:3010218-3072721 GCA_026289955.1 Argiope argentata | reverse complement strand
AAAAAAATATTCATATATAATTTAAAATATGGAAATATATATGCAAAATAGATACCGTTGCAAAATTTAAATGCAAATTATTCTGAAAAATCTGGCAACATTGTAGTAACATTCTGTAATTCCTAATAATTCAGAAATAAAATTTAACACATATATCGCTGCACATTATCTCTTTGTTTAAAACTATATCCTCTCTTAATAAGCAAGGGCTTTTTACATAAAATGCTTGTTTATTTATGTTTTTAATAATTCTATGACAGCAAAATTAATTTTTAATTTGAAGACGAATTTTCGTGTTGAAAATCTTTTAAATTAATCATGCAAAATCAATTGTTTTTATTTCTTTGTAATTTTCTGGCTTTAGTTATTCATTTTTGATTCTTAATTTGTGTTCTCCTTTGTTACACATGTAAAGAAGGACTTTTTGTTGGCGCACATAATGTGCCAGTTAATATTTAAGTTACAAAATCATATATTTTATGACTTTAGCAAATTTGTTTTGATGCAAATAACAATTTTCTAAGCAATGAAATGATATATATATATATATATATATATATATATATATATATATATATATAATTTGAAATTTAATAAATTATGCCATCCCCCAAGTTGTATGCAAGTTGTCCAACAAATGATCAAAAATTGCTTACGTCGTTTGGTGGCCTATACAAGTTGTTGAATTCTATTGGTCATACCATTTTGCGATAAGTTCTTTTGAATGTTTGTAGGCTACAAAATCAGTGATTTCAGGGGTTGGCGACAAACTCGGCAATCATGTGGCTACAAAATAGATGAGACTGGAATCCTCCTGAATTTTTATTTCTCGAAGAAAGGCAGAAAAGTTTCTTGAACAATCAGGAATATCTTGCTTTTTTTTCGCTATATCACCAAAATTCCGGAAGATTCCAGTATTATTTATTTTGTCGCCAAATCACCAAATTTGTTGACAAGTTTATCGCCAACCCTTGAGATCATTGATTCGTCATGCGATAAGCATCCAAGAGAGCTGATCGTAAAACACCCTATCCATTGATTGAACTAACCGAGTTGAGAAGCACCATTACAGATTCTGTGCATTACTCCCCTTTTCAAGGACTGACGGCCCGACAGTCTCACTAAAATCCAACAGATGGTGCAAGCCATCGATCTCTGTAAGCAATATTTGATCCTGTATAGGGCGATTTCCACTCTTTCGGTTATCACAATTACTTAATTTTTAACGATATTAGCAACAATTTCATGTTTATTATAGATAAAATGTTATATACAATTTTATGAAAAATATGGATTAACAATACATATTTCAATAAAGAAAACTGGCTTTACGAATTTTTGATGGGGACAAATCGTACTCTTCTTAATTTATTTGTTTCATGTCATTTTTATAAGTGAAATTTTTTCAGCACTATCAAATTATTGTTGTATTGTTTTTTTGTCAGGTACGTCTACAAGGATTGCTTCAATCTTTTTTCTTTAGTATGTCTTTGTTAGGTTTCTATCTTTTTCGCCACTATATTTCTTAATTCTTTTGCAATGAGAGACAAGTTTACTACCGATCTTCTGATTTTTGAATGCGGCTTGAAAAGAGCAAAAGTTATTTTAAAAAACATCTTCTATACATTAAAACTTATCCAGAAGCACAAACTAACGGCTGTTTATCCTTGTTGTGTGACTATCTACGTGAAAAATGCCATTTTTTGCCTACAAAGGTCATTTTTTTCAGATTTCTTTTAATTCAAAACTTTTTCTTTCTAAAACCGTTTTTCTTTTCTTTTTATATTGCTATGAAACTTAGATATAACTAATTAAAAATTGATGTCTACATCTGTGTTAACCAGATATCTCAATCTACAACTTGGTCTTGGTTTGCCCCATGGTGGCTAGTCTCAGGGCCCGACTTAGCCTAGTTGGGGCCTGGAGCAAACACTTCTTTGGAGCCAACCTCTGCTTCACTATTTTAGCAATGAAGATCCATTAAAAAAGGAAACGTAAAATAATATATGTATTCGATTTGGGGGCCCCCAATTATGTGGGGGCCAGGGGCAGCTGCCCCGTATGCCCCTGCCTTAATCAGGCCCTGGCTAGACTACCCGAGAAGGTGTAATATCTTGAAGGTTGCTTAGTAGAGATCCAATGTTAATTTATTGAAAGGCTTATAATCATTGCCAAAATATGGACAGTATTTTAGGATATGTAATTTATTAAAAGCCCAATAAAATGTAATTTTTATAATTCCTTTAAATTTTAATTCCCAAATTTTTTTTAATTTTTTTAACGTACGATCTTGATTTTTAAAATCTATTTTTTTAGTTTCTGGCTATTAATTGGTAACATCTTCAGCCCTTCCAGCATTTATTCAAATCGTAGTTTTTGCTTCTATTTCATGTGAATTTCTTTCAAAAATAAAAGGAGATTTAAAAAAAATAGGTATTTCAGTTAAAACAGAATTCCTTCAACAAATTATAAATCTATGAAGGGGTTGCAATGCCTGGGAATTCTCATACTTTTAAAATATTCAATCTGGTCTCTGTAGCATTTTACCGAGTTATACCGAAAATTTTATACCTTGTCAATCAATAGACACACATTAGAATAAGTACCAACAATCAAAGGCACATGAAGAAACATTTCTAGGAAAAGACATTGAACTTAATCAAAATAATATCAAGTACTAATATTATCAAAGTATTTTAAAGTCAATATACATGCGATTCTATCATCAAAGTTGTCGGGGATTACTCTATATAGAATAATGCAACATTTCAAGATTTAATCACATTAGTTTAGTTTTGAAAATATCTAGGTTTATTGGAAAGATTAATTTTGAACTTCGATCAGATGACAAGAATGACACCTGAACTGACAATAATTTCAAAACTGCCACACCACATGAAGGAAATTTAGCTCAGGCGAATTTTTGGTTCCAGAAAATCTTACACAAAAGTTTATCAAGGAATCAAGTTTTTTAAATGTGGAACTTTCCAGTCTAACAATCCATCAGAGTAAATTAAAAGTATCTGAAATTTTTAAAATTGTTTATGTGAAATATAGCGAATATTCGAATTAATATTCCCTTAGGTGTTTTTCAGTTTAATGCATATTGAATGCCTCAATAAATTTCTCCTGAATATTATCAGCTACACAAAAGAGAGTTTCAAAATTTTTCATTATGAACGTATTTTCATTTCAAAAATATATTAATTACTACCTAAAAAGTCCACAGATATAAAATGCGTGTACATCTAAGCAAAAATGTTCAATATATGGAGAAAAAGAAGATTTAAGAACAATCTTAGGTTATTTTCTAAAGAGTAAATACTTTTTTGTAGCAAGAAATATCTACCACTTATTAAAATTTTTGATAGATTTTTCAGAGATTGTTTTGTATACTATTTTTAATAAACAAAGGTAAGTGTTTTGATATGCATGGCGTACTATTTTATTTATAGACAATATTTATCTGAAAATAAATGGAAAATTTAAATTAACATACATATTGTAATATATAAACAGTTCTATTATATTTAAATTTTAATCCATCTTTTAGATTTTAGTCCATTTTTAAGAAATCTGTGTTAAAAGACTTAAGAAAATTATGATTTTTCTCATTCGAATTCAGTGTAAATGTTTTAGTCAAATTTTATTGTAATTCACATCGAATTTGTGAAGTGAAAAAAAAATTGGACTAGCAAAACACCAATAAATTTTACTATTTTTGTATACTATTAAATTCGAAAACGCCAAACAAAGCATTTAAAAATAGTATTTCTAAAAGTAGCAGTCATTTTGATAGTAAGTAAAGATATAAAGTTATGGTAATGAACCAAAATATATTATTGTAACTTGTAATCTTACTGTATTAAAGACAAATGAGTGGAATACAAAATCATTCTACAATTAGAGTTTTAAAAAAAATAAACTCGTGTTTGAAAAAAGTTTAATTTATTCTAATGATAGAAAATAAAAACACGCATTAATTTTCTATATAACCACTCTGCACTTTACTTAAATTTTCATTTTTTTAATTATTATGTTAGTAAAAAACATTTCTTGGTTGTATGTGTTATCAGTTTTAGGCCGTATCAACGACTTCATCTGCGGCAAATCGTCTTCCCATGATCACTTACTTCAATGTTCCCAACATATGAAAATCGCTTGGATCCAGGTCTGGAATGTATGGTAGGCATTCCAACACTTCGAATCCCAGTTATTTTATGATTTTGACTGTTTCTTGGACAGAATGGGACCAACCATTATTTTACAGCAGGGCGATAGGTTTACCCCAATACTTGGATCTGATTGTAGATTTCTGTTTAGCTCACAGTATATCACAATAGTTATCCACCTATTTCATCATCATATAAAGAAGTTATCATGTTTCAAGTACTCATCTAAGTAAACATTTGTCAACATACTTCAAATGCATTCAACGAATAATTTCCGCAAGCTTAACACCCTCCTCAGACAAAAAGCCAATTACTAACCTCATTTCCTTTTTGGTGTAGATCGACGATGGATCTGCCATTGTTTAACGTTCTGCTACACCAAGATTAACGCTGATATAAGAATGTCACTTTGCGTAGAAATGCTGCAGATTGCATAGTTCAAAACAGAATTTCATGAGTCACTTAAAATTTTGACTTACACTCGAAAACTAAACTTGCAAAAATGTTTATGTCTTTCTGTTGTCATTTCTAAAGCGACTTCAATATAAAAAAAATATTTTGTAATGTTAAATGTTTTGGCAAAAATTTGCTTTTTCCATCGTATGATGATATGTGGGTCTTAATGGCGCGGGAATAAGTCTGTTTCTGTTGTTCTCTTGTGATCTGCTGCAATATAATACAATTATTTTATAACTGTTAAAAAGTTTGATAAGAAATTGTTTTTCTCTTCTCAACTTCATATAAGGATCTATAGAAATAGACGAGTTGATCAAAATCAGCTCATTTGTAATTAGGAAACCAATTCTGGAATAATCTGATATTTAATGTCTTAAAAAAAGTTTTTTTTCTTATTTACACTTTATTAATGTCATCTCGCTTAAGAAATAATGCACTTAGCAAATCTTCAGTTTTTTTTATTTTTTTATATTTTAAAGGAT
Source organism: Argiope argentata (assembly GCA_026289955.1). Taxonomy (NCBI): domain Eukaryota; kingdom Metazoa; phylum Arthropoda; class Arachnida; order Araneae; family Araneidae; genus Argiope; species Argiope argentata. The sequence goes on along the minus strand of JAOUZG010027140.1, from coordinate 3,067,611 downwards.
ACTGTCCTAAAATTTTAATTTACTTGTAAAACAAACAATCCTAAGTCTGCTTTGAATTGCAAAGATATTTTATATAACACAGCGAGAAAAAAATCTAATGATAGAACTGAACAGCGTTTGATTTACTCAAATTTTACTATTTGCGAGTACTAACTGCAAATAGGATTCGTGTCTGGTTCTATCTAATTAAGGAAACAATGGATTTGAAAAAGTGATCAAAAAGTGAACAAAAAATGATCGGAAACGACTTTTTATTTTTATTTTCATCATCAAAATATATGTTTAATGTCATTACATTTTTTTTTCATTAAAATCAATTTTTGAAGGACGTGAGAGAAAAAGAGTATAATGACTTCTCAAAATAATATTGTCATTAGATTCAAATATATTTGAAGTGCTCCAGATGTCTGAAAGTCAAGAAAGAAAGTAAGTTTTGTATTTGGAGGGGAGTCACACGCACGCGCACACAAGCACACACACACACACATTTGGTTCGTGACTATCTGGTTCCCATACTCTACAGCTTAGGTTTCTTTTATCTTAATCAAAAGAAAGAAGGTAAAACGTTGAATTACAGAAAGTTAAAATGAAATGCCGAAGAAGTCATCTATTACGGGCTTGTTTTAAAAAAAACTAAAATGAAATTTTTAACTCCTCTCTTTAAGTTACTTTTTACACAGCTGCTCAATCATTTATCATCAAAAATTAAAATACGAGTTTTAAAACTTTCTTAAAAAATAGGCAAACAATTCGGGTCTTTTTTTTTGCTCATTTTTTCCAAATTTAAGTTAATTTGGATTTTAAATTCTGTAATAATTATCTTAAATATGAACAAAAAGGGCTTTCTGGTTAAATGTACACAGTTTATATATTTTAACTTACTTTATCTCGTCTTAAATTTCTGTGCAGTTTATAAACAAATATAAACTACCAGTGCAGATCCTTCGATTTTAATTAGACACGTTACCGGCAACTATTTCTATCATTCAGAGGGTCTGGTCACCTTAACATTTTATGAGAATTGAATGACTTCGGATCCAATAAGGAGTGAGAAAATACGTATTGTAACCAAGAGTATGGGTATAAAAATTTTGTGCTCTGTCATTTATGCGCAAAGTAATGAATTCATAGAACTTCGGTTGATCTGAATTTTTTTGGTTATCCGTTCTGTTCACCACCACATTAGGTCAGATAGTTGGAAAATATCTTATTTAGAAAAAAATATATTATATTTTTGTAAAAAATATATTTCATTTTAAAAAGAATTTTTATTATATTTTAATATATATGCATAGAAAATTACAGAATTGTAAACGAATCGTTCTCAAAAGTACCTAGAATTGCTCATCTTCCCCTTCAATTAAAATTATATCAATGAAATCAAATTATCTAATTCAAAATATCCGAATGTTGCGATTCAACGGTGTCTATTCTAACATTTGATAGCATTTTGGAATATGAATACACTTTTCTCTTCTGTATATATCGTATCAATGAATAATATCCTTCCTTGTCCTAGATGATCTGCAGCAAAGAACATAAAATCTAGAAAGATTATTTTTATTTTTAAAGAAAAATTGCACTCTGAATAGGGCAACAAGAAAACCTTGTTCCGCCCCGTATTTCTAAGGACAAATAGCAAGAAAACTCGTTCTAAAATGTCTTTTCTTACGAAAGCAGAATGTAAATAAGGCACAGAAACAAGATAAATATACAATTTAAAAGAAGAAAACCTTCAGATGGAATGTTGTTGTTGTCTTTCTTTGAAATACGAAGATAAAAGTGACCTTTTTCAAACAACAGATCCTTAAAAGAATTTTATTGTGAGAAATAATTCAATTTTGGAAATATGGGGTTTCTGTAAATTTTTCTTCCATAAGAATGTATATCAATTACACTGAAGCTAATTCCTCATTTCTTCGTAAAAAATCAATTTGTTTGAAGATTATATTTACTTTTACACTAAAATAGATTGAAAGTATTCTTCATTCGTACGCCTGCCTACCTCGGCACCCCTGCACGTAGCAGTAAGTAGGAAAGACGAAATAAATAAATACAAGTTTATAATTTGGAGGGTTGAGTTAAAGGAATTTTTGCAATGCATCTTATTAGCAAATCACTAATTCACCTACATCTATCTTATTCTAAACCCTTTTCAAGATTTCAATATATTATTATTTTTAATTAAATTTTTTTCTTACATGAAGACATATGTAAATTTTTTATGTTAATTTTTACTTTGTCATATACGAAGAATAGAAAAAGTACGGTAATCGCTTAAAATATAAAGTCAAGAGTTTGACAAATTTTCACATTTTAGACCTTGTGATGTATGCATATCATAAACCATGTAATCATACCATAAACCAAATACTCCTATTATAAATCTTATAAACCTGTCGTGAGCTATACGAGTCATATACATCTATGAACTACAGGCTCCGCCGAGCTGTGTGTGACGTAATTGGGGTATCACTCATCATTCGAGTATTAATTCGCGATGCTTCTATTGTAGCTAATCTCTCCTTCTCTTCAAAAAGCTATAGCACACTCCTTTTGTGAAGCACGTTGTTAAATCAAATGTTTAATTTCTTTAGTTAAATTATAAATAAAATTAATTTTTTAATATGTTGCAATGATTGGAGTTTCAACAAAATACACGAAACCCTTAATTACGACACCCTCCTGAGTTCAGAAAACAAATTTTTAGGAAAAATTCATCAGTCTTTCTATAGTAAAGATAATTCCAAAACGCTTTGGGATAGATGAATGAAATTACTTCTCATTATAAGATCAGCATATTATTAATTTAGACAAAAGCAATCTCTGAACTTGAGTTATGATTTTATAGAATGTTTAAAAACTAAATAGTATTATAGATCAAAATTTTAAAAATGACCAATATTTAACTTAATGCATTTTCATAATATTACGTAATGAAGTAAAATTTTGCTATAAAATAAGTAATTTTCTTAGTAAATCCATGAATTATTGGAACCCTGATGAACTCGTTCAAAATGGATATTTCTTTCATTAATCAACTAATCAAGTAATTCCATATCATTACTAATGGAATTGTATTAGTTGAAATGATAAATTAAGGGAAATATTACCAATGATTGTCATTACATGGATTTTATTGATTTTATATTAATGATTATATTAAATATAATTGTTGAACACATAATTTTAATTTAAAAAATAAAAAAGCCAATATTTCCTTTCTTATTAATACCAAATACTATTTATTTAAATTGCTATTGTTTTCTTTCTTTTCAATATTAATTAATAAACAGACTCTTATTTACTTCTTAACTATATTCATCACTAATAACTAAAAAGTCCATTATATATTTTCTTATCAAAACTAAGTACTAAAAATATTATTTTCTCTCTTATCAATATCAATTACTACTTACTTAAAACGATAGTATTTTCTTTCTTATTAACACCATTTGCTGAAGAGGTTATAATCTCCTCTCTTATCAATACTAATTACTTACTTACAAATTATATTAGGGAGGTTATTGTACTTTAGATAGCGACTGAATTATCAATGTCCTAATTAGTAGTAATAAGGAGAGAAGCTTTAAAGTATTGATCCTGAAATAAGGAAAATAAATGAAGTTTGCGTTGAAGAAAACGAATTTTTATTGAGTTTAATTTTAAATTTCCAAAATTAGTTCAGAATTCCGCAAACTTTAAAAAAGTTAGATGATGGGAAAAATCCAACTATTTTTAGGTGCGACATTAGAAATTATTGCCAGGGGAAAGAACTCTATTTTTTAGATTACAAAAATTCAAATATAACCCCCAAAAATTAAGAATCCAATTTATTTGCTAGTGATTGCAAAAAATGAAATTCAGTGCTTTTAAAAAATACTGTATAGGAATAGTTGGATATTATCAAGTCGATAAGAAGGCGGAAAAGGACAAAGTTGGTAAGACTCATAATAATCTAACAACATTGAAACTTACTGCAGGAAGCAGCAAGACACATCGTTGAGATTCAATCTTCTCCCTCCTCATCGCCTGAGGAATCAGGAAAAAAAAACTGAACTAACAGCAATACTGACAACACAATACAGAAAAAAGGTATGATTACTTTGCATGTAATCACATCATTTCTTCTTTTTTTTATTTAATTTTTCTCGTGTTACAGCTTATAGAGAGTGAATGTTAAAACTCCGTAGGTATTACATAAAATAAGATATCTGGAACTCATATAAAAGTTGTTTTTAGTTGCATCATAGAAAAGTATTTCAACGATATAACAGTATACTCTATCACAAAAAAAAAAAAAACAGATTATTTGCCAAGATGTTAATTTCGTTTTCATTTCTTCTTTTTCGAAACAGAATTATGTTTTATTTAGTTATTTTGATTTTTTTATAAAAAAAATAATCCCAATGTTTTATTTCTGTTAAGATACGTTCCTCCGGGGTTATTACGGAATCACTCTCTTGAAATAGGGAAAATAAAATTATGTTCGGCTGGATGGCAACGCATTAATGAGAAAGCAACGCAATGAAAATATTTTTCTTCGAATTCTAAAAATAAAGACTTTATACATTTCCTGGAGTATAATCTCCAATTGCTTCGCGTATGCAATTTTCAATTTTTATATTAGGCATATGACATAATTTAGCTCCTAAATAAATTGAAACGAGTTTTAAAAGAATATAAACCTTTAAATGAGGAAGGGAAAATGTAGAAGAAAATCGACGAAACGGCATTTACTTTATAATCCAATTAAAATTTCTCATGAAAGTATTTATACAAAATTCTGCCAATATATTCTACAAACATTTTTTGATGTATGAATGTATTTAATAATTTTGAAAAAACGCATTATTATTGAAAGAAGTAATTGGACTTGAACATAAATTTTCCTCTCAAAATGCATATTATAACAAATAATATTCTTGAAAAATATTTTTTTTACTTTTTAAATGATAATTAGTTTTCCAGTAAACAAAAATATATAGAAATCAATATAATAAATAATTTAATAACTGTATGAAAAATTTTTTAAAAAAATGATAATGGATAAAATTTATCGTTTTTTATCTCGTCATCATTTGTAAGATTCTTCCGGAGACATTTTAAACATATAGTTTAATTACTATTATTAAAATGAGCCTGTAAATTCCTTAGATAATGTTGTTGGTGCATTAATATGTTTTTGATTTTTTTCTTTCGAAATGCATTGTCACTAGGAAAATTGATTATATTTGATCATGCACCTCAGATTCAGTCGAATATAAATCTTCATCGAAAAAAATCTTCTGCACACTTATCCTGATCTTTACAATCAATTTTTGTTTCATTTAAAAGTCCTTAAAGGTCTACTTCAAAACAAGGATCGGTAAGTTGGATGAGATTTCGTGGTCCACGCTTTAGAGGCAGGTAGAGAGATGCGTCTCCCAGAAGCAAATAAACGACTGAAATATTTGATAAAGCATCCTCTTAATACGGTTGAATGACCTTCAACGTGTCATGAAACCGGAAGTTCAATCTATTCGATTAAAATTAAAATAGAAATGGAGTGATCGAAAGTCCATCCTTAGCATCGCGACTTACTGCACCTCCCCAGTAAGGGATTAATATCTAAAATCAAAAATCAGAATAAATGAAATTAGTAAAATGCAATCTTTAAATTAGTTTACTGTATTTTATGGACAACTTATTTTAATTATAATTTATGGATTATGCTATATTATATTTCTATTTTCTTCTAATTATTATTCCATATAATTTTTTTATTATTATTTAGATTATTTACAAACTATTCTTGAATATTCTCACATGGCTTACACAGTAGGATTTGTTAGAAAAATATGAAGTACTAGTTTATCTTATTTAATATCACAGAATATATTTTCAAATAGGAACAATATTTAATGTAAAATGTATATAAATATTTTATTTCCAGAACCCAAGCTTTGTTTGAACATGCTGCCTTCTACAGTTAGTCGCATCTTCGAAATATAGTTTGAAAATATAGTTTGATGGATAAAATATTGCAACAGTTTTGAAAAACACATTTTCATACAAAATATCCCTAAATCAGAAAAAGCTAGAGTGAATACTATTTTTAATTCTATAAATGTTTGTTGAGAAATGCAATTGTTTTGTATGAAAAGTAGAAAAAGATTCTGAGTTCGGATTGGAGTTACCTATCTGCTTGTGCTATGCAAATTTTACTTTTCTATTATAGCTAATATAAGATTATTTATCTAACATATAAAAATAAATTTTTATTTGCTCGCACCTCATACGCTGTCTTACCGTTCAACCAACTGCGATGAAATTTGATCAACTTATTGTTTGCACTGTGCAAATAATTGACAAAATACAAGCAGTAAACGACACACGGCACATGTCATTCAGAATATATAGTTGCACATATATAAAAATAAAATGAATTTATCATCATTAAGGCAAATTAATTTGAGAAAAATGAAATCGGAAATATTTAGTGCAATTTTTAATTTTCTTTTTATTCATTAATAAATAATCATCTACTCAGGCTACTCAGGATGTTGTAACTCATCATGAAGTTATTCGGAGTTTATCTCACACATGTAAAATATAATTATTATTATCGATGGTTATCTAAAGTCATATTTTATATATATATATATATATATATATATATATATATATATATATATATATATATATAATGGAATTTTCCCAGAACAAACCTTAATTTTTCTACTTATGCAGAGAACCAACAAACGATTATACAAGAGAAGATCATGGTGATTGCTTCGGCACAAAATTGGTTATAAATGTTTGTCATTTGAAAGATCTATCAGCGCAACAAGTAGAAATAAACCAATTCTAGCTTCTGAATCTAACGAGGAAAGGTAAGTGAGCAATAAAGCAGATACTTTATGAATTGCAAGTTCGCTTTCTTCAGAATCTAAAGATTAACAGAATTGAAATACAATGTCTACATATGCCTGATCCATGAATCAGTATATGTCCCCGTTCCATGAATAAAATATCAATCTTCCGAAAGAAAAATGCAACTACTCTTAATGGAAATTTGAATGGAAAAGATTTACTCATTCGAAGCATTCCCATTATCCCCACCTGCATGCCTTTTAATTCAAACGCCTGAAGTTCTGTATTCGACTTCCATTCTCGAAGACTCTTGATTCTGATATTTTCTGTTACAATATTACAAGCATTTTGCATTTGGTGAACCAAGGTTCGGAAATACTTCTCGGCTTCAAAACATTTTTAATATGCTATTTGTAATGAAGGATAATTCTGATATTTTTTTAGATTCCCAAATTGTAGATATATTTTAATGTCTAAATAAGAAACAATTTTTAATTTTAAAAAATTTATTCATAGCATATTAAAATGAAAATTGATTTATTGAAATTACTAACTTTTTTGGAATATCGGTGTAAGTTTATTGAGCTCGGTTTTCTTCCAACGTGATTTGATTTATATTACATGAATATTTATTTCTTGCAACAGAATATATGTTCGATTATTCAAAATGAAACGAATATATTTGAGTGTGTTTTATAATGATGGCATTCTTCTCAGTTTTCCTCTCCTTCAATGGATGTAATATTTGGAGGGAGTGCAAATTCTTATTTTTTAAAAAAATGATTTGTTTCTTCTGGTTTGGGCATAGCACTCAAAGAAGATTCAGAATCAAATATCAATGTAGTATCTGAAACACGATCACATTGAGTTAGTAGATAAAGAACAGAGATACTATTGGGAGGTATTACAATTTCTTGTATGAAAAAGGATAAGCTAATTCTGGGATTAATAAACTCCTCAAAATCGAATCAGCATCAGATATCAATGCAGTATCTGAAATACAAATATAATGAATTAGAAGGGAAATACTGTAGAAAGGGAATTAATTATTTTTTTATATAAGAAAGAATTTTCTAAGAAAAAAGAATTTGGGATTGGCAGAGTTTCAAAGACGAAGTAGAATCAGATAGCAATGCAGCATTTGAAACACAATCTTAATGAGCAAGAGTGTAAAGAAGAAAAATGTGAAAAAACGAGGGGTTTTTTTTCATAAAAAGAATTTTCATATCTGAAATTGGTAGAGTATTCAAAGACGAATCAGAATAAATAACAATGCAGTATCTGAAATTCAATCATAATGAATTAGAGGATAATCTTAGGGAATTAATAAAAGCTATATAAAGGTTCGACTGTTCAGACTGCAGATTGCAAAGGCCAAATTTTGATGCCTTTGCTCAAAAATAGAACTTCATCCGCGCATAACCACAACCACCTGAAAACCACAATTTGAATCCCAGGATTATGTAAAATATACTTTTTAAAGACTTACATGAATAGGTGAAGAAAATATTTAATTCTAAAATTGGATAGATTATTCTTCAATACTATTATGTAAAGTGATTTCTGTGCAGTTTTAGATATGTTATTCTAATAATAAACATTTTTTAAAGAAGACTTCATATTTTTTCATTATTGTTCCCTATGCACTTGCCATGGGCAAGCTTCACTGTGGAAGTCAGCGATTGAAGCCTAAACAGCGTCTCTTGTTTGCCGTAGGCCAACTAGGGTCAAAAATACGTTTTAGCTACCCACTCATCGTATTCGCTTGCACAGTCTCTTTTTACAGGGGGTGCGGGGAGCATTCACACTCATTACAGATAGAACACAGAAGGACAACCATGCCCTAACCTGGACTCGAACCCAGGACACTCAGATTGCGAGGAAGAAACGCTACCTATATGTCTGGATTCTGGTAAACTTTAAATTTGACTGCATATTCTAAAAGAGTAAAAAGGTTTTGTAATTTGCAACTTTCCCATAGCAATTTTTATTAATTTATATGCAGAGTCTGTGGTTATTATCATTCTTAGTTTGGTAAAGCAATCATCTGTAGAAAATTAATTAAAAAGGAATATATATTTAAATATTTATATTTTTAGCATACATTGGAATAAGATCGGTGTTTGATCTTTATATTGATGTCTATAACAAATGTTGATAATTAATTTTGAAATTTTATTTTATGATATGTGATGAAAGCGGATGATATAATTATGCTTCTGCTCTAATTATTCATTCTAGATTTTTAGTTAATTAAATAATTAAGAAAAGAAGCAGAATTGATGAAAATGAATTATTTATATATGTATTTATATGATCAAATTTACTGGTTTATGAATAATTTAATTACCTCATTATAGATTTTTTCCTTACAATTCTTTATTCTGTTTCAATTAACAGACTATATACATAATATATAAAAGAAATTGAATTATCATTATAATTCATATTTGCTTCCATTAATTTTATAGTGCTTTTATTTTATATTTTTAATAAGTTTTGTTCGTGAGTTGTTTATTATTAAGCTAATTAATGAATAGAAAAATAAACACTTGATAGGAAGTTCTACTTGTAATTTTAACACAAGAATTACTTTTTTCTTTTCAGCTTCTTTTTCCAAATATTTTAATCCAATTAGACTCCGAGGTTTCAAAAAATTGAATGAATTCATGAATAAAAGATTTTTGATTTTATTCTAAAATAAAAATTTGGAGATTTCAGAACTAAATTTTATCATATTGATAGAGAAAATTATAGTAATAATAGAATATTTGCCTCGTTCAAAAATAATTATTCATTTTTTTTTTATTTCATGACATACATACACTCAATTTCTTCCTTATTTGTTGCTTAAAAATAAGAAATTAATTCATTTTGTACAGCAGTGATTTTCTCGGAAAGGGAACCTCAGCAAATAGAAGAGGAGTGGCAACCCTACAGAAAGATCAGAGGAAATGGGTTCCAAAAATAAACATTTCTCGATGCGTTTTCTACTCTTATTTCAAAAGAGAAAAAAGTAATAGGGAGTGATACGGGTTTGCAATATGACATATTTAAATATACGTATAAAGATTTCGCGTGAGGGACTAATTTTACATTTGCAGTCATATAATATTTCGTTTTTCAAAAACAACCTGCAGTTATTTCTTACTTCTAAACAATTTTTTATACTGTGGATCTTAAAATATGAATGTATTGGTTTTTCATATTTCATATCTCTTATTTCGACTCAGAACAACCGAAGAAAGACAAGAATAAGAATGAAGTAGCGCCTTAGTTTTCATAATTATAAAAAAGCATATCATTTCTATAGTGTTTTTTTCTTTTTTGATATATATATTATTATTTAATTCTGTTATTTTCCGAATTAACTGTATTCTACGATTATAATCACCTTAGAAATATACATTTTGCATTATGGCGAATTTATTTCTTTAGGAGTAATGAAACGTACAATTTGCAATTTTAATAAAAAAAATTGTAAAAACTAACCTTAAACACATTCGCAAGTTTCAAGGTGTTTAAAATACTTTGAAACCAAGTCGTAATCAAAGAAACAAAGGATTATTAATAATTATTATTTAGAAAATTGCATTTACAATTATTTTACTAAAATGCATCGCTCTGTTCTGTTAGTCGTTATATTTTTATGTACCTTTTCGTTCATATAGAAAAAAATTATGTTAGTTTAAGTAAATAAACAAATATGATTACTGAATTTAAAAAAACGTTTCATTAAAACCCATACTCTTGTGTTTGATGATTATACCCGTCAGCACTAAATTTTTCCGATCAATCAATTTGGATACACAATTAAATTTAAAATAAATTTATCCAATATGCAAAATGAATCACTTTTCTTAAACCAATCTAAATCCTTAAAATATTTTAGTATAACAAGACTAGAAAGAAATAACCTATGAAAGGGATAATTTCATGCCGCTGATGAAAAATCGTTGCGAAAAAGCGATGTTTCGTAAGAAAGTAAGAATTTTATTTAATCCAACAAACTGTGTCTGGTGATCGAGGAATGATCGATATACCAGAGTCTTATGTGCATTTCAGATGCTTTTGTCCGAATTTCGTATTGGAACAATTATTGCAATCAGAAGATCACATTCTCAATATCATGTCATCTCATTTTTAAGTTGTTTTACATGATAAAATGCAGGTCGGTAGACAGTCATCTTATAGATAAATTTTTAATAATTCATGAAGAAATTACATTTTTAAGACTAAATTGTTTTAGAATATATTAATTAAAATTTTGAAATTTTTTACACACACTCAGAAAAATTTCTTCGATAAAATTAAAACAAAAACTCATAACTTGAAAGGACTTTTATAAAAAATTTATTTTTAATAAAATCCAATTATATTTTAAGGATATCGAGATTTTTTTTAAATAAAAGAAATATTCGAGTATTCAATAAAATAATTCTTCGGTAAAATAACAATAAATTGATAAGAATAAATCCTTAAAAAAGTGGAATAGACACTGTCACACTCTCCATTGAAATGAATAATGTCCCAGGTGTCATGAATCTGTAGCGAGCAATCAAGGATATGAGAACCTGCCATTTTATTGCATTTCGACGCATCAACAAAAGTTAAAAAAATAATTGTGTTGTAATAAAATATCATCTACAAAATATTTTATATTTTTATATCCCAATTGTTAGATATATACATCCTAGGATCGTTCATTAATGTCATTATTGACAAGCTTTTAAATACTTTTCGCAAACTTTTCATGTCAAGTGTTTAATGCCAAGCCATTAAAATAGTTTCTGTTCTTTGAAAGATTTATATAAAACCATTTATTTCTATAAAAAAAATTACTTTATGGTGTAGTTTATGTCACAACTGTTAAATTTGTAAATCCTGGAAGCTCAATACTTTAGTGGTTTGATTTTAAACTTTTTTAGTAAAAGTTTCATGTCAATTGCTTAATGGCAAAGCATTAAAATAGTTTGTTTTCAATGAGATTTATATAAAACCATTGATTCCTGTAAACAAGCGTCATATGATGTCGTTCATGCCACAATTGTTAAGATATAAAGCCTAGGGTAATTCAAAAATGTTATTATTTTATTAGTTTGATTTTAAACCTTTGATAATTTTTTCATGTCAATTGTTTAAAGTCAAGGCATTAAAATAGCTATTATTTTTCAAGAAATTTAGTTAAAACCATTGATTTCCGCAGAAAATTATGTTCTATCTTTCATGCTACAATTATTACATATATAAATCTTGGAATATTTCATAAATGTTAGTATTTTATGACTTGACGTTAAACACTTTTCATTAATGTTTCATGTCAATTATTTAATGTCAGCCAATGCAATAGTTTCTATTTTTCAAGAGATTTATTTTAAACAATTGATTTCTGTAAACATAGCACATTATCCACACATGCTGAAGTTGTAAAATTAAAGATAATGATAATGGATTAGAGAAATTACTTCACCAATAAACATAAATATCCATATACAAGAATTAAAGAAATTTAAAAGTATTTAGAAAAGTAGAAAACTATCGATATCTCCAGCTGATAACCATTTAGAATATTAATGTTGAATCCATTAACTTATTTTGCTTGAAAGACTTTCGGTTCATTTAAAATATTGTGTCATTTTTTATAACTGAAAGATATTTTTGCTATTGAAAACTCCTGCACTACAATATTTATTTTAAATAATCAAGAATAATTATCCTTAAAATATAATTATTTCCGGAACAAACATAAACTCCATACTTGTATCTAGAATTGCTACATCCAATGGATATCTTTCATCTTTATTTTTAATTTTTTCACATTCTAACACACAACTCTTTCTTCTTTTAGCTATAACTTTTTTTTAGTTTTATAAACTTCATTTTTCTTTAGGTGGATTTTTAGTATTTATACTTTTAGAAAACACAGATCTATATGGTTTTTAAAAAAATAATTACTTCGAATATTTCAAAATTTAGGAAGAAACCACATACGTCATTTATTTCCAACAAACACAATCGAATATTTCTTCTTTAATTTTCGTTTATTAATATACATGTATCATTTTTTTTATATTTCGCATCCACTGATTCTGAAACATTGCTAATATTCGTTATGTCCACTAGAGCAACTTGTCATCCTCTCAACTTCGGAGCGGCGGCCGGTGCTTTCAAAAAAGTGATGTCATGTCTATGGGTAATAAAGTAGCCATTAACTAAAGAATAAAAGCGCCTGAAACGCCACCTGGTGAAAAAAATTGAATTAGTATTTCTATTTCGAAAACAAAACGAGATAGGAGACAAAATATTTACAAACATGTAAATTGATTCGATTTAATCGATTTAATCAGAAAGAGCACCTTATGGACATTGATTAATAGAGCGATTAAGACGCGGTTTGATTTTTTTTAAACTTGATTTCTCGTGAATTCTTACTATGTGACTTCCCGAACCGTGTATGGAAAGATAAATAATTATTTATCGGTGAAAACAGATATATAATTATTTATCTTTAATTTAGTAACGCAACACAATGCAATGAAGTTGTTCTGAACGTGTATTGCAGATGACATTGTGAAATTTGAACATCTGAAATGAATATATAATGTTATAACTAAATATTTCTAACATTCATTTTGTGACTCTCAGTATAGGAAATTTAAAAAAATACTTTTTTTAAATGTTCTATTCTTCACATTTATGCCCAGAAGGTGCCTTTTCATACTAAATCGATGAGGCTCTACATCATAGTAAATCCCTTTTTTTTCTCCATATCGTTTTGTTTTAGAGTTAAAAAGGCTATATCCATAATATTCCACAGGTGGAGCTGTAGGTAGTTTAATTTAGTAACGCATGGCAACTTTATTGCACGTAACCCCTATTTGTAAAAATACAGCAGCAGTTTTCCAAAGTTAAGAGTATGGTAAGATATTTAGTAAACTTAATGACTGAGTAAGAATTATTCTAGAAGCTTATAGTATCATAACTATAAATCAAAGTTTTACACCATTTTGTATAAAAGATGGTGAAGGACTTTACTTGGCATAATGTATATGCCGCGAAATGAAAAATATGAAGAAATTTAATAAATTAAATTGTTAATAGTAGCTTTTTAATGATTTTGAATTTCTTTTTTTAAGCTCATGCAGTATGCATCACTCATGTTAGCACACATCGACAGATATATTATCTGCTTTCCGATAATGATTCTCTTTAAATTCATATAAAATTACGATTGGAAACATTTTTTATCATTCGTGTGAGGAATTAATATGGATGATATCAATCTGAAGACCAAAATGCGAATGATTTCAGAAGAAAAAATATCGAGCTACTTGAAGAGCACTAAACTTAAATGAGATTTAGATTAGCAACTATTTGCAAATCTGTAAGAGGATTATATAACGCCCAATTTCAACTCAGGGTTAGACGGTTAGAATAATACATGATTCTGCGATTTCATACCCATACTTCTCGTTGTCAGTTGTGATAGAATTAATCTAGACGAATTATTCACGATTATAAGTCGCGTTCACTGCCGAATTTTATCGAAATTCGATATCGATTCTCGAAATTAGAATTCACCCAATATGGAACTGTGGATAACATTTGATAGGGACTATTTTTAACCCCCTGAATATAAAAAGAATCAAATGTATATTTAGTAAAAAAGGAAACGATTTCTACTTAATGAAATATAGATGTCACATTCTACATCTTATCTATTAGATATATACCTATAAGAAGATTATCTATTGCAAAGGTTCGGTGCGTGGTGGTGGTGTGAGTGTGTGTGTGCGAGCGTAAAAATCTTAGACGAGTTCGTACTCCAAAATTATATGAAGGTAACTGCCGAATATTTCAGTTCGCTAAAACTTCCTTAATAATGAAGATAAAAAATAAATCCAACTAGCCTAATTAATGCGTCATCACTCGGCTTCCTAACCGAGAATAAGTGCGTCTTCCTCGTGATCTCGGCTTACTGTCGTCGAGTCCCGGTTAGGGCACGGTTGTTCTTCTGTGTGCTATCTGTGAGTTGTTTGAATGTGCGTTCTTGTAAAAAGGGGCTGTGAAAGCGAATGTATGTGTGCCAACTGCATGCGAGCTAGAAGTCCGACTTCTGCCTTCGAATGCTCAGGGGTCCATAACCTTTAGAAGCTACTGCAGCCCCCCTTTCCATTGTAAACCGGACACGAGATTATCATCATCATCAGTGCATCATATCAAGAGAAACTATTTTTGCATTTGAAATGCTTAAATAACAGCAATTTCTCGGGATGAAATGTCATTTTAAACATTAATAATGATTGTTTCTAATATCAGCCATTTATGTCACAGGATAAATACAGAGGAATCTGCCTTTGACTCGCAGCTTGCAAAGACGAATTATTTTTTTTTTGTTTGCGCTGGTTTTGGAACAGCTTTGTTCTCTAATATGGTCTTATCGTGAAACTAGTTGTTGAATTTAAGACATCGGTTAAGTACCGATTAAGAACATTATTCAGAAATAATGGTTAATGCAAGGAAAACTTGGCACGTTTCACTGATTATGTGGCTAATTTTGCTGCAGCTACTGAATAAAAGCGCTTAAAATAAGAGCCCTTGTTATATTTTAGCGAATTAATGAAAATCAATTCGCCAATAGTTAATAATATTTAACCAATAGTTAAATAATGATTAAAGTTATTCACACGGTAACGCTAAAGTTCAAAAATCAGTTAATCTGCAGATTAACGAGATAATCTTCACATTAATTAAGGTTATCCATAAAAGTGTGAAAATCTGTTTATTTTTAATTACCTAGGTAATCTTCACATTGCCTTCTAAACACTTGCTAATCTGCCAATTAACTACTAGACACTCGTTATTCTGCAAATTACTTACTAGACACTCGTTAATCTGCAAATTACGAACTAAACACTCGTTAATCGATAAATTACCTACTAGACACTACTCAATTTGCAAATTACCTACTAGACACTTGTTATATGATAAATAAAATCGTTGTTTAAACAGCCGTAAGGCTTGTGTACACTTAAATTAAACGTTGTTTATTTATATTTTTATTTGATATTTAAGAATCACGTTAATTCATTCAAGCAAATAACAAATTAGTCAATAGAAGCAATCATTCAATTTATAAAACTATAATAAAAAAATTTAATTCTAAGTTTCATATGGTTTTTTTCAATTAAAGAAACAATTAACTTAATTGTTTTATATGCGAAATAAGACGATTTAAACGTGCGATTAAATGAAGGGAAAAAAGACACTTTACGATCTTGCGTTTAATAATGAACACCGTTTAATTAATTACTTTTTTCTAATATGAATATTAGTTGAAGCATTCTATTGCATTGGACTACAGAAAATATTCTGAAATAAATCGATTTTTTTTTTTGGAAAACAGGAAATAATAATAGTGTTTTGTTTTTGTAAATTCATTAATTTATAGCGTTAATAGTTTTACTAAATAAAAAATATTATTTATTTAATTATTTGTTACTTAAATTATTTTTGTAATTTACTAAAAACACAAATTATTATTTAGAAATTAAGTCACATTGTATATTTCCAAAAATTGACATTTTTATTCGCATGTTTTAAAAAATCTCGTTTCCGGCATATAAATTGAAAAGGTCATAATATCGATCAACATATTGCTCCTACTCAAGAAATTTTTCTTTGTTCGTGACATTTCAAAAGCTCAAAACATTACTGAAATCTAAATGCATGTATAAAACCAAATTTTACAACAAAATATTATATTTTATTACTAATTAGAAATAGTTACATTTTATTAGCATTATTTTGGAGAAACAACTGCGTTTTATACATTTAAGATAAATTGGAAATTAACTCATGATTAGTTAGATAAATATTTTCAATTAATTTTACTGAAAAATACAGTTTTTTACTGAAAGAATATGAGTTCATTTAAAAAAAAAGAACAACTAAATAAACACAAAACAAAATCCAGCTTAAAAATTTGCATTTCATGACAAAAAGGAAATGATAGATTAGTTTTCATTTATTACTTCTCAGCTGATGAAAAGAAAAAAAACGCATAAAAATGTAAAACATATTTTTATTACTTGATCAGTAAGTAGATTGTGTGAGATGTGTGAAAGTGCCACCTAAAAAAAGGGGATGGGCAGGCGAATGTGACGCATCATGAAGCTAAGTCGTACTCTTGGTCCTAGTTGGCGCTATCGAAAATACAATTCATTTGGCATAAATCACTGACAGATACCTACAGTCAGACTTGTAAAGTTTCATAAGTTATCACAACAACATAAGAAGATTTTAATTTATTTTATTTTATTATACATATACATACACATATACATACATATACATATATACATACATATACATATATATTATATATATATATATATATATATATATATATAATAAAGGGTACAAGTAAGAGATGTTAAAGATATTTTGTCTAAATTTGAGTTTTTCTCATAATTATAATAGAAATTATCCATTATTTTGCAACCTGCAATTTTTCTCAAACGATTTAATCAACTGCAATTAGTGATTTTCCATCAAACAATTTAATGAGCCGCAACTTTTAATTTTTCCCCAACTAATTTAATCAACTGCAACTACAGATTTTTAAACAACCGATCTAATCAGCTGAAGTTTAAACATTGCGAATAAAGATGACTTCATTTAATAAACGTCAGTCTTTGTTTGTGAAACTTGCTGGGAATGCTGTTTATCATAACACATAAAATTAGGCTTTCATAATAAGCAATAAATGAAATCAATAGCTTAAAGCAATTTAATGGATTGAAAAATAAAAATCCCTTTATAAGCAGTCTATTAGTCTTAGTTAAAATTCCGTAGTTAGTTAAAGATCCGAAAGCTTCCTCATTTTGATATTTCCGAATGGAATTTAGGTACACTATATCCTTGCGGATTTCAATTATAATTCGCCACATTATGACTATGTCAACTGCCCTAGTATTTGTTTTCAATACCCTCATGTAAACGTTCACCTTATTTTCGTCTGTGCTCATCATGAATTCCAGAGAAAATGATCAAATAGATCTAAGAGTAATGAACTCTCAACATTCATATTGCCTTCGAACTTGCTTTTAACTGAGTAAATATGATTCTCAAAGTAATCATAACTCAGAAAGTCCTTAAGAGCAACGATAAAAGAGATTTGTACTTTTCTTTGGGTCTCTTTCATGAAATGGAGGTCGATGATGAGTTGTCTGATTCGACACTATGTATATTTTATATTTAATATATCTCGAATCCAATTCCTTGGATTATTTGTACCATTTGTAGAAAACTAGTATTAATTTAATGAGAACTTTTTTAGAACCTTTGCTAATCTAGAATTCTTACTCCTTTTAATCTAAATTTATATGTAATGGCGGGAGGTAATTCTTTCTATTCTAACAAAGAGTTTATGAACTAATATATAATTTCTTATCACTTTTAATGTATTTTTATAGGTAATGAAGGTAAGATGATTCTACATAATCTGACTGAATCTTCACGAATGATCATCTTCTCTACAGCAATCATGTTTTCTTTTGTTGACGACTATTTTTCTTTCAATGGCATTGTTTCGTTCTATTTCTCCACAGGCGTAAGACGCATGAGTACTGCATGGTTTCTCCTTTATAGTCTGGGAGATAAGTATTTTCTTATGTCAGACCAAATTATTCATTGATATTCGTGAATTTTGTGGCATAATTAATGGTATACTTGCTATTTTCCATCACTATATTTTCAGCTCGAAAATAAATAACATTCTTTCATTTTCTTCGTGAATAAATTTTAGTGCTAGGTTTTAATCTTATCATTTTGATATGCAAAATCTCAAAACATAATTTTATTGTATATATGTGTGTGTGTTTACTATAAATTTTCTAAATGATAAAGATAATCCAACTGGCCAAATTAACTTCTCATCAAAACGTGCAATTTTTGCATTTGAAGTTTTTCAATAATTACAATATCTTAGAAGTTAGGAGCTGAAATGGGATTTTCAAGTCCTAGTATTATCTGTTTCTAAAAATAGTTTGATCTTAATGTTAGATTGTTTCTCGTATTAATAATTCTAGACAGTAACTTAGATGTAAAGTAAACTTTGCCATCTAGCTTGCCATGGGGAATTTTTTAATGCAGTTTTATTTCTTCTAATATCTTGTAGACAATCTTCTGCAACAAATATAAAGTTAATGTTGATACTAAATTAATCTATTTAAATTTTGCATGCGAAAAGAATTCATTTGCACTTTTAGGTTTGCACGGTTTATCGGGGTGACTTATGCAATCAAGTCGAACAATTATTTTACATCTATTCTCTTTTTATGAGGCTTTTATATTCACAAGCCTATTTGTAATTGAATTATGGTTTTAATTGCTCATGTTGAATTGCACAGTATTCAAAACGCGATGATTTCTCTCGGTAGCTGGACTTATATACTATGCACTTACGCTCATTTCCGTCTTCGAACTTCGTTTAATTACATTCTGCTTTAGACAATTTTACGCCAATTTTACTTTCTTTTAGTATCAGAATTTGTAAGATTTTTTCACTATCGTATTTCGATAACGGGTATCAGTTTGAATTTATTCATCATTCGAAGTTCATCAAATGAAATGTGTTTTTTCATATAGAAATCAAAATTCTTTCTTTAATTTGCGTGCGAAAGTGATGGAATGAATCATAATACATCAGCAATACAGTGAAAGTAGGTTATTGTATTAAATAACATGAACTTTAAAAACTTTTAAATGGATAGCTCGTTCCAAAAATTTACAATGTAACTAAAACATCGTAAAATAAAACACCAAAAGACAAAAAGCAAAAATATTTAATAAATAAAAACAAGGAAATAAATGTTTTAAAAATGAAATCTGCTATCTCAATCTGTTAGAACAAGCAAAGTTTTTAAGAAATTTTAAATTTTAGTTTAAAACTGAGAATTTCATTCACCAATATTAAATTATATAAATAAGAAAAAAAGTAATTCCTACGCATAAAAATTATAGTTGTACTATGAAAATCTATGTGGAAAATTTGAAAAAAGACTTTTAAATCAAAGGAAGTAGTCTCCATAAAACCAGAGGAATAGTCTCCATATTGGCATACAAAAGTTATGAAATATTTTTGGGCATTAACATAGCATTTTTACTGAACCTGGAGTATATTCCTTGGCGTGGATTCCCAAGTTTGCAGTTAATAAAATCCAAAATCGAATTTTTCTTTTAGACGCGTTATTCCAAACTAATTGAAACAAAAATTTAACTCCGAACTACAATTGAAGTTATAAATTCTATTACCAAATTTGATAAGTTTAAATTATTGCATCTTTAAGCTATCAGGTTTAATTGTTTCTGAAAGTGCAGACCGACAAAAGACTACTTAATTACTTAAGTGTTTTGGATTTAAAAAAATTGGAATATTCGTTTTTAGCTATAGAATCTTAATTCTATATATTGAATTTTATCTGCCTTTGTTTTGAAATAATTGTGTTCAAATATATTCGTACAATTAGACAGACTTCTTAGGAGTGAATTTTACTCCAAATTTTATATGAATCTACGAATTTGGTTGTGACGCCGTATATCAATTTTTAGTTATCTTTGCCACGAACAAAAGACGGACATTTTCGAAAAATGTGTTTTTCGAACTCGGGAAGTGTAAAACGCGGAGATTCATCTGAATCTGTAATTTGAATTTTTCGACCATTACTATATATTATGTATAATGCATGAGAAAGCAAATATTCTTAATATGCAACTTAATACTGAATACTAGAATGAAATAATTCAGATTTTAAAATGATTTTCATGACGTTAATTCGGACAATACCAAATATAATTCCATTGTTCATATCATATATGGAGATGATGTAGACGAACTTGTACAAGTATCATTCCTTTGTATCTATTGTAGAATTGGAGGAGTGAAGCTAATAGGGAACTGATTTATGTTCGATTACGTGATTTTCGATAAAATACCTAGATAGAGATATATACGGATTTTTCTCTCGTGTCCAGATACATGGAGTCAGAATGGGT
The DNA here is from genome assembly GCA_026289955.1 of Argiope argentata. NCBI lineage: Eukaryota > Metazoa > Arthropoda > Arachnida > Araneae > Araneidae > Argiope > Argiope argentata. The sequence goes on along the minus strand of JAOUZG010027140.1, from coordinate 3,046,698 downwards.
ATCTTATTATTTTTTATTTGACTTTTGTAAACAGAATTGGAATTTATTTTGGAAACATTATAGATTCAGGAAATTATTTAGTTACAAATAACTAAATTATTAACCTATTGAAAATGTTAAGTATCATAAAATGTTAAAAAGATGTTATAATTTTTTTTAAACCAACGATTTTTAAGTACATAATAACAACAAAGACTTTCAAGGAAAAAAATAAGTCAATTATACACGCGTGTATATGAGTTGACTTTTGTTAACATAATGCCGAAAAAACAGCGTGAAGGTACTGAGGAGATGATTGTATTCAAGGACAAAACACCACATGATAACAACGCAGAATTATTTTTACTCTTGTCCCCAGTTACGGTTAAATACAGCTGAGTACTGACGTTAAGAAGTATTGCGGGAAGAATACATTACAAAACAGCATGTTTCAAATAATCTATCAGTCATTGATTGTTCCCGAGTTTATATCTTTCATTGTTCATCGCAAGATATTACCCTTTCTTTTCTTTGTCTTATAAATTTTAGCTTTTTCTTTTTTGTTTTTATCAATTCATAAGGTATCTATTTTTATCTAGCCTTTTATATTATTAAACAAAATAAACATCCCCTTCGAATATTATTATACTTCATAGATGGTTTTCCAAATTTTTATTGAAATTCCTTTCCAACAATTTAATTAATAAGCTATTTTTTTCACTAACATTATGACTTCTTATAGACGAATGCTTTTTTCAATAAAGGGATAGTTCAAACATTACGTTTTTTTCCTTAAAATGAAAATTTACTTTCCACTGATTTTTTTTATTTTTCAATAGAATCTTACTCAATGTTTTACTCAGATTATTTTTCTTTTTTTTTTTGTAGTATACTCTGCAATCTATTTAGAGAATTTTTCATTATCCTGAAAATATACTTTGAAATCTTAATAATTAATGAAGAATTCCAATGAAGTATTTTATATAATTGTGAAAAAGCAATCAAGTATGAAAACGTACGATTTCATCATTGAATTATTTTTTACTCTTCCTTTTTTCTTTTATATATTTTTACGAATATATAAAAGTATTGAATTAAGTAGGAATTTTTTGGGGTTGTTGAATCACTCAGGTCAATAAACCTTGGATTTGACAGAAAACATTGGAACATTTTATTAATTAAAATGAATTTATGAATTTTTGTAGAATGAATTTGTAGATTGGTAGAATAAATAATAATTTTATATATATATATCTGTATCAGGAGCTGATATCTAAAAAAAAGCTTTGCAAACTGCTTTGAAATAAGAGAAAAAAACTTTGAGATCAGAGCATATAAGAGTACCTTTTACAGAGACTATATAAGCGGAGAAGCTTACAAATGCATCTATTTATCTCATTGAACAGCTAATACTGGATAAAGCCGTCTCTAAACGCCTTCCTAGGGATATATTTTGCGTCTACTTGTGTTAAATAACTGCTGATTTACTTTGTGTACACATTATCTGTGTTTTGCTGTTAGTGTTGCACGTTTTATTCTGAAGAAAGAGGCCACAATTATTTAAGAAGTTTGCTGGATCCCTCATCTTACACTCACAGGGTGTTCTCGTAATAGCATCAATGTAATTAGATTCAGAGAATAAAGTATTTAAATTTATCGAAATAAAAAAAATTATCGAATAAATTTTATCGAATATTAAATAGTATTACGAATCATTCCTTCTTCAATTTTAAAGACATATCAGAAGCGTCTGATAATAATTATTGCTTTCAATTTTAATCTATATTCGATTGAATTGAAATGAAAGAATAATTAAATATTAATGAAACTTCAGAAAGAAGCACGCTTTTCATAGCATATCGTCGTATAAATAAAGATATTTAATAAGCATGAAAACTCTGACTAGATTATTCATTTATTTCAGGGAAATATCTTTAACAAACACCAGTTCACAAATAGTGAAGCGTCCTTTCGAAAATTACATTAACATTTTCTAAATGTTAATACAGGTTTTGAATTTCAATACTGTAAAAGCAAATCAAATGTTTACACGCTTTCAATTTAAGAGAAATTGCACTGGATACTTAGTGGCTGAATACAATCACCTGACTTAGAGATTTGCATTTGTAACTCTTCTTAAAATACTCCTTATTTGGAGATGCATTCGTATTAGTTTTGAAGGAAAGAATAGTCTGAAATAAAGGTCATTTCAATACTTTTCAGAGTCTAGAAACAGTTTATAACCATAGAAGAGTTTATCCGATATATTTTTTAAAGTATTTTCCCTTTTTAAAATATGTAGCAAGTTTTGAACAGTTAAACGTTAACGTACATTGTAAGACAATCGTAATACTATTGAATATTCCAACCGTAGTTTAGGATAATGGAACATGCTTTAAAATAAATTAGTTTGCAATTAAAAACAATTTTTAAATGTTAAATTCTTTGGTTTTTATCAACAATTTAGATCTACTTCCCTCTGACATTCACTGCAAGTCCTTATTTAATAATTATCTTATTTTCAAATTTCAACATTTTCCCCATTTCTTCCTATGACTAACAAAAAAATTATTTTTACCATTTATTACAAAAGTATTAGATTGTTTTCCTGAATTTAGTTATTTTGAAACATTTTTTATTTAATATACTCATTGTGAAAAGCATATTGAATCGCTAATTTATTTTTAAGAGAACGTTGGACTCTATAAAACAGGCACTTTTGCAAAATTATTCACTTAGAATTATGAAATTTTTCGTACATTATTTTTTTTAAAAAAGTAAATGCTGTACAGTTATTAAGAAATTCAACATATTTCAAATGGCTTAATTTTAATTTTTTTATTATTTTTTATTTAATATCTAATATGAATTTATTTGGAGTATGAATGTGTATTATTTGCTTTATATATATATATATATATATATATGCATAAAACTTTTGAATTAAGTGCAATATCTGAAGTTTAGATACAAGATTAAGGCATCAAGAAGTCTTCCTAAAAGATTAAATATTAAAAATATGATTTTCTTTAAAAGGATAATATTTTTAATTTTAAAGGACGTAAAATAGTTTTTGTGTCGTAATATTTTTGAAAGATTTTTCAAAACACTCTGAAATTTGCAGCTCTCTAGAACGTTAAAACATACATTCCCTTTTATTATTGGCAAAGAAAAGTTTCTTTACATATTAATACAACTTTCCTAATCGTTTCTCATTTTACATTAAATAATTCAAACGTAGCTTCAGGTAACTTTGTAGCAAACAAAAACTGCTACAAGTATCGATTTTTTTCCCTCACCTGTACATTCATTCCGAAAAGAAGAGAAACGTATTCATTTAAAGCAACGAGGAAAAGTATTCTTTGTTTTATGTTCCCTTTTAATGTTTTTGTTTCTTCTAGCAAAACTTTTGTTAAATTCAGATATTTGCAAATAAAAGTAAAGATGAAGCTATTTTCAAATCGTTTGCTATTACTACTCATCTTTAAAACTAAAAAGAATAAAAGTTGAAATCATGATGTTGCAAATCTTCCTCTTTCGTCTGGAATCTATTATATATATATATATATATATATATATATAGTATTTTTCTATTGAGAAATTCTAAACTTATAAGCTTACGTTTAATAAAAATTATATAAATTGATAGACTTTTTTGTATCTTTCTAATAATTTTATTATCTTTATAAGCTTTTTGTCTTACTTATTATTTCAATATAAAATTATATTTATTCACATATTTAATTTTTACAATCTGAAACACATTAAGAAAACTGGATAATAAACTATCATCAGAAATTTCAAATGTAATATTTGTATCTCATCAACTATTTGCTGAAAATTGCAAAATATTTTAAATATGTGAGCAATTTCTATCAAATATTTTGATGCCTTCTAAATCTCGTTTTACACTTTAAAGAAAACAAACCGAATTAGTGAAATTCTAAATATAAAGAATATCCTTTAGTATAATTTGTCTTTCTATTCTTTTAGAGAACAAAGTTCTAAAGCTACAGATATTTACAGCTTTTGTTTTTGTCTCAATTACGCGCGGAAAATTTTTTAGACAAATAATATCAGAATTCTAAAAAAAATCCTAATCGGAAAATAATCAAATTTTTGTACATTGATTTGCATTTATAACCGAAAATTGTGAAAAGAAAATTAGATTTGTTAAAATTTAAGATCATTTTTACTAAACATTCTATTTCAGATAAAAATAACTGGTAAAAATATTAGAGTAGATCAAGAAGCTCAGCGTAATCATATTTTGCAATGGAATATTGACTAAATAACAAGTCGAATCACAAAAGTAAAATGATAATGATAGTATAGTTACATTTAGGTGCATTTGATATTTAGGATCTTCATTTTCCAAAGTATTAGGATAAGTAAATAGAAAGGAATTTCGTTGTTCGTTTCAAAACTTGGTAATCCTGCTAGTAAACAGCACTTCTATGCAATGTCCAACTCTTTACCTCGAGTTAGTTGTTGGAAGGAAGTAGATAATTATTGCAGCACCTTTATCATCTACACCAAGGTAAAAATGAAGGCAGTGATTATCTCTTTTTAAGTGGATAAACTTAAACCTGCGGAAATTATTCTTCGAATGCAATCGCAGCATGGTGACTTCTTTATGTGATGACGAAAGAAGTAAAGCTGTGAACTATTTTGATGCGTTGCGCACTAAATCAAAAACTACAATCGATTCTAAATCTCGCCGAAAAGGTGTCATCTCGTAGCAAAATAATGCTCGGCTATATTCTGATCAACGGGCGGCTGAAGCAATAAATGAGTTGGGATCAAAAGTGCTAGCACCTTCTCCATACAATATAGACCTAGCTTCAAGCGATTTGAATTGTCTGGACCGTGAAAGAAAGCTATGTAGAAGAATTTTTGCGATCGATGGAGAAGTCATTGATATAGTGCAAAAGTAGTTACAGATACAATTTTGTTTTCCGAAGGAATTAAAAATTGTGAATCGCTGCGAAAAGGGAGTCAAATCCATGTGGTTGCGTAGAAAAACAATACATGCTTTAATTTTATATCATTAGAATAAGTGTGCGTTTTTTTACAAGAAATTTAGATACAAGAAATTTAGAAGAACTATATGGGCTACCTAATCGATTGCATGACCTAACATTGTATCTACTTACCAGATAACCTAAGCCATTTCTCCACCAACTAGTATTTGATTTGGTTGTAGCATTTTCAAGTACCAGTTTGAATCTCGCACATAGTTCAGAAATCATTTTTGCACTGAATGAACTGACAGTAGGCTACTGCTGCCATTAAATAAGACGAACACTATTTTGACAATTCATTAACACTATTTTGACATATTCTCCCTTACTATACAGAGTGATTTTAAAACTTATCGTTCAGATTTCAGGGGTTGGAAAAGAAAACGTCAGAAAATCGATTTCACATATGAAAATACTCACAAACGTCATCAGAATGGGCAAAATGAACAAGTGAACACAAGCAAACAGTATACAATTAAATGGTAACGAGTGTTACCTTTATTCCAACCATGTAAAGTACATTGGTTAACCTCAGTTGCTCAAAATTGTTACTATTTATACTAACATACGTTTCACAGCGCCCTTGTATTGACAATCGAACATTTTCAAAAACAACCGGCATATCAAGGAGAATGTCTACTGCTACTATTCGAGCAACAAAATCCATTTCTCTGTCAACTAAGGTCTCATGGCCCGGTAGAAAAAAAATCCACGGGTGATAAATCAGCGCACGTGGGTGGTCAAGAGATAGAAACACACTTCAGGTAATTTCCGCGATAATTGTATTGCGATCTAGAGTTCTGTCACGTTCATGTTCCTTATCTCGTCGGATATGCCACGGCCATTGTGCGTGAAAGGCCAGGCGTTTCTAAAAATGTTCGGTGGTGGAAATATATTTTTAGAGATATAACCAACATTCCTATGAAGTTTGAGCGATAAGATTTAAATTATCCTGCATTTTAGTTTTTGTAACATTGTAGAGGTAACATCATAAGCCACGTCTATTAAAGATTTTCCCAACCAGTTATTATATTGGCTCAGGAGTGGAGTAACACTAATCGAGCTTATCTGTGAATTATTTGAAGTAATACCCCTATCCAATTTCTAGATAAATTAGGATATAAGATCACAAAAGACAATCAGCAGGTATCTCGAGGGATATATCGAAACAAGCTTTGTTATAAACATGGTAATTGGGTAATGATCTCCCAAAGGGTTTTCTGTGCTAACGAAATAGCAAACTGTATTCTTTTGAAAAAGACAAGAGAGGGTCGTTTCGAGCTCTTTTAAAGAAGTTCTTATCTGAATCATTTTATGGAGTTCGGAAACTAAAACTCTTAACTATTCTTAATTGCCAGCTCGATATCCGATATCAAAGCATTTTAAATAACATGGCCATGATAAAATAACTTTTTTTCTACAATAAGTTCTTAAATATTTTCGCTCTACAATTTTTAAAAGCAGTTATCTTGTAATTTGAGGTAACATTGTCCCATGACTTAAATTTAGCTCGGCTTATCTTCTGAAATTACGAATGAAAGTATGTACACTTTTTCATGTATAAAAGAAAATAAGATAATATTCGTTTTGGACCATAACCATCTCAATTATCCACATTATTATTCTTCACCCTATAACTGGAGACATGAATTTACTTATACGGCCAGAGACAAGCAGTTAAAATTACACCATTGTTTTGTTTTGTTTTTTTGCTTTTGTCTTTTAAAACCGCTTTGAAATTTATTTTGGAAACAGTACATTCTGGAAATCATGCTGTTACCGAAAATATATAAAAAAATATGTGTATTAAAAATTTTAAATTCTATAATAATAAATGTTGGAAAAATGTTAAGAAAATCCCAAACAATCTTTTAATGAATATTCGCTCCATTTAGATGTTACAGAATTATAATAATGCCCATAAAAGCTAAAATTTAACAAACAAAATTAAGAAGTAAACTATTTAAAAATGCTATTTTGAGAATATTTCTTTATTGTTTTTCGAAATATTAAAATTAAAATAAGTTTCAGTTACATTGAGACAATGACTCCATAAACAACAAAGGAAGAAAAAATAGGAAAAAGAGTAATTCGGTTTTATGCACATGTTCATAGTTATGCTTTTAATACTTGATGCTACAAGAACAACTTGAAGGTAATTAGATGATTTCATTCAAGGACAAAATACGACGTGATAATCAGAACTATTGAACAACATGGCATTATTTTTACTGTCGTCTGCAATTACATGTTAAATTAATCGGTTATTAGAAATTCGATAAAGCTACGTGAATTTTAATACATATTTGTTGTTCAAAACTCTGAAAAAAGAATATAAACATGAAGTAGTGATTACGCAGTGTTTCTTTCTTTATACAAATTAAATTAATATGTTAAATATCTCTTCACGTAAAAAAATTGTTAAAAAAATATATATTATAAAAAAATAAAATTTAATGTCTATTTTATATAAAACAATTTTTTTTTGAACTTTTGATCTGTATACATACTCCACAAATGAATTTTAAGTTTTTCTTGGCAATGTTCAAGCTCATGTTGAATAGCATATCTAGTTATCTATTATCCCATCTATTTTATTGTAATTGATGTCAAAAATCTAACAATACCCTCATTTTTTTGAGGCTCTGTTGACAAAAATAAGCTACGTTTATTTGAATTTTTTTAATTATATTTTTATCGAATATTAAGAATTTGATATGACTGAGTGAATTTTAATAAATATTTCTTTCTTAAAACATTGAATAAAGATTATAAACACGCAATACTGATGAGCTATTATTTAGTATAAAAGCTGAAATGTAAAATTAAATATATCTTGATATGGTCTACAGTTAAGTGTGTATTTTTTTAAGTAATTTTATATTTTAAAATACACTCCTACCCAACAAAATGAATTTGGAGCTCTCCTTCAAAAAAATATGTATATATATATAAAATATGTAATATGTAAAAATATGTAAAATTACGCTGAATAGCATAGTAAGAAAGATCACATCTATTTGATTATAGTTGCCGGTACAAAAGTTACTAAAAGGGCAAATTAATTTGAACAACAATCGCATTTTTCCCTTTGTATTCAGTCGCAATGAATTATCATTATAGAGCTTTGCTGACAAAAATGAATTACGGTTTTTTAGAGACAATGAATGGAATAAGAAAATGACTGTCGAGAAAAACAGAAACAAGTATACCTTAAGATTGTTTTGAAGTTACTTGTTTCAATCTGTTTTTCATCCTGAAGTCACTTAAGTCTCTTGAGAAAATAATAAATCATTTCAAATATTTATCTGGTACGAACACAAAAATAAAATTATAGGATAAACATAATTTAATGTATCATAAAGGATTTTATATCAATAATTTTTTCTACCGTTCCATTTTATAAAATATTTTTATTTTAATATAGCTTTCGAAAGAGAATTCTTGAGAACAAAATTAATGTATCTTATCGAAATATCTCAGACAAATTTCTTGTTTTAAAGATTTGTTGTTTACCAAATATTTTATGGAAATAGAAGTGCAAATTTTGCTCCGTTTACAAAATTTTTGTTACTTGTTTCTGTTTTATTCAGTATATTTTTCATAGCATACATTTTTTTATAAATAAAGCAAGACTGATTGCCTTAGATTATGCATAAGCATTATGAGATAAAACATAATATTTATGCATTTTTTTTAATTTCAAAATTTTGATACTTTATTTATAAGGGTTTGAAGATATTGCATTTTCTTCATCTGTGTTCTAATTTGAAAAAGTTTTGTAACAAAACAAAGTTATCAGGATTCTAATTTTTTTTAATAAAATACACACATTAAAATATTTTAGAATTTGCTTTTCAAAATCGATAGCTTAAACTGTATTCTTATTTCATTAAAAGTAAGCATTAAGTATCATAAATGGTTCAAAAAATAAGTAATTATTAAACTATTTGAGAATCTGAAAAACGTAATTTTTTTCTTCATAATATTTTTTTTTTAAAAAAGATGTTTTTTGAAGATTTGGGCCGGTATGGAAGACAATATAATAATTCATTATTTATTTATACATCCTCAGAGCTGCGCTGACTTGGTGGTAGCCCTTGTATTCAGAGTCGAACGGTTTCAAGTTCAAGACAATGGTTCTAACGAAGAACAAATCTATATAGTCTCGGTCTTCTCCAACTGTGGGCACCAAGTAATTGAGATCGAGGAACCTCCGGAGTGGTTGTTAGATTTCACCATCCAGATGGCTACATAGCAATAGGTGGGTAGGCGTTTTCCGTCAGTAATGGGACGTACATCCCAAAAGGAGAGTTGTATCGTGGCCGATAATGTTCCTTAGGACCGAACCACAGTTGACACCAATGTTACTGTGTCGCGGTCCGATCAGTTAAATTTTTCCATTTGCCTTCGAGTGAGTCGGATTTGACAATTTAGGGTTACATTATCGATGGTGACGTTACCTTCCATCGGGGAGCGCTTCAGATATTAGAATGAAAAACTTCCAGCAGGTTGGTTGTGTTAAGCCACCAGGTACAGAAATGGTGGTGATGGGCTACCAACTACAAATGACGGAACATTCTTCCTTGGAAAAGGGTTGTACCGTTGCTGGTGATGGCCCTTAGGACTTCAACTCAGGTTTCGCGAATGCTGTCATAGTGATCCGGTCAGTCAGATTAATCCGAGTGCCTTAGTGGTTGAACGGTGTGGTCAAGTTGGATCAGTACCTATGCTCATTTATTTTAGTCAGACCTGATGTGTGTTTATTCCTATTCAGTCAAGCTTTACTTACACTTGTCATTAGGCGTACTTTTATAAATTGTATTGTATTTTACGATCCGAGTAAGGAGTAACGATCCTTGTAGAAATATTTAAGAAAGTAATTCTGTAACTCAAAAGGTTTTTTAAACTTGGAAAAAGAGAGGAAGTAGAAACCTCTTTACATATTCTATTTAACATCTTCAAAATTTTGTAACTATGGGAAAATAGAAAGTTAAAAAAAAATATGAACTGAATTTTAAACTAGGAGAATCTTAACACATCAAGGAACTATTTTTTATATATAAGTAAAAAAATAAAAATGAAGAAATAAAAAATTTCAATAATTCAACTATTCGAACTTTAACACAAACGCATCGCACATCACACACAAGATCAGAGTAAAAATCTGGAATTGTATTTAGTCAAAGATAAAAAGAGATTGTCCCAAATGCGTAATTTACACTTTCTTTTATGCAAAGATCCTGAACATGGATATACCAATACGGTCGAAAAGTCGAAAAAAGAGGCTGATAATTTCTTCCTAAATATTCTGCTTTTAAGTTAGAGAAACTTAAAACTTCAAGTTTCAAGAAATAATTATTTTGCTAATTCCTTTTATTTGTAATAATTAACAGCTTTTAAAGATTCGATAAAGGAGAAAATAAGATATGTAGACCTTTTTCACTGTAAGTTAATCTAGTAATTTTTATAAGGAGATGAAAATACAAATGTGCAAAATGTGAAATTCAAACATTTTTGCGAATCACAGTTAAACTAATGAAACGTATTCAATCGAAGATTGAAGACATAGTTCCAAAATGTATAACTTACTCTTTCAAGTCAACAGAAAAAAAAAGATAAACACAAACGTATTATTTTACAAACATTGCTTCTCCTGATTAGTTCCGCTTCTAATTAAAATAGTTTCAAAAATAATGGAAGTCAAAATTGAGAGAATATTATTCAGTTAATTCCTTTTATTTGCGGAGATTAACTAGTTTTAAAGAATAGATAAAATGAAATTTATAGAAGTCTTTCATTGAGAATTAAATTTCATTAAGGTTTTAAAAAATATCCACTTTAAGTTTTATGAACATTTGTAATTTATTTAGAACATCCAATTAAACTTTTCTCTTTTGACAATTGTTTATATGCAAATCATTCAACTCGCATTGGCGAATCTGAAGTAAAATTATTTGATCAGGCGCATTGACTTCTTTGAAATTGAGAATTTAGAAACAAAGTTTCTTAATCTGAGTAGCAATTCATTTGTATTTAGAAGTTCTATTGAAATTTAAATTAGATTATCTTTACTTTATAGAGAATTACATTCTCTTACTTTCAAAATAGAGGATAAATACCAAGAATGTTACACAAATCTTATTAATAGCGACAATGAACATTTTCTAAACAAACACATTTTTCTTTAACATAACAAGAAATGGAAATATGTTTTTAAAAACTAATAAAGTGAAACGTTTAATTATGTCTTTGACACCGAAATAGTTATTTGAGAAACGTTTCTTTCCAATTACTTTGAATAGCTGGTGGATAAAAAGTGGATTTGTTTCCTGAATTCTTAATTATGTCGTGGTTTACTGAAATATAAATAACTTTAAAAAATTTAAAGAATTTTTTTTTGTAAAATTATTTATTTGTTTGTTTTCGTGGAAGATTTTTGAACAATGCATTACCATGAAAAATAATATTTTGAGACGACGAAATTAAGTAATAAACAGCCAAGTATTTTTGTTTTTTACTTACTTCAATTATACGTTTACACTTAGCAGGTGCAGTCAGAAAAGAAAAAAATACAAATCATCACAAAAAAAAAAGAAATTCTAAAAGGATTTTTTTTAATTGTAATTTGAGCAGTATTTTTCAATATCAGAAAATATTTTCAGAAAGACGTTATGTAAAAAGAATATTAATGTCTCAATCTTTTGGATACATAATATCATAAAAATAAACTATCTCAAAGCAAATATTTATTATTTTTGTAAATTAAGAAATTGTTCATGACACTGATAGAAAATAGTTCCTATTAATTTGATTGTAGTTTGGATTTCACCCCCAAATTCATTAAAAGCGATTAGAGAAATAAAAAATATATATATTTAAAACGGTATTCATTTTGTATGTTTTCTCACAGACAAAATATTGAAACCTTTGAGAAACATAAGAAACCTTAAGAAATATACCACTCTAAATGATAATTTTGTTCATTTTCCATGACTGAAATCATTCCAAAAATTGAAAAATGGAACTACATGAACATAATTAAACCCTGAATGTAGGTAAAAAGAATGTGTTTGAGAATAATACAAAGATAGTGATTATAGTTGAAAATGTTCGAAATTTTCGAATAGCAACCCCAGCCTTTATTTTATATTGTAAAATAATTTGTACAACTGCAGACTTAAAACTAAGTTAAAACAATTCTGTAAGAATGAAAATTGTAACTCTCAGCAAAAGAAAAAAGAAGTGAAAAAAAATCGAATCCTCTAACGCAAGTTTCAAGTTATCCTGAGAACATTTTTTTATATCACGTGGGATCACTTCAGCAGACAAGAAAAAAAAATGTTCTCAAATGACTTATATTTCACAAGGACCCGCATTTAGAAACAGAGGGTTTCGGACCATCTCAAAACCAATCATGTTTAAAAAATTTCTTCTCGTGTACAGAGTTTTTCTTCTTAAAAATTTAGTTGAAATCGGCATTAAAACCCTCATGTAGAATATCCGATTATATATTTAGAAAATGAAATTAAATATTTGTTATATTGTAACATATTATATAGTTTATTATATATTTTATCGGTTTTAGAATTAGATTATAATTACCGATATTTAGAAAACGATAGACTTTTGTATATATTCACCATATCATATAATCTTTTCTAAGGCCGATGTATCTTTCTTTAAACCAAAATATGGAATATATTTCAGGTCTGAGTTGGCCATATAATTCTTGGTGTTTTCTCCTTTCATGATGAAGAAAATGTATTGTGATTGGAAAACTTCTTCTTTTTTTCTTGCTGTCTGAGTTGAGCAACTAGCCCCTTACAGTTACACAGCGTGGTGAGATATGGAGATTTATGACTTGAATGGATATAGCGTCTTACACTGAAGAGCTAGAAAAACTGGTCCAAGCGTAACGCCCTGTGTTCGGCAACACCTACTTAAAACAATAAGTATCTCCAGAAGATGTTAGATTGCCTCTTGGTTCTACAATGGAAATTGATCAAAATTTAAAAGTTTTAAAAGTGGTTTTAATGTTGTCCCTCAAGCGATGCGTTTTAGCATCTTCAAGGTGGTAAAAAAAGTTATTTTTGAGTACGACAATTTCCTGAGTATGCCGTTATCAAATAATTAGTAAAACTTCAAATCTCCGGCATCACTGCTGCAGTAAAAATACAAAGGAATATGTACGCCGTCGAATAATGAACGTCCTCATATCAGATAACCTAGCAACATTCCTTCAATTTGCTGCGGATCCAATCAGTGGAGGGAGGAGGGATCAACAAGTGTCAACCTATGAACTATTCATCAGACCATTATTGATATCGGTTATTGGAGCCGAAACGTCATTCATGTGTAATTTCAGCAACATAATTTAAGGCTTCACGCTTGTCTCGGACGTCCATCACATAGTACTTCTATTCATTTGTTAACAGCTCCACATAATCCATGATTCGAAAGGACACTAATATGCTTTCAGATGTTAGTCGAAACCATGCAACGGGGTCTCGGTGTGCTTGTAAGGTCTCTATATTAGGTAGGCGTATCAGGTTTTACAGGTTCAGATGAAACAGCCTTTCCACATCAATTTCATGATCTATATACACTTCTAATTGTGTCACAATAATTTGTTATAGAATGATTTAGTTAAAGACCTATTTTTTAATCGTAATAAACTGAAATTAAAAAAAAACAAATTTCATATTATCGTTTGATAACCTAAAAAAATCCCCAATCAGTTGACAACTGGTCACCAAAGCAAGTTATATTTAAAAACTTTTTAAAAATAATTGAAATATATACAGTAAAACGATAAATATATAGAGAGATTCATAATTTCACTAATTCTAAATACGAATATTATACTTAATTTTTCATTTTAAAAAATTGAATGTTCATGACTCTCAAAATTATTGTTCTTACAGTCTTATTATTATCACGCCGTGTTTCCAGTATACGTTGAAAAACAATGCTATTTTTTTTTCTGTGGTAGAAATTCTGCAAAATGCCTTCGTTTCTAAATACTCGTTGTTAAAATGTATAAAATTTTCTTACTATGAAAAAATTTATAGCAAAATTCAACTTTACTACTCATCGTAAGAAAAGAATTCTATTTCTATTTATCTTATTTAATTCTTTTAACTATATATTAAAAGAAAAAATATAAAAAATATTTTTTAAAGAACGAAATAAACGAACATAAAAGATTTAAATATTTTGATTATTCGCTAGGAACTTTAAACCTGATAATCCTGATGTTATTTTTATTGATTCAAATTTTTTTTAGTATTTTCTAAAGATCTATTTTCAATATTTTCAAAGAGCTATATAGCAGTTTGATAGCTTGAGAGCTTGATAGCAGTTTTCTATACATATGGGCTTTACTTGAAGTTTAGACTTGGTGAAAGTTATTAATATTTTATGATAAAAAATCAAAAGGATTTCAAAAACTCTTTGCAATAAAAAAAATTTTTCAGAAAATGTTTAAGTGAAAAGTTGATTATAACATTAAAGAATCTGGAACATATGAAAAGATTGACAAGAATATGGACAGTGACAATAACATCTTTAAAATCAAAGATGTTTTGATTAATATTATCAAATATATATTGAAATATTTAATATCCTCAAATTTATAAAACACTTAGGGATTGAAACAAAGATAACAAAATAATATAATGTGTTTCTCTAATCAAAACACTTTTTCGTTTTCACTAAGTGGATCCTGTGCATAGATATATTCATCTGCAATATATTGATATATTCATCTAATTTTAGTGGATTCTTTCCTAAAATTTTTCACTTCTAATCAACTCTGAATATTTAAAAGGGCATTACATATTTGCATTTTAAAACCTAAATATAATTGGAGTATTTATTATCAAGACCTTTTCTCAGTTGGTTTTAGTTTTATTAGGTCAGAATTGTTACCACACATCATTCTCATTAAAGACTCTGTCATATCAAAACATTTAATGCTCATCCAAAATAGATATTGATAAATTCAGAAGTTTGTAGTATGAACTTTGTTTCGGGTTGTTAAAGGGTGAAATACAAATTAAATTCTTTCAAAAAATTGGATGATCATGGAACATACGATAAGTACTTGGTACAATAAATACAATTTCAACGTCAAGAATGACAATAAATTTGTGTTAGTCAGAAATTTGGACGTTTAACTAAAAAAACATACTGTTTAAAGTGGCAGAAAGATCACTTTAGGTTAGAAATCCAAGCGGGGAAAGATATATGATTAAAAACTGTATAAATAAATTGTTTTCAAAAGATTTTGGATTAGGGTTCGATTTTTCCTGTCGATTCATGAAATCAAAGTTGTTTGATTGAAAAGAGCGTTGTAGTGGATTGGACCATCTTCCAGCATATAGAGTTTTTAGTAAAAAAAATCAATAAAGTTTTGATAGTTTTTTTTTTATTTTACATTTTACTGTGGTCTAAATAGTTGTAAAAAATATATTTTTTAGAAAAAAATAATTTTTCTTAAAGTGGTAAAATATGAATTAAATATCACCCTGTATACTTAGAACTTAAGACTGTTTTTTAAGGATTCGACTGAAAAAAAAGTTAAGAAAAGGTTACAAAATATCCTATTATCCTAAATGATCCACATGAATAAGAAATAATAGGAAAGTAAATCGATGCAATTAATAAGAAATTAATGTAAGCATTGAGAAGCATGTGTAAGGTAAAAAAAACTGTTAAGTTAAAAATAGTGAATACGAAATGTTTTGACTTTTTCCCCACATTTTAAAGATTAAAAAAGATTTTTCAGCAAACAGAGATGCAAAATGGAGAAATGTTATTTTATGGTTCTCCTTACATTTATATGATGTTTGTGCCGGCGTCCTGGCAGAGAGGTGGCGCATTTCCCCCTTGATTTCGGCATCCTGATTTTGAATCCCGGTTTGAGCAGGGTTCTTCTGTGTTCCATCTGTAAGGCGTGTGAATGTGCCCCCCCCCCCCCTGTAAAAAGGAGCTGTGCAAGCGAATGTGATGCGTGAGTAGCCAAGATGCACTCTAGGCCCCAGTTGGCACGTCTCCAGAACAAGATACCTTCTTCCCGCATTAATTAATAAACAAAGATATTAAAAAACGAAGCATTATATATGAATGATTAAAAAGGGACACACAATATTCTTTAATAAAATTAAGTGTTATTCTTTAATAAAATTAAGTGTTATTCTTTAAATAAAAATTTGATTTTATATACATTTTTCCAACTTTTTATTCCTGCATAAAAAAATTTAAAAAACTAGTTTTTAAATTTTGCTAAAATTTAATTTCATATTTAAAAATAAATTACGAATATTTCTTGTCTAATACACCTCTCGTTAAGTAGTCCGTGATTTTCACGTACTAAATCCGTGATTTTCACGTATATTTAGTAAAAGTACTAAAATATGTGATTTTCGAGGGAATGTATATTTCCGTCTATTTAGGTGTACAACAGGATTTTCTCCTACTCATGGTTTCACTTCCGTTTCTCTGGTCTCTTTCAGATATGGATCAATAGACAGCGGTAGTTATCTATGCTTGTACGGATATACAGCATTTTGCGGGATCTCTTCAGAGCTCAGAAATGTCTGTCAAAAAAGGCTTCGAAATTTTTGAATCTGTTTTAATAAAACAATTACACATAGAGAGGGAGTTAAAATAAGAATAAGTTATTTTACAAAACTCACTTTCTAAAAGTAAAATGAACCATCGTTAAATGTATCAATAATTACTTACTTTACGGCAGCATATGCATTTAATGTATTTTAGAATTCTATTTCCTATTGCATTTGACTATTCCTGTTTAAACAGTGAAATGGGATTGGTGCACTTTTGAAGTAGAAGCGCTTTGAAATACATTATTTGTAATCCATAAAATCCGAATTTTGAAAAAAAAATTTCTAAAAACGTCTAAGTTCATATAAAGGATATTATTTCTCCTATGAACAATTTGCAAGAAATTATATAACTTGTAAACTTATAATAATAATAATAATCGATTTTTACGAAATAAATATTTTCATTTACAAAATCATAATATATGTGTTTTTTTTATTTTAAAATTCTTATATAACAGACACAACCTGAAAATAATTTGTAGATAATCGAACCCCTGAACCTGAAGTGACTCATTCGATGAAACAATTAAAATGAATAAAAATATAATTTAACTTGCACGAGCACGTGGTGCTTGGCCGCTCAAGAAATGATGTTCTGACATGATACATTGAAATATGCATAGCAGATTTCATTTTAATCTTTTTTTATTTATTTTAAACATTCTGTTTTGTTATTAGCTGAAAAGACTTTTTAAAAACATTTATTCATAAGCATTTGAAAAGGACAAAAAATAAATAATTAAATAGTTGAGAAAATTTTATTGGACTTGTCGCTTTCACTTTGGCAGTTATTTGTGATGTGTACATTTTACTTTGTGATATGTCTCTTTTATTTAGATATTGAAAGTGCTTAAAAATAACGCATTTCGCCTAAATTTCTAGTAAATGAATAAATATTTGAGAAACTTCTGTCTAGAATTATATTTATCTTTTGACATTTAATTTGCGAAATAGATAATTAATTTAGATATTAAACATGATCCAAGATAACATCTTAGATAAGTAATGCTTTTAAGAATTTCTCCTTACAAATAAATTACCGTCATACTTTACCACCATTCTCGAAATTACCTAATTTAAATTGATTAATTTGATATTATTTTCCATGTAATAACGCTGTTGAATAAATTGCAGCTTTCAACTACAATATAATCACTACTTTAATGGTAACAATGAATTAGAAACATTCTTGACATTTAATGCTCTCCAATTTAATGCAATTAATATGCTTCTTTCAATATGTATTTATAAAGCATGGAAAGTTTTTGATGCTTTTTATTATTATTGGTCCTAATATTTTTGTACCGGACGAATATAAACAATGCACCTACATATTAGTAATATATTCTATAATTATTAATATTTTTAATCCTAAATGACTTTGGCAGTTAAATAGCATTTGGAAATAAGAAAAGCTAATTCGTTATTAGGTTAAAAGGTCTAATCTTCTATAGTTACTAATAAATAAAAAGGATTTTTTTTCTTGTTCGTACCTTATGTTCTGCTGTACCATTGGTTGAACTTGTGCGTTGGTTATACTTTAAAATTAACAAAAGGCAAACATTAAAAATCAAATGGCACATGCCATTTGAAGTTAATCGCACATATATCAAAGAATTCAAAGAAGCTTTTGTCTTCTCATTAATGAATACTTATCTGCATAGGATGTTCAGCGTGCACAGTATTTTGTCGGCGGCAAACGGCGCATATTATTTAAATTTGCCGATGAAAGTTGTCAACGTGTTGCTTGCACCAGCGTGAAGTTTATATGTATAGTACAGTAGTTATATTTAATATTTAAAAAGTTTTTATTTTATTTTATTTTATACGTCGTCGTAGGGTTCAACCGTTCGCGATGAAACTTCGATCATAAAAATCGAAAATATATCAAATAAAATAAAATTGTTATGATCCACGTCAATCAATTTGAGTGAAATGAAAATAAAAATATTTAGTATAAGAACTAGTTTTTATCTTCTCATTAAGGAACAGTTATCCATATGTCATTCAGCGTGCACAATATTTTGTCCGCATCAAACCGGACATATTCTTAAGAGCTCATTTCACACGTACAGAATATAATTATTATTATAGATGGTGATCAAGTGAATTTAAATGTAATGGAAATTCTCCTGAGCTACGAAAAAGCGAGCAATGAAGCGGATCGTTTACGAATTGCAAATCATTGTGCTTCAGAATCTGAAGATCAAGCAGCGACAAGAAGCTTAGCAACTATTCTTAACGGAAAGCCGATTGGGAAAAAGGTTTAATTCCCCTCACTTCTATTTTTCTCAATTTTGTACCAATTTATTCTAGAATAGACACGAAAATAAGTAAACATAGGAGCCCCACACTCACTCTGAAACTGTATAATTTAGAGAATACATGTAGGAGCCATCTATAAAGATACAGATGTGAGCAAAAAAAGTGCAAACCATTCTCTTTCGTAATATATATTTTGTAGAAAGCATATAGAGTCATCTATTAACAATGCTAATTAGCCAATTTAGCATATGAATATTCATGCAAAAATAATTACGAATAACAAAATTACATGAACAATAACTTATTTCTAAATAAAAAGAATCAAGAATCAGCATAAGAAAATGAATATTATTCTACGTACCAGTTTGATTCTACGTATTCTATTCGATAGGGTGTTCTACGTATCATTTAATTAAAAAATGTATTAATAAACAGTTATAATATATCATCTATGAATCATTGTGTTTGCCTGCACTCAAACATTTTAATCAAAATATTTTAATTTCAAATTATCGTTGGCAAATCTATTAAAGTAATATTTTAAAATTATTTTATTTAGTTCTTGTATTAATAAATTTTCAGTTAAATACCTTTTACCTGAGCGCAATTGCTTATTTCCAGAAAACTAAGCAACCTTTTGAAAAACTTTGTATATTCAAATTTTTAGACCGTAAAAAACTATTTATATTTATAATTTTCAATTATCTGTAGATGAAAAGTACTTAATTAACTCTACAAAACATTAGATTTCCAGTATTGAAAAAGTAATCTATTTTGAAACCATAATATTTTTAGATGTAAACACGTTTCAATTATTGGATCAAAAATTATCGTTTACAAAATAAAAAATGCATACCAATTAAAACACATTACATTCGTGTTTCTAAAATATTAAAAATGGTTTTGTAAATAATAAAAAATTTCAAATTATCTTCTATCAAAAATTCAAATTTTTATCAATATTTTCTGTGCATAATATTTTCTTAAATAGTTTGAAAAAATGTGTGGGAAGCCCAAATTCGAGTTTTGGATACTTTTTCAATCGTTCCAAGAATTAATTTCCAAAAAATTCGTCAAGGATGACAGGATAGAATCGGTAAAAGTACTAAATTCACGACAAAAAATTCTATCATTTGCTATCATTCGAGCAAACGCACTGCAAAGATACCTAACTGCAAACTGGTTACTATGATCCGGCGGAAGAATACTGAAATTAAATGGTAGAACCGCCACAGCAACAACATTGGCGAGAACTGTATTGGAGTGCTTAGGGCCATCACTGGCTAAGGTACAACCCTTTCCTAAGGAAGAACATCCCGTCATCAGTGGGCGGAATCAAACCGTACACAAGAGTAGCGGAAATCAACAACCATTTCAGAAACTTCTGATCCTCAATTACGACATCTACCTAATAAGATAGTAGACATATATAGAAAAAATATTTGTGATAGACTATTCAGAGAATGATTGATTCTTCTGAAGAGTTGTGTACATTTATTTAGAATTTCACTAGTAGAAAAATTATGCAATTATTCTACAAATTACTTTTGCTAACAAATATTCTGTTTTATAAAAATGTTTTAAGTTGATCCAAAGAAATGAAAAAAAAAAAACTTGTGCCAGACTTTATGAAAGAACCAATCCATAAAAGCACTTTAATTATTTGCTTTTTTCAAAAATCGAATGTTATTCATAAAAATAAAGCGTTTAATATTGAATATCCCTCGATATTATTTATTTCATTACTTGAATATTATCTTTTCTCAGCTAAGAAATAAAAACTTTAGAAACACTATTAAATTGGAATTCATATAGCTCATAAAAGAGTGTGTATAAAAGAGACTTATTACAAATTATTGCGAAAACAAATATTTCCATTATACATTTTGAATATATCTTTTAAAAGATAAAATGTATTATGAAATAATAGAAACTTAATTATGAAATAATAGAAGGCTTCAGAAACTAATAAATGTTACTAAAGTACACTTGATAAATATCAATTTTGTTCACAGCATATGTATAAGAGTTTTAACATATAATGACATAAGCTGTGGAAGATGATCAGTTTATCTATTAGATACATATTCGAAATGATAAAGATTATTAAATTATTAATTGGCCGGTGCGTCGCTGCCGGAACCTAACTAAGAAGAAATAATTTTTAATAATAATAATTAATAATACCTGCCTAAGAAGAAATAATTTTGAAAATAACTTTTGAAATTTAAAATAGCTGTATTGTTTACATAGGAATGATAGAAAGAATGATATTTATTTTTGTCGATAATAAATACCTTCATTGAAATTTAATGATGTATAAGGGAGTAGTACAAATAATAATTATTCAATTTTTTGACTTTATTATTCAACTGCTTTAGGGCATTTAGTACATTTAGTTTTTGTTTTTTTTATCTTCAGTAGAAACAAATAAATTCTTGGTTATCTGACTCGTAAGCGTCCAGCATACAACTGCCCATGAGAAAAATGTATATTTTCTAGATTGAATCCGCATACTTGAAGCGACTGTCCTTACTCTTCGTCAAAGGTCATTGAAAATTAAAGTCGAATGAGGAACTACTCTCGCTTGAAATCAAAAAGGCAATAGAACAGGAATATAGAAGGCAGTAGGATGTGCAAACTGCATGGGGTGTTTAAAAGTAAATTCGTATTTCAGGACAGGAATCGGAAATAAAGTAAAACGAAAAAATAATTAAGAACTCATATTTCCAAAAATATTAAAACTTGAAAAAAAATGTGAGTGTGTTTTCAGGCTATGTAGAGATGTTTTCAGGTCAGAAGAGAGCAGGTGCAGTTTTTGGTTCATCGGCTGCAATGAACCATTTTTGATAAATTCCTTGCCTCAAGGGAATACTATCAGTTCTACACAATACTGCGTCCGTGCGTGCGCGTGCGATTTAAGTTCTGAGCTTTTTATTGGTGTTTAAACAATACTTTTACATTACTACAGGAGAGTTTTTTTTAAAGTTTATATATATCTTTTTTTTTTGTATTTTCTCATACATTCTGTCTGCTGCTCTCATATTCCTTTCGTTTCAATTTTAGAAAAAAAAATTTAGCCGCCATTCTGAACGATTTATTGCATATTAGAATTCCCATGTTTCACATTTGAGTAGGAATCTTAACCGAATATTATGAAGTGTTTTATAAACTTATTAAATATTGAAAATAAATATTTAGAAGGAGAAAAAAAGAAATGTAAGACGATATTTTACTGAATATTTAATGAGATTTTATTGAAAAATCGAATTTAAAGACTTTTGATCATCGGAAATAGACTTCGGCTCTCATTATTATGCCTTCATATAGTATTTCATACTAACTCCGATTCCACTTACATCTTATCAATGTTTGTTCACAAGGTACCTCAAATACGCTTTCATATAATCTTTGATCACTATATAAATGTATCGATCACATTCTGGGAATTCTGTAGCAATGTTGCCTTTTCCGAGAGAATAGTATCAATGATTATCTAGTAGTACAGAATTATATCTTGGAGAATAAATGTAATGCTACCTTATATTTGCGAGTCTTACTTACGTGTATCTATTTCAAATGAAAACGAGAGTTGTCTACACGTCATTAACAAACACAGCGTATTTCTTCAGTTGCAAAAGAAGCTGAATTTTTAAAGCGAATTAATAATTTCTAAAAGCAACTTTTCACGAACTCATTTAAAATGCTCTCGTTTTCTGTTTATTCACATTTTTCATTGAATGTAATTAGACGAAGAAGCGGGAACGATTCATAAGAGCGCTTTTTAGAGACTTTTCGTAAATGTTGCAGTTCCAGAAAGGCGTTTCACACACTACAAGTTTCAAATAGTTTACTTTAAACTTCGAGAGCTCGAGAAAGTCCGCAGGGTTTAACTTGAGGAGTTGTGACGGTTTTCAGAAAATTGTAATTGGCACTGGCACGATCCTTAAACAGATGTGACACCATTTCTACCCATTAGTCAAGAAACAAATCACAAATGTTTATTCTCTGAAGCATGCGCAGATTATCAGTCGAAAATTCCCGAAACCAGCTCCAGAATATTTAAGATTAATGAACTAGCCAAAGAATGATTAGTTTGTTAAGAAATAAGTGCAATAAACAAACTTCCTAGGCCAGAGAGTCATCCGTTGACGCCAGAAATGACCGGTTTTTAAAGATTATTCTACCGCTTTGTAATTTCTGCATTATTTGAGGTACTGAGGTTAAATCTAACTATATTTTTTATTAACATCTGAAACTTTTCTTAAAAAATTCAATTGAAATTAATAACATACAATAGTTAATGTCGTTAATATCGTCCTTTTTCGAAATGAAAATAATCAAAATACAAACACAGACACAAAAAAATCAATTTAACTACCCCTTTTAAACAATGACTCAATGTATACCTTTATCTAAAATAATAGCAATGAACATCGATATTCATAGAGTGGCAGTAGCTTCATAGGCCAGATAACATATACGATACACAAGTATTGTATTTTGTTATGTTACTCGACATTAACGTCGCGGGTTTGTATCTCGACCTTCAATTGCCCCATTGGTGACCTTGACTACGCAGCCCTGTGCAACTGTCGTGACGCCATCTATCCGCTGAAAAAGTCATCAGACTCACCCTTCAGACTCACTTGACGCATCTAATCTTGACGCATTCTATTGCTAACTCATTGACACGGTGGTTGCCACAACGCTAGGTGTTATAAAACCGTTTGTCTCTCCACCGATTCACTGGATGGGGAATATTGTGGCTCTAGCTTCATAAGCCAGATAACATTTACCATACGCAAGTATACTTTCGTATTGTGGTTATGTTAATCGGCTACAAACACTAGCGTCGCGAGATCGTACCCAGATCTTCAACTGCTACAATATTATCCATCATCTTCACATTGAGGTAGATAGGCTGATATACTAACTGTCTCACTTAGAAGTTTTGTTTCAACCAGACGGATGTCTTATTTTAACCCCTTTGAAATAGCCTTTCACTTTTTCTTCGTGAAATTAAAATAAATGTCATTAAATATTGAAAACCGTAAACGTGCAGATAAGCTCATTTGCTCCATTGAAGTGCGGAATCAAAAGTTTTCATTAGGATGCGGAAGCCACTAATATGCACATTAGGAAATGTGTATATTAGTGGCTTCCGCATAATTAAGGTTCAAAAGTTGTTTATTCCTCTCATTTCTTTTCTCTACTACGTGGTAAATAGTTTAATTTAATAACATTAACTTCCGCTTGTAAAGCTATATTATGGATATTTTGGGACAGCCAACGTACTTTTAAACTGAAGTCAGATGATGAGGGAGACATCTGAGATGGCCCTCTTTCCATGGCACACCTGAGGAAGGATATTTAGCCCTAACAACGTGCAACAGCCCAGTCACAGGACGTTTCTTCGGTTGAATAGGGTCTCGAACCTGAAACCCTACATCTCAAGAGCTGAGCCCAAAGCGGCACTCAGCAAGATAGAAGAGTGGTTTTAAAAACTTGGTGCGAATATTATTTCTGAAGGTTTTGACAAGCACAAGTATGTTAACGTGAATAATCACATTATTGAGCATTTTGTATGTTAAGAAGACAAGAAATTATATTTCAATGTCACTTATACATTGAAATATGAGTTAAATATTTATTCGACAAAAAATTACATTTTTGATTAAAAAAAGTAAAAAAAAAATGTTTGGACAAGATTTTTCTCTGTCACTGAACTTGTAAGAAAATTTTACATTTCATATTACCTCCTTGAAATTTGAAAGGTGTTCTTATATTGCTTAAACTTGTATTGATGTTATACTTGTATTGAGATCTCAAGTTGAATAAATAAAGTACATAAATACAAAAAAGAGCATGAGTAATTTTTGTTTTTTGTATTTATTATTGTTAAATATATTTACAATCTGCAATACTTCTTTTGCTGATATGTTACCTCCTTACTTTGAAAAGGACTCCTTACATTTCTAATAGTTACAATGAAATTACTCTTGTATGGGAACTAAATGCTAAATGGGCTATATTCATATAAAAAAAAGTAGAAGCAGTTTTTTCGAATATATTATCTACCCACAATATTTCTTTTCTAAATTGCATCAGAAAGGCATTATTTTAAATATATTATTCCTTGTTTCTGATGATTGTTACAAAAAAAATCTATTCATTGAATACTGGATTAGGCTGTGTAGTATTGTCATCTATGTTTGAATACTATATTTAACAAATATAGGCCAATATTTTGAAGCATTTGTTTTCGAGACATATTGATAAGCTTTATAAAAGAATTGTCATCTGATTATTTGTTAGGAAACGATTCAGTGGGAATGAATGGTTAATGTGTACGGAAGCATTAAACTAAATTTACAGACCAATAATATAATTCATGGTGGTATATATCAACCAATCGTGCCCAAAGAATTAAACCTTGTCATCGGCATTCCTAATCAGCATGACATGACTGTAGGTCATTTTTTCAAAATGTCCTTCAGTTTATGAGATTATAATAATTTAATTTAAATTTGTGAATTATAAATGTTAATAAGCTGTTACAAGTTTGATATTGGTTAAGTCTTAAAACAAATCATACTTTTTATAACAAAATAAAATAAATGTGATATGCCAGAGTCTGGTAAAAAAGTTATTCATAGCTGTGAGTGAAGTAAATTGAGAAAAAAGGGGGCATTATCATCATCTACCATGATTATTTTGAAAAGACCTAACAAAAAAATAAATTATTGACAACTTGATTTCATTCACCTTATTATTTGGTCGTATAGCAGTAAAGTGAATGTATAATAACTGTTAAAAAATTCGAAATTGAAAGTTTAACGAGTCACCATACCTTATATCTGAGATAGTCTTTTCAAAAAATTTATTTTTCTGTCTATCCTTCAGTGAAGATAACTGAAGCACACTTTGAGAAAAATGGTCTTTATAATGAATTTAAATAAACTTTTGAGCAAAATCTGTTCCAACTTTTCGAATATAAATTAAGATGGTAAAAAGAAAAGAATTAAATTAAAGTATTTGAATTTTTTATCTAGTATCTGTTTTCTCTAGCATTTTTTTTTATTCCTAAATTTAACTTTTTATATATAAATTTTATTTTTACCTTTTTTTTATTTTTCACTCCATCATCTCTCACAGGGTTACGGAATTGTTATCTTCTCTTAACGTGTGAAATAAAAAAAACAGATATGATGTTGTTTTGTTAATAAAAGGATAAAGAATTTTGACTACTCTTAATCCTTTTCTGAAATAGCAGAATAACTTACAATTTATAAAAATAGTATCTTTATTGACAAGCGAACACTATGTAGGTCTAAATGTTAAAAATTATGATAAGCATTATTATAATTTTATTTCAGTCGTCCTTGTCACCGGCGATGAATTGGAATTTGGGATTTAATGGCGCAAGAGATGTACCTAACTCTATCATTCTATGTATAAGCTTGAAAGTTAAAAAATACAATTAAATTTAAAATTCCACTTAAAGTAGAATTTAAAGAGAGAAACTGCACAGCAATGTATTTAAACAATCTAAACAATGTGTAAAAAACACAGCGAAGTGAAACGTCAAATAAGCTGGTAAAAAAGCTCAATAGTTTTTAGCAATTTATAAAAAAAATGCAGGGACGTCCTTAACAAGAATTCACATCTCCAGATAAGGATTAAGAAATAAGCAGAGAATGAAGAATAAAATCATGGTTGTCAAGTCGAAGATAAAAGCCGACAAATTAAATTTGTATTTCGAGCAAGAAAAGGATCAATAGCCAAATAAAAGAATTTTGTGCCCTGGGTGAGTATGACCAATACTGGGCTTATTCGATTTGACGCCAAACTAAGCGTCACCTAACCTAAGGTCAAAATGAATTTCCGTTTTTAGGGAATAAAGTTTATTATTAATCTCATGTCATGATTCCTGCAACAAGTGCAAATGATGCGCAAAAGATTTCTTTGCATCTAAATACGTTTTCTTTTGCATATAAGCAAAGATGATGATTTTGCATTATTATCCGCCAACTCTATTTTAGTTATTCCAACATGACCAGACATTCATCAAATTAAAATATCACAGTCCTTATTTTTATAATGTTTTTTAAAAGACTTAAGATATAAAAGCCTACTGGAAGAATTTGATTATGAAAACAGGAAAGTGTTTCCAAAAAACTCATTTTATCAATGTAAGGCAAAAGTTGCATTCAGTACACTGAGAAATTCTCTGTAGGGTAGAGAATATCGCCACAAATTCATCCGGATAAAGCCGGATAAAATTTATTTTCAACGGTAATAGAATGTTTGAGTCAACAGGCCTACCTAAGTGATAGTCAACATGGTTTCTGAATCGCATCCCTGCCGTATTGACAATCAACATGCTTGAATTCGAAACATCTATGAAAATAGGGAAGTGAGTTGAATACTGACAGTAATGAGAATTGAAATGTTTCTAGAAAATATTCATTTCTGTTATCATAACTCCTAGCCTATTATTCATTGGCGGGGCCCAAAAATGTTCTAAGCAGATTACTATTATATAAATCCCATCCATGCCGTATTGACAATCAACATGCCTGTCTGAATTCGAAATATCTATGAAAATAGGGAAAAATTTGATTATGAAGTAGGAAGAATTTGGGATGAACTCCCTTTTTACAAGGGAGCTCATTCACACATCTCACAGATAGAACACAGAAAAACAACCATGCCCGAACCGGGACTCACAGATCACGAGAAAGATTCGCTACCTCTGTGCCAGAAAGCCGGCAACTGATAAATTCTAGCCTATTATTCATTGGCAGGGCTCAAAAATGTCCCAAGCAAATTATTAAAGCAGAATATTTTATCAACTCTAGATATAAAATAAAATGCTAAGCCATGAGTAATTTGTTCGGGATAAAGTTAGTGCTTCATAAATTCTGAGTAAAAAATAATATTATCCACAAGAGGTTCTAGAAAATACCTTGAATATTCAGTGATCTGTCATGCTTTATCCACAGATATAACTTATGCAGAAGTAAATTGAGCTTGCAGTCAAATATCATCGCCATCAGATATTAGAGAACACTAGTAATAGAGAACATAAAGACTATTTATTGGCGAGGTTCAAATTGTCCTGTAAAAGTTCTTAAGTGAAATGGCTAATAAACTCTGAGTATAATGTCGAAAGCAAAGTCATGCACTATAAACGAGTCATCAATTTGGAAAAAAGTCACTGCTTCATGAATCGGAAGCAAAGAAATAATCTTTTCTACAAGAGGTTTTGAAAAGTATTTTGAGAATGTTTAATGAAGGAAATGTTGATAATGTTAATGAGGAAATATTTTCTTCTCAAATTCAAAAATAAATCAAACATAAATTTCTTACACATAGAAGTTTAAATAAAAATTATCCCACGGAAAAACAATAATAATATCTTTAAATGAGACGCATAGTCAACTTATTACTTGTTAGATTAGAAGATAAATGATTATATAGCTGTTCGTTTTTAAATAAATAATATTCGGATGTATCTAAATTATTCATTCAGAAAAACTCTAAGTCAGTTAACTGATTTTTTTATATCATTATAAGGGAACTAAGTTTTAAGCAGGCTTCACAATTTCGTTCATGTTAAAGAATATATTCATTCTATTTAATAAGGCAGGTTCTTTTGAATAACACAGAAATGTTCATGGCTTAAAAATGGTACAGGACAGCTAAAATGATATATTTTTGAAATTGTTACAGTTTAAATAGTCAAGTATGTTTAACATAACAGTAATATTACTGAAAAATCCTTTTTATTCCATTTATCTGTGATTTTATTTCACAGATGCATTAGTATAACCATGTACCTCCTTGTATGTATATTAGAAATATTTTTTTTTAAAAAAAAAGAGATTGACTTCTGAAAACAAATACTATAAAAAAATTAAAAACATTTTATTTTTGGGATTTATTTTTGGCGGTAAATTTAAATATTATAGGCCATTTAAATTGTAACTATTTCTTCAAAGGAAATATATAGTTTATTCATATAAATTTAGAATTTTATCATTGCTGTTTTAACAAAATGCCAATAACAAGTTCATTAACTAATTTATAATGTTAAAGAATTTTTAATTATTGATACATTTTCAACTAATTTTAGAAATGCAAAAGTTCTTCATATATATCTTCATGCTAACCTACACAGGTCTTTTTAGAACTTGTAAGGTTTTTATCGCTATAAATTAGGAATAAATTTAGGTGGTGTTTATTAAAAATAAAGAAAATAAATTGAAAATATCGTATGATATTTATATATGTATTACAAATTTCGATACACCTTAACTTTATATATGTATTTTAGAGTGGTCATCAAATACGATACTAAATATCACAAAAGTATTTCATTATTGAAGTATGGTTATATCATAAACAAACTGCATATATACAAAGACAATATTGTTCAAATAAACACTTGATGAAATAAAAATATCGATATATATATATTCCAATATGAATGAGATTCAGACCAGAAGATAAACATTTTCTGTCGCATATGGGTTTAAAGGATAGTGGCCTGATCCCAACATTGAAAATATGAAACAGAACTTCTCTCAATACAATGTAAACAAAAGATATTATTCAACATATAAAGTGTTTAAATAAAAAAGAAATAGCCTACAAAGATTGAATCTAAAAAAAAAATTAGAAGTAGACCCTTTTATTTATGATAACGTATTTCTTCCAAAATTAAAAAATAAAATTTCATTTTGCAAGGAATATTTATAATTGCAAAAAATTAAAAGGGTTTCATTTTTTCACATTCAAATACCCAGATATATTCAGTAGAATATTTAACATAAAAATACCATTCAACATAACATTTTGTTAGAGGGAGGAGGATGTTTTAGAACAGAAATTAAAAAATAAATTTTCCATTCTCTTTTATATGTAAAAATAAAAAAAAAAAGATTTTGGGAGGAATTCAACCTTAGACAAAAGCATTATTATATATGCTAAACATGATTTTTTAATTAAATATCTTTTCTGTTAAGGAATCAAGTCGATAATTATTCAACTTCTGATTAAATAGTTAAAAAATTGAATCTAATAAACAAAATTATGAAATGAGCAAGAAAAATCAACGAGTACAATTTACAATAATGCAACTATTTTTTAAAAATTGATTTATAACTGAACTCTACATCACAAGATTGCCCTTTCCCATGATTTTAATAAATGACTAAAAATAATAGAAATTAAATTTAAAAAAATTATAAAAATGAAGTGGAAAAACTAGCATGTATCATTAGCAAATTCGTTATATCTTTTACTCATTTATAATTGGTATTATTACAAAGATTAACATTTTCTATTCCTTGACTAAATAGCTAAAAGGAATTAAATTTCAATATGATAAATTCTAAAATAAAATGGAATGGCCAGCATGCATCTTCGGCTAAGTTACCACTTTTCTTTACTGATTTATAATTAAACGACTAATCATATAGACAGGCTTTTCTGTTCTTGAAGTAAATTATTAAAAAGGAATTGAATTTTAATAAAAGAAATTATAAAATTATCTGGAAAATCCAGCCTGCGTCATTTTAAAATTATTTTAAATTTACCAGTAAATATTACCGATTTATAGCTGCGCACATTATAAAAGAAATAGTCATTTCATATAGTCATGGCTATAAGGAAGTGAAATTAAAAGAAATTATAAAGTTGAACTAGAAAAGTCAGCGTGTATCTTTAACAAATTTGCCGACGTTTTTATGTTTTATAATTGATCTCCTAACAACAGTGAGTGCCATTTTCCACACTATAATTAAATGACTAAAACATATGATTTTTTATATTAAAAACTGATAAAAATGAAATTTAAAAAAATCAGGATACATTTTCAGGAGAGTCGCCATCTCTTTACCGATTTTTAACTGAACCACTTATTATCGCGCCATTTTCATTGCCATTTTTCATACTCTAATGGAATGATTAAAATTAAACTTTAATAAAATAAACTAGAAAAAACTAGAAACATCAACATGCATCATCAATAAAGTCACCGAATTTTCTTTACCGATTTATAACTAAATGCCTTACAAGGGTAACTTGAAGGGCTAAAAGGCATCGAATTTTATTTCAAGAAGTTATAAAAAGGAATGGAAATGTCTGCATGCATCTTCAGCAAAGTCCCCGATTTAATTTTTCCGATTTAGAATTGAGCAGATCGTTGTAATTGTTGCCATCTTCCACACTCTGACTGAATGGTAAAAAGGAATTAAATTTCAATAAAAAAAACAGGAAAATTAAATTGAAAAATCAAAATTCAGTAAATTTGCCAACTTTTTACTTATTTGTAAATGAATATTTTACAACATTGATTATCATTTTTTTATGTTCCCAATTAGATGCCTAAATGAACTTAAATATTAATAATATACATTATAAAATGAGTTTTAAACATTAGCAAGCATAATCGGCAAAGTTACTGCATTTTTTTTATCGATTTATATTCGAAAATCTTATAACATGATAGCCTATTCTCTGGCTGAATGTCTAAAAGGAATATCTTTTGGTAAAAGAAATTATAAAATGAACTGAAAAATTGAATATTCATCTTCAACAAAGTCGCCTATTTCTTAACAGTTGAACATCTTATCGCAATAATCACCTTTTTTCTAACAAATGAATTTCGCCTCACCTCTTATTAATCATTTTTTTTCAGTTTAGAATTATGTATTCGCATCTTTAATTTTTAACATATAGCTTCATCCATTTCGCATGCAAATAAAATTCTGATGTTGTTTATCACCCATTATATAACGACTTCATTAAAATATATACATGTGAAAAGAGATAATTTCATTCATATTTATGAATAAAATATCGAAGAATGTGATTTATACTAAATAAATCATGCAAATCTGAATAATAATTTAGTTTGATCATGATCATTGCGATTATATCCAAAATTCAATTTTTTGACAGTCTAGTTGTATCGGAAAACGACTTAATGTTATTTCGTTGAGTACGATAATAATTCACATAATGAATACTCTTCTCAATTAAAGAATTATTTGACTACGTTAAAATCATTTCGGTATGTTTTATACCAGCATTTGGATTTAACTTTTTTTGTATGAAATTGCAACATATGCAATTACCCTTTAAGCTATAAAACTTAAACAAACGAACAGCTATAAAGCAGCAAAAAAAAAAAATTCGAAAAGTAAATCCATTATAAATTTAATTAACTTGAATCCTTCCGATTATAATAGTCAATATCAATAAGAAATATTAAAAAAAGTTTTTTAAATGTTAAATGTTAAAAAATAGGAAGATTGTTTGTGGTATAAACTATAATTTACAAAGTCAAACAAATATTTAGAATACTCGGATAGTAAATGAATCAAAATTATTGAATGCTGGTGAGGTTGGTTTTGAGATCTTAATCCATGATTTTGATAATAAAGAAGAGGTTTAACTCACTTTCAAAAATATTTAAACAATTGAAATATCTAGAAATGTTCGGTTTTTCACCAAAATTTATTAATAAATACTAAATAATCACGAAGATATTGAAAATTGTGATAGAGATTCTTTTATTGCAATTCAGAATGTTCTAGGAAAGACTATCATTTTTTTTATGTAGTATCGAAAATAATCTATAGTATATGATGCGGGGATTACTATGAACCAAAACATTTCAATAAGTTTTTATATCAATGTTAAATATTCGATGCTTCTATAATTTTTAATATTATAAAAGGAATTCAAAAAATGAAAACATTTTTTCAAAGTATGTAGGGAATAGAATGTTATGCCTGCATTTTATACGCAAAGTTAGCAGACGCCAACCAAGAAGTTAGAGACACCAATACATAGAATCTAAAAAGGAAAGACATTTCAAAACGGAAAAAAATAACGAATTGATTTCAGAATTCACAAGTTGGAGCTGGCTGTGAGTTTCAAGAATATAAAGATCAGGAATGGAATTTCAGATTTTTTCCAAGCTAAATTTCTTATTTCTTCCAACCCAAAGCAAAAAGTTAAAATGTGTACTTCAACATCATAAAAATATATTTAAATTATCTTATCTGAAATTATCGATTTTGAAGTTTTACCAATATGTTGCATATTTTATAGAAGTTTCTTATATCTGGACCTAAACTTTTTATTTGCTATGAAAACGATATATTTTATCGTTGAGAGCAAAATTTGAAATTCAGAATCTAGCAACAGAGCATGCATCTTAATGTCAGAAAATATTCAGTGGATATCAGAAAATATTTCGGTGATAACAGAAAATATTCGAGATGCACATTTCGTGCAGATATAGAGCTCTAATAGTAGTTTGTTCTTGGTACTTTAAATGCTCTCCTGTCAAATAAAGGGAATTACATGATTTTTAAGTTTATTTTAATAGGATGTCGGAAACATTATAATGAATTTAATATCTAAGATTCGCAATAATTAACTAACTATTATTCATAATAATTAGCTCTTAATGTAATAAATTTCTTTAACCAATATTTAGAGCTATAATGGTGGTTGGTTCTTACCACTCTTAATGCTCTCCTATCAATTAACAGAAATTACTTGATTTTTCAGTTTATGTTAATACGATATCGGAGACAACATAATAAATTAAATAATTAATATTCATAATAATTAATATCCAAAACTAACAAAAATTCTTTATTAATACACATACAAATAATCAGCCTTTGTAGAAAAGCTTATTGATCAGTCTATTAGTTGCACCAAATTAACACTTCGAATAATTTTTCCTGAAACAAGGCCTATTATCGCATAGAACAAAATATTTGGTCACTAAAATAGTAAGATAGACATGGTAAACATGTGAATAAACAATTCACTTTTTTTAACTCTGGGTACAATAACTCATGCTATTCTAATTAACATAAAAATCCCTAAAAAGGAGAAATCTGTCGTCGTCTTCCCTATCCAATGGGGAATTCATTCAGTTTGGTTGGAAATAGGCCGACGCAGTATGGAATCGGTAAATAGATGTTAATAATTTAAATGGCTCGGGAATTATAACTGTTAAGTGTTTCATGTTTTTTATGCTTAATCTGTCTAGTAAAATATTATGAGAATTGTGTGTGACGCAATAATTAAATGACAAAAGTATATTAATTTGGTTGTGAAACAATAGAAATGCACATTTACGCCTTCCAATTTTCCAAGAGAATGAATAGTGAACTCAATGTCACATTGGGACGAATGCAGTAAAAAAATAACTCTTTTCTTAGTGATGATGAAAACTTTCATCTTAAGATTTAGAAATTTAAAAAAAAATTGCGCTCAAAACCGGTGTACTGTGAATTGGTTACTGCTAACATCTTTTTTCAGGACTATTGCATAATAATTAACGTACTCTCAAAACAAATCAAATGTCACAAACATGAGAGGGTTTGAAATTTTCATTCCGCTGTGTGTCATGGTTGGAAGAAACGTGCAACTTCTTGCATTTTTTTAAATAACTAATAAGAGTTTGTTTGTTTTTTTTTCGTAATTCCGAAAGTTAGAGAAAAAATTTAAGAGGATTAAATATTTAATAATCTTACATGAACTTACCATTTAGATTTTCACGATGGATATTTCCATCACACTGTTTATTTTATAGTCCCTTTTTAAAAGGAATTTTTAAACAATTTTCCCTTAATTTAGAACATGAATTATATCGCCCTTGTCACAAACTCCTTCCCTCTTGGGCTTGAGGAATCCGATAGCAGCGCCACCTTTTTTTATGCTAGTTAGTTGATACCGAAACCTCGGACTGAAAGCATTGATACCGGGTCTGCGGGATATATCTGTAAATTCCGTTCAATCTTAAGTGTTCATGTGTGTTTGTGTGTGCCGTGAGTAAAAATTGCTTCAAAAAGAATATGGATTACTTGAACAAGTGTTTATTACTCATCTATGGTGGCTGTCCTGGACAACAAGATAAGCCCAATTACCTTAATAAGAATTGCATTTCATCATTTTTTGCTGATAAAATGACAAATGGCGCCCGAACAGGGATCGCCACTTAAGAGTAATAAGTATTTATAAACATTTTGATTCATATGTGCAAAAGAGTGAACTTAAGATATTTTGCATGTTTGAAAACGAAAGTAAACACTGACTTTCAGACATATTGATGAATTGAAAAATTAATGGTTGAATCTATATGATACCTTTACTTTATTAGAAATAAATTCACAATTGAAGATGTCTGAAGAAGATTTGAATAAAGTAAGACGGTAAACGTGGTTATTTACGAGGCGCAGTGACGAAGCAATTAACCAAAATCGAAAATGACATTTTAAATCCAGATGTAATAGTCGAAGAGGTAGAAGAATGTCTGAAACTTTTAAAAGGTAAAGATGATGAATTAAGAGCAATTAATTCACAAATTGAAAGTTTGATTAAAATTGATGAAATAGAAGAAGAATTCCTAAGTGTAGAAGAGTATAAAGAAAAAATAACAAAAGCGCGGTTTAAAGCACTTAGATTAAATAAATAACGAATCCAAATCTAATAATTCTTTGCAAGATTCTAATACTACTCTGAATAACTCGAGCCAAAACGAAACACAAAGAAATGAAAATGAACGCATAAAATTACCAAAATTAACTATCCCAAAATTCTTTGGTGAAAATAGTAAATGGTTAAATTTTTGGAATTTATTTAAATCTGCCATTCACGAGAATGAAATTTTGAGTAAAATTGATAAATTTAACTATTTAAGGTCATTTCTGGGAGGTTCTGCTTTTAGCTTAATCGATGGATTAGAATTGTGATCACTCAATTGATATTTTGAAACAAAGATTTGAAGATAAAAATATTTTAATTTATGTACACATTGAAAAATTACTTCAGACAAATCCATTAAAAAACTCTAATGATGTAAAAATTTCCGTTATCTCTTTAATCATGTACAAAAAAATATTAGAAGTTTATAAAGTTTATCTGTGAAAAAGGATAGCTATTCAAGTATTTTAGTTCCTATATTAACAAAATTATTGCCGAGTGACCTTCTTTTAGAATATATGAAAGTGAAAAGAGATACTTCTTATTGTGAAGTAGATGAGTTATTACATTTTTTGTCCTCACAACTCATGGCCAGAGAGCGAACTTTCTTAACCATAAACACTTCAGTTTCGGAACCGAAACCACCTGCGAAAATGAATCGACCAGACTACAGGCGCCCATCAACGGCCTCTGCTTTGATCAACGAGTCTGTTCGTAGCGAGAAAAGTGAATACGACCAGATGTGTTTATTTTGTAAATCCAATAGACATAGTGCAGTTTCTTGTGTAAATAACGAATCAAGTCTAGAAGAGAAGATAGAAATTTGTAAGCGATCTGGCTCTTGTTTTAGATGCTTAAATGATAAAATTAAAAAAAGACATCTTGCTTCGGCTTGCAAGGCTAATGTTAAGTGGGATTTATGCTCTGGCTGACACGTAACTATAATGTGTAGGGGTAAAGAAAAAACTTCAGGGGATGATTCCTCGAAAACAGAAAATGCTGATAGTGCTTTAAGCAATACTTCTAACAGAGAAAGGATTATGTTACAAACGCTT
>JAOUZG010027140.1:2995794-3007044 GCA_026289955.1 Argiope argentata | reverse complement strand
AATTTTTTTTAACTAATACTAATTTTTATTAAAACTATTTTGCAAACTATTTTAATTTTTTTCATAAATATAAATCGGCATATCTGGAAAAAATAATTTACAAAACATAATTCAGAAACTGATATAATATTGAACACAATATTAAATTAAATTTATGCCGGAACGGTTTAAATTTTCAATATGAAATCAGTTAGCCAAAAGTGTAGTCAGAGTATTCTTTAAAATAAACATTTATTTATTCTCTCATATTTCATTAAATGTCAAAAATACTATTATTCTAAGTATAATTATTCGCCCAAAAGTTAATTAACCTCTGATCTTGACCTTTATCATGCCTTTTCAAAAGAAACTATTTTGCTGGTATTTTTAACATCACTGTGAACTTTCAAAGTGATTTTGAGGATACTTCATTCTTATTGAGAATATTTATTTAATAAATGCTCTGCTTTAAATGTTTAGTTAGGACTTTCTTTAAACAATTTGGAATCTCAATAATATTGGAGAATAAATTTCCGAAAAGTACTTTGCCGTTTTATGAAGGGTAATTAAATAGTGAAAAAACAGAATGTATTCTCCGAGACAGTGCAAGATATTCAATTAGTACTTATTAACTAATAATATTACTAGTTACTCTCAAAACTGATTATTTGTGCAGTTCAATCTCTAAGATTGAAGTATTAAGTACACCAGACAAAGAAAAATGGCAATTCACCCATTGTTAACAAGCCGACTAGCAGGGTCCTCCTCTCCAATTTACCACCTAAACCCCAGCCAATGTGTGGAAGTTAGAGAAAGAGGACAAAGGACTATAATCTCTTTTTATGTATCCTCAATTATTAAGCCGGGAGAAGTTTTGATGAATTTATTGCGCCGCTCGTGGAATTGTTATTCCTCAGTGAGAACCAAATTGAGCCGCTTAAAAATACTTGAAAGATTTATAAGGACTTTCTGATTGAAAGAAGGCATGCAGTCAATTAGGTATCGGTGAAAAACAGCTTATCGATAAAAAAAATGACTATCAACCAATTTTCATAAACTGAGAATTTGTTATGCACTTCAAGACGTTTCACATATATTAAATGCAATTATTTCATAAAATTAAAGAATTATTTCATTTAATAGAATTGGAACTTTTAAAGCTATTGATATTTTAGATTTATGTGGAAATGAAAACGTTCATTTGTAATGTTAAAGTATTTGTAGCTATTAATACAAAATATTTATATATTGCAATGTAATCAGCAACGGAACTATTTTAAATTATCAAAACAAAACACAAAATGATGTGATATTAATTTGAAAAAAAATGCTGAGTTTAATAGCTAAAAAATTGTTCTAGATTTATTATTTCTCTTAACATTTAATCACTAAACTAACAAAGAATAGCTGTAGGAACATTTGATAATTTGTATGCTTATTAGTTTCTATATCAATAATTTAACTAATTCTGAGATAACAACACGGGGAAATAAGAACTTAAAACCCAACACAACCCCTTTCAAACACAACAATAACACAGCAAACAACCTATTTTGTGAATCCCTCCCCAACCCTATCGCCTTAAGGCGCAGAGGAACCTTCTGTGAAAAAACTGCGATTATCAGAGGTAACACGAACCTCTTGCAGCGCTTAGGACAGTAGACGATTTTAAAACCCATCTCCCCTAAAACGCAAGCCATCTCCCCAAACAGACCGAAGTGGAGATTAAGGGTAAATTTCCAAAACGCACGAAACCTCCCGGTTGGCATCGAGAGGGTTAATTGAATTATTGTCATATACGTAAAAATACCTATGTATTTCTATTCAATAAACATTTTAAAATCGTTTCTTATAATTAATTTAGGATAATTTTTATTGTATCAATACATATTATCTAAAGGTCGAATTTGTAACCGTAAAAGAATAACTAATGATGAATAATATGCCAAATACAAGGATAGACAATTTTGAGCTTTTAACATTAAACTATGAATTTTATATCCTCTTTTTTATATATGGTTTTAATAACAAATTTATTTAATTGTTCCTTTTAAATGCAGCGTTATTAATTTCATGTTACCTTTTTTTATTAAAAAGGTAACATGAAATTTTAATACAAAAAAAATCTATAATTTTTATTTGCATTAATTTCGTTTTTTCGAGGTGTGAAATAAACCTGGAGGAAATTATTCATGCTCTAAATTTAAAAAAAAGAATGTTTAAAAAAATTCTAGTAAAAATATATAATAATTAAAAAAACAATATGGTGGGAAAAGTCCATCATTATGTTAATTTACATATTAAGCTGAACACAAAATCTTCAATCCCCCTCTCTTCTGAATTTCTCGTATTATTATCGCTTTTAATAGCAAAAAAAAATATCGTAAGTTAATTGTAAAAATATACAAGAAATCGCAATTTTTTTCCAACTACAACAACTAGAGGAATTCTAAGTTCAAACTTGCTATAAGGATTGAGCGATTTCATTTTTTTTGACAGATACATCCCTTATTAAGTAATAGTTCTGATAAAAAGAGGCCATTAACAACCAATTTGCAGGACACTTGTTTTGGGAACAATTTTTTGTTCATTAAAGACTGTGATGGAAATTTCCAACATCAAGCTAAAAGGGGTTCCAAAACGAAGATAATATTTAATCAATATTTATACATTAATTTGTGAATAATAATGTCTTTGAGATATTGACAGGGGCACATATATTTGAGAGAGTTATATTATCGGGCAAAAAATATTTATTATACATTATTAATGAAAAAGAAGGGAAAGAATGCAATACAACATAGAATTTTCCGTTTGAAAAGCTTTGAAATCGATATTTAGCTCCAATCATTTAATTACGAGAATCATAAACGAACTTTGAATTTATTACTTTAGAAAGGATAAAATTTTCAAGAGTGCTCTTAACTTTTACAATAGGTAATTACATTTATCAGAAGACAGCTGAAAACTGAGAGTATGAATTAGAGCCATTAGTTAAAAATTAAAAATTTTATGAGGTGTAGTTTTAAGGATTAACTGTGGAAAATGTTTCCGCAAATTAAACTTTAAGCATAGTAGGCATGATTTTTCACTATGCAATAGAATAACAGTTCATACTAAAGTAAAGTTATTGCATAATTAAAGTGATTCTTCTTTCTAAATTCAATTTCACTCTATTCATAATATTTAAAGTCATAGATAGGGTTTATATAAATATTTTTTCATCATGAAGAATGGTGTGCAGATAGATACTTATAAAGTATTTTTATTGTGATTTAGCTAAGTAAATACCCATTTAAAACTTTTAATAAAATCCCCAAGTTCCATCATTGAGTAACAATAATTTAAAAAATAAAATCGTTATTTCCAAGAACAAATTATGGAATAAAAAATAATTA
The DNA here is from genome assembly GCA_026289955.1 of Argiope argentata. Taxonomy (NCBI): domain Eukaryota; kingdom Metazoa; phylum Arthropoda; class Arachnida; order Araneae; family Araneidae; genus Argiope; species Argiope argentata. The sequence goes on along the minus strand of JAOUZG010027140.1, from coordinate 3,003,667 downwards.
CAATAAAATAAAATAATTTTGTTCTTTATACAATTTCATGCAAACATAAATATAAAAATTGAAATCATGTTATCACGTGAGAACATTTTAAAATTCCCTAATTCATATGGCATATAACCGACAGAAAAATATGTTATGTGTTAACGTAATGTTAAACATTATGTTATGAATCAGATTGACCAATCACCAATATTTTCTTATGACCTTGGACTCTATTGGCAACACAAGAGAACCGGATACATATCAGATATTTGAGCCAAGTCAAATTTTTTTGTCCGCAATAAGTCACTGAGTGGGACAAACTTCTTTATCATTTTCTAATAATCAGAGAAGCAAAATATTAAAATCTGAAAACTGATAAATTGCCAATTTTCTGCCCACAAACCAAAACAAAATCATGCTCTTATATTTACATAATTTCCTGGGGTGCTCATCAATCTCGAAAAGTAATATATATTTGTAATATTTCTGTTCTATTGCAATTTTTTATCTGTTGATATATGGTAAAAGAATACAAGTCTGAATATTTAGAATCGCCAATAATTTTGTTTATTGTTACTTCATTACATCATGAACAATAAAGAATCTAGCTATTTAATCAGTTCATATGACATAAACCTTATTTCTATAACACAGGGTGTCCCAGCAAGACCGAATCAATTCTGCACAGCTAGATTTGTTGTTTTAAACACATAAAAAATGCCCAAAGAACTGCACCTTTATGACCCATAGTTTTTGAGAAAAACGCTAGAGAAAATGTATCTAATCAAATCCGATTTGCGAAAGAACCCTTTATTCAAAATGTGAACATTAGTATTTACATAATTTTAAATAGGAAGATGTTCGGAACGCCCTCCCCCCGCATATGACGGCATGCATGCTCGCGTCGTGCAATGGTTGGCTGTACACATTCTAGCCTCGCAGCGTCCACAAACGTCAACGCACTGTGGAGACGAATGGAGTATGTACACTTCTGAAGTAACTAGACCTCGATAAACTAACTATTTTACATGACCCTATAAGTAGAGATCTAAAGAGGTCAGATCTGAGATAGTAGTGGCACTGAAACAGGACCCCGACGCCGGATTCAGAGGCGGAATAAAAGTTTTTTCGTTAACCGGATATGACAAATCTGGATGTGAAGAGTTTATCCGCTCTTTCTGGGATACCCTGTATAGCAACGTCAAGTATTAGAATGGTTAATTATTTACTCTGTAGTTTTCCGTTTCCTGTTTGTATTAAAGTCTTTTTTTTTTTACTTCCCATGAACCTATGTCCTCTCAGTAATGTAAAATACTGTTGCAATTTTTTGGTTAAATTGATATTGTTACTAGGTAAAGACCAGAAAATTCCAGAAAAAAGATAAGTAAATAATCATTTTGGAAAAAATTATTAATACAATTTTTACATGCACCTAATGAATTTTAGAAAAATTCTAAAACGCTGGCCTTTTTCTTTAATTTAAAAAAGCTAAATAAATTCAAAATATATTACAACGAACTAGTATAATACTCAATAGCACTTACAGCTCTCTTGACGTTATAAATAAGTTTTATGAAAGTACTAATCATCGTTAGAGCAAAGATGGTTAACTATGAATATTATTCAATTAAATCTTTTATGCGTAATTTAATATTCATGATTCTATCAAGAAAATTTTTTTAAGTATCAAATTATGATAGATATTCAGGGCGTGAAGATTAAACAGATTAATGTCTAATATGCTCACTGTGTATAAATAAGCAAATTAAATGACTCTGTGATGAATCATCTTAATACAGTTACCTTCCATGACATTGCTGTTGATATACTATTACCTTCCATGAAATTTGAAACTGTTTAGTTCCTAATTATTATAGCATACAGCAACTTCAACCGCATATTTGTTGCCACAAAGCGCTCAGTTTATAGCCTTCAAAAATGGAAAAAATTGTACAATTGTTATTTGATAAAACAATGAAAATGATTTGAATTCGAAATTAGTAGTGAAATCGATAGTTAAAAAAACTATTTTTTTAAACTTTTCAGGGAAAAAAAGTTGTTATTAAATGGTGTCTTTAAAAAAAGGACAAATTTTTAAATTTAAAAATGATCCAACAATTGTAAATGTTTAATTTTTTCCGGGATTATGCTGTTTCCGGAATTTAATATTTTCCGGAAAACGTCAAAAACTTGTTTCACTTTTAATTAATTAAAATTTAAATAAAATCCTTCCAAAGAGCACATTTCAAATTTTAAAGTGTGTATGAGCAAAATTTGGAATCTTTAGAACATACATGCATCTTGAAGAACACCAACACACACACATTCCTACATCTTTTTTTTTTGTTACTCTTTTGTGTCCGAAGTGTAGAGAGAGCACTTTAATAGTTAAAAATGATTTTAACGGATCTCCATGTTTTAGTTTTTTCTTAGTTCAAAAAGTTCTTTTTTCTAAGTTCTTAGTTCTTTTTTCTTAGTTTACATTTTTGAAAAATGAATGCTTGTGACAATGATGATTCAAAAATACATCGAGCGAGATAGATGAAATTTGGTGCGCTACCTTTACAGTAAATTTATGAATTCAAATCAAATTTTGAGCAAATTCCATTCAGAAAATGTCTTTTTTCCCAATTGTACAATATAAGTTAAATAGCAAACTACAAAACGAAGAAATATACATCGATAAAATTCGATAAACAAACTAATCATCTGCTTCTAGACACAAATCTAAGAAGGTGTTAAACGCCTATCGTCTGAAGTGAGATTGAAGAAAGAAACGGGTTGAAAGTTTTATAAAGCAAGTAAAGGTGATAACTAAAAGAGGAAATGGCTGAAATAAATCGAATTTGTTATGTTATTTTCTTATTGCAGCGGTAGTTCTGTGTTAAGTTTTGGTTTCAGTTAATTAGAACAAATGAGTCTAAAAACAAATTCGATATTCGGATACTATTAACTGCACACCAGGGATTAATTCCCCAAAACTTTCGAAGGATTGCCTGAAAACTTCATCAAAAATTGGGAATAATACCAAAGATTATTATTTACAAAGAAAATGCCGTGTATTCTCTTTAGGTTGAATTTTTAAAAAAAATCAACAATAAAAGTTTTAGTTTAATTAAAAAGTTCAAGTAAAAAAATGATCCATTCTCTATTATAAACCATCGGCATACGGTACGTTTCCTGAAATAACACTTTATTAAGAAATATGTGAGATATCCCCAGCCCATTTATAAATAGTAAAAGAAAGTAAGCTTCTGTTGCATAGATAAAGCAAAAAGAAGGAAAATAAACAATATCTTCCCATTTAACCTATGTTTAGTATCTTTTCTGTGCTATAAATGGGAAAATATTTTGCCAAATGTTTTTTTTCGAACTAATTCTATGTATAAATTATTCTATTATATGCAGTCTTTTAAATTAGAAAACAAGGTCTCAAATCAATTGTAATAAAAGTTTGATGCCATAAAACATCATTCTATTAAAGCTAATTCCGATGTAACTCTGGAATTTCTGGATCTAAAATAAGAAGGCAATAGGTGCCCAGAAAACTCAGATTTGTCATGATTATTCAGTGAACAGTGCTAGTTCATGTTTTGAAGTTGAACATTTGAAAAATTCAAACTTTAAATCGCAACATTTGTAATTTGAAAAAAAGAAGAAAAAAAACTAGAACTTTATAATGGATTACCCGGGATATGTAATTTTATATTAATTGTAATATAATATACGAGTCAGAAATTAACCCTTAAATAGGAATGTGAAAATTTAAGAATTAACAGGGGAGCGGTGGTATACTAGAAAGCCAAATCTTTCTACACAAATTAGATTTTTTGATTAAAGAATTAGTATGAAAATCAACCAATATATTCTGAAGATTTTTTTATATATAAATATGCTTTAGAATCTTTTCAAAATAGAACAAAAAGTAATTGCATCTGAAAATAAATTTTCTTCTCAAATTATACGTTACAACAAATAATATTCTTGAAACAACATATTACTGTTTTCTTTTTAAATGGTATTTACATTTCCAGTATACAAAGCTATATAGAATGCAATGTAATGGAAAATTATTTAATTAAAAAATGTAATAAAAAATGACAATGGATAAAATTGACCCGTTTTTTAACTGCATCTTTCTACGCAGAAACTTATAAGAATTCGTAGTATTGCTTTTGATGGCATTTTAAACATACAGAATAAGTACTAGCATAAAAACCAGATTATAAATTATGTAGATATTTCTCTCGATATATTAATGTTTTTGAGAAATTTTACAAAATTCATTATAGTTAGAAAAATTCACTATAATTAAACAATCAGTCAAATGCCAACTTTCGTCGAAAAAATCTTTTGTACAATTATGTTCACCATAATTTCATCATTTCATGGAACTCTCATTAATATTGATGGTCTGTAGTTGATGATATTTCCAGGGCCAAGTTTCAGAGCCATCTGCTAAGTGATGTATAATATTGTAACACTAAAAGGGAATGAGGTCTCACAAACAAGGCGCAACGAAAAATCTGAAATATTTAAAACGTCATCTACTGAAGAATGTGGAATAAGTGCAAGTGTAGTGAAGGTCACGAAACAAGAAGCTGCATTGTAACATTTTATTAGGCTAAAAATAGAATAGGGGTGGTTAAAAGTCCATCCTTAGTGGTTTGACAGATGCATCTCCCCAATTAAGCGATAAGAAAAAAAATACTTACGAGATATTAGTTTATTCAAAATAATAAAAAACTTAAGTTTGAGATAGCTTATTTTTCTTGATATTTTACTGAAATGCTAAGGTGCTACAACTGCTGATTTAAAAAAATTGAATTCATTTATAAATTTAAAAACCAGGCAACAGATAGTGAAAATCAGTTACAACTCAAAATATTTTATAAACGTTTGATCAATACCAAAAAACTAGTGACTGCAAGTTTACGGTTAGTGCTGCATGATGCGGTAGATAATATACTTCTCAGCATCAACTGGAACCATATGATTTAAAGTTTCATATTCCAGCATGAAATCCTTATATTGTCAACCGAGCTCTTTATCGAAATTAAATTTTCGCTCCTTGAATAACATACGCGAAATCGCTAAAGGTTTGGAGTCCCCTAACTCTTCGGCTCTGTTGAAAATAGGCAATAGAACAACAAATTTCCCGTCATCATTTAATCGATAATTCTCCTTGAATTGCTTCTCGCAAAACTCTTCTTCAAAAGTTAAATCTTGGTTTTTAATTGTTATCGCCTCTAACTCCCAAAACCTCTTTGGTATAGTATCAATGTTATCCTCTGTACACAAACTAATGCGATTGACACAAATGGAATGCGGTGTACTACTTTCTGGTTTAATTCTGCCTGAAACTACCCAACCAAAAATGGTATTTTGTGCAATAACATTTTTAGAACCAACAATTTGACCAGGCCGGAGCAGAGAGAAGAAATAATCAGCACCGATTATTACATTAATTTTCTTTAGGTAAATTAAAGTTGGGGTCAGCAAGATTAATTGATTTCAAATAATCTAAGTCCTTACCATCAATTTTCTCTGAAGGCAAATGCGAAGTTATTTTATCAAGAATATAAGTTTGTATTAAAACGCAATTTTTTTCCAACTCAGAACCGGAAAATAATTTAATATTTACATAACCGAGAGTCGTAGCTGCTTTTAAATCATCAAGTCCCTTTACGCAAATGCGAGCATTCTTTCTAGAGATATTTAATTGACGAGCAAATTATTCACTTATAAAAGAAGCTTCACTTCCTCAATCAAAATGAACGCAGCACTCGTGACCTTGACCGGAAGAATCATAAACCTTTACTACAGCAGTTGGTAAAAATGATATACTTTGACCCTGCACAGAAAAGCTAGAAATGTTTACCGCTTCATCAGCGTTATCAATTTGTTCGTCCGACGGAGTTGCATTTGAAACTATTATATTATTATTTCTAATTTCTTCATGCAATAAAGTGTGATGTTTTCCTTTACAAACGTGACACAAAGATTTTGATGGGCAGAATTTTACATGGTGAAACGCCAAACAGTTAAAACATAATGAATGCTTACGAACGATATTTTTTCTAGTTGAAATGTCTGCACTTTCACATTTATAACATTTCGATAAAGCATGAGAACCATTTCAGCAATGACATTTAGGAAATGAATGTTTGTTAAGATGTGAAACAGTCTTAACCCTTTGCACTCGAGCGGCGCCGATATGGCGCCCGGCCGTATCGGAAAAGTAATTCGATGCATAATTATTCAAAATAAAAAGGCTTGTTTATTGCTCCAAATTTGTGTGTGTGTGTGTTAAAATTGAATTTCTCCCTCTTTTTACCATTATGTAGGTATTTTCAATAATCAAAATTGAAAAAAAATTAATAAAACTTCAAAATGATGCACCGTCCTGAATGGTGCCGAAGAAGAGTCATCAAGTGCAAAGGGTTAATACAATGAATTTTTTTAATTACTCGCTTTTCAACATGATATGATCATTTAGCATCTATGATCATTTAGCATCTATGATCATTTAGCATCAACATGATATGATCATTAGCATCTCAAGATGCTGCTCTCAGATGCTAAATGATCATATCAACATGATATGATCATTTAGCATCTGAGAGCAGCATCTTGAGTTTAAGAACTCCAAAAAAGATTCTGAAGTAGGAAATTCTTCTTCTCCAACCTTTTGTGACCATAAATGGCGCGTCTCAGACTCCACTTTTTCCAATAATAAATAAATAAACCAAATATCTTTAAACAGAACTTTTTCACCAAGCGATTTTAATCCGCGAATAACTTCATCAGAAGTAACAGCTAGTTTTCTTAAATTAACAGAATCAGCATTTACTACACTGGGTTGTTCTGAGAATGTTCTTGTAAGACATGTGACTTTGATTTTTTCGATCGTACCGGGATAATAATTTACTCCAAGCATCATCATATGCTGTTTCAGAAATCGGGATTTGCTTAATAATATTGGATGGCTCGTCCTTTGAAATTCCTATGAAATATCGAAATTTCTGAATGTTGGCCAAAGAAAGATTATTGTGCACCGTCGCAAGATACAAATCTTTAAAATTGAGCCAATCGGTATATTTATCGCTAAAACTGGAAATGTTTAAACGCGGAAATTTGAAGTTCGCCCCAATTGGCGTAGGGTTAACATTCGGAGCATTTCCACTTAATGCCTCAATGGCAGATTCATATATCACTTTCATTTCGAAATATTTTGTTTCAAATTCGGCGATTTCCGAATCTTGTTCGGGTAAAGCTGCATCACATTCATCAAATTCTTTACATGTTTGTTCAACTTTCACAAATCGCGCCTTTAAATTAGTAAGGCTTAATTCAGTAGTGCAGCCATTTTATAAACGGGTCAGAGCTGCTTTAGCTCGCCCTCTGAACTTCCTATTGTCTGCTTCACTCAATACACTCATTACGAAACTGAATTAATAACAACTAAATATCATCAACTCTTTACTATAATTTTTTTTATAACAGTTGGAAATATGAGTAGCTTGTATTTATCTGTGAGAGTAGCATCCAAAGTCGCAAAATAAATGTTAAAGGCAATTTCCACTAAATGCCTCATCTGGGGAATCAAATGATCGTCGCAGATCAAATTAAAATCTTCTAAAAGTGAAAACACGTTTAATTTCTATTTTAGAAAGAGCTTTTACAAAACGCCTGCAGCTAGGTGCGGCTCAAGTGAATGAATACATAAAAACAGCCGTTGTCAAAACACAGTAATAATACTTGAACATTAAATATGTTGCCAGGTACAGTAACAATACAGAAAAACATAAAAAGAGCTCTAGAACAAAAATTAACTAATAAAAAATAAAGACAAAAATAATAATATTACAAATACATCTATTTTATATAT
>JAOUZG010027140.1:2976051-2995394 GCA_026289955.1 Argiope argentata | reverse complement strand
CTAACATTTTTAGTTTGAAACAAATTTCTTTTGAGTTCAATCATCAAAAGAATTTCTCTTATTGATATATTATGTATAAATTTATTTAATTTATGAAATTATATTTCAAATATTTCATGAAAGTTTAATTAATATCTAGAGTTCTAGACACACAAAACAAAAAAAAAAACGATTTCGGTTTGAGGCACATAATTAATTAAAAATTAATCTTTCTGGAAGCCAGGATCTTTCCGAAAATTCAAAATTTCCATACGAGAAAATTAATTTCACTCAAAGTTTTACTTGGATCATTTTCCATGAAAAATAATATCGGCGTCTGTAGAAAATTAAAATAAAATTTTTCTTTAAAAACTTTATTTTTCTGTACAAATTTACAAACGCCTTCTAAAACTTCCCCTTGTCATAGAATGAACAACCATTATTTAAAATTATACCTTTGCCCGTTTTTAAAAAAATGTGTACATTTTAAATTAAGTTTTCTGATAATTAAAACATAAAATTTTTATTATGAAAATTGTAATAAAAAGACCATATTGCGAAATAAAGTCTCCTGGAAAAGATATTTTCCATTTATAAAAGATGTCTCAAAATTAAGGCAAGATGTGAATTTCCTACCATTAGTGAGGTTAAATTCTGGCAATACTATAAAAATGACCATTTGACAGATAATAGCTAACAGTTATAAAAAATTGAGTGTTACGCGATGGAACATGTAACAAAAGAGTTGAATTCAATAAAAAGCATATTTTTTTCTTTGTTATACTTTATTGAAAAATTAAATACAGAATATAGGATTATATACGTAATAATATATAAGAAAAAGGGCAACCACGACTTTGATGGTACATATGCCCACCTACATCAAAAATTTTCATGACCATTTTGAATAAATGTGGCTGAATTTCAGTGATGCAGCAATGGATTTTCTCATTCAATGCCCACGAGTTTGAGGGCTTGTGGGTATATATGATTCTACGTCAATTTCTTAGTTTATAGAACTGTAGCCGTCAGACTTTCATTATTTCTGAAATACTGATCAAAAATGAAAACACAGTTGACTGATAATACAACTGATTAAAACAGTGTTGTATCATCTAAACGCTTCATTTTGACTAAAACTAAAATATCAATTATCAAATATTGTTTTGTGGGACATTCAACGCTTTATTGTTCAAATTACTGCAAATTCCAATCTTGCGTTAATTTTGGGACTCTATAAAGTGTTGGCAGTCATAAGAATATAAAGAATTGATGCTTTAATTATTTCGGATCCATTCAAAATTTTGATCCATTCAAAAATTTAAAAAATACTATCCCATCTATATAACACTCTAAACACCAATATCACTTTGGATAAACCCATCAATAGCTTTTGATTGAGAAAGGTAGAAGTATAACTTTTATTCTTGAATTTATTTTAACCACTTCTCATATAATGACACGTCTGCCACGCGCATCGAATTACTGAGTTTTTATTTTCAAGTCTGCAATGAAGTCAGATAATTAAGTATTTAAATACGGAAAAATCAATATTAAACAATTTGGTATTCCAAATGCTCCATATATTATTTAAAAAAATCAAATTAATAATAAATTAGCAAAATAGGACGAGTTATCTAATTAGGAAGTGAAATAAACTCGTATGTCAAGTGGTTAATAATCTATTTGTCATGAATAACAACTTTTCGAATAGAATCATAATAAATATAAGGTAAAGATGGTGATTTGAGAGCCATCGCCAGAGCATCAGTAAAGCCTTAGAAAAATGGGAAGCGAAAGGCTTTTTTAATGTATATGGCTACAGTTCGGGACAATTTTTTGGAAAACATTGGAAAATAGTTATATTTCTAAACATCGGAATGAAAAAAGATTAAACAAACATCTATTAATCCAAAATAAACGAGTAAAGTAAAAAAGGTTTTATAAATATTGAGGTATTTGATTTAAATGAAGCTCAAAACAATAATCTTCTAATTTACAGGTTTGTTAAAAAGTCTCCTTAAAATTTTGCAAATAGCTAAAAATAAATATAATTTGGTTCCTCTACTAAAAAAAAATACGCTGTATTTCTATCTGTTCTTTAAATATTAGGGTTTGATTGATAAATAAATCGATTTTTTTTCCCGCTTCGAAGCACTAAAATAGCTATGAAATGTTTCCAAATAAATTCTCTAATTCTGAACCTGTAGAAAACATTGAGGAATTATTATACTAAACACAAACTAAAAATATGCATTAGTTTTTAAATTATGAATTTAAATAAAAATCTAACGGTGATTAGATTTATTGAAAAAAAAAACAATATAAAATATAAATCACGCAAATATAAAAATCATTGTCACTTCCCCAAAATAGGCGTGACATGCGTATAAATGTTCAAATTCTCATAATATCAAATAAAACATATCTTAATTTCTTCAAAACAATGCCTTTAAGGCTTCATTATATTCACCTTTAAGTCATTTTAGAGGAAGAAACAGCATCTCTCAGTGAACTTGAGTGTTATACTGTGTTGAACTTTTTGTTTATTTTCGCTCATCACGGAATATAGAAGCGAATCCTAAATTTTCCCGTCAATGTTTTTTCTCAATATCGTTTTTTTTTTGTAAGGTACGTAACAAAGTTCTATATTTTTTGGATCTACGGGATATAATATTTATGAGTTAGATTCGGTTATCATCTTCGGATTTTCTCATAATGCACATCGTAGCGCGTCACTTTCTGGAGCAATTCTCAACGTGGGGTAATAAACAATAAGCTATCACAGTTATAAGGACCTGTATGTATATATATATATTTTAATTATACTTTTTATAATAGATTTTTATTATTTTATGTCAGATCGGTAATCGAATAAAAAATTTAATTTTTTAAAGCGTTTTTTAACCCTCTGAGTGTTTTTATTCTACATGTGAAATCTCTGTAGAGCGGAGGAAGCGGGACTAGTAATCTGTCTTAAGAGCGCATCGGTTTTTCAGAACAGATGCAAGGAAAGTGATAAAGGTTTTTTTTCTTCCACTCCTGATCTTCGTGGGAGGTCAGCAGGCCCTGGGGTATGAGCAAATTGCCGCTCATTCATGTCAAATTTTAATGCTTCCGTTTAATTTGTAAGACTACACAAAAATTAGCTGGTTTTTAGGAAGAATGTACAGGTTGCTTTTTAACCCCGATCGCTGATATAATCATTTTGTAAATTGTTACTCGGTATAAGTAAAAACAGAAGCTTTCGCTTAATTTTTGCTAGGTATTTTAAATACAGAAAATTTCATCATACATTCTGTCTCAATATTATACATATTTTCAAAATATGCTAATAATAAAGAAATAAAATTGCATTCATTTTCCATTATTATTTTTTTTCAAACAAATCATTGTAATATTTTTGTACCGAACAATCAATATTTGCAATATAGATGCATTTGTCTAGAATTAGAACTAATCACGAATAGTTCTGTTACCCAGATAATATTAATAACAATACATAACTATTACATCAATTTTTAGAAAAAAGGTATCTTCTATTATAGTACGAAATACAAATCAGAAAATTTATTGGATAGCTGAAAAATTATGTAATTCTAGGGCCATATAATTTGCTACTTTTGTAATAATGATCCAGGCTCAAAATTATCTCACAGCAATTTTAACAAAATTCAATATTGTTTTTCCGCATCATTTTTTGTGGAAAAATAACGTATTCGCTCTTGAATGCTTCAAAATGATAAAAGTTTGAAGCCTCATGAAATATACCAGGACAAATGCACATCAAATATCCTTATTTAAATTTATTTTTTGAAATTAGAGACTATTCTAGTGATTTTCAAGTGTTTGTGAAATTTATTAAAATTATTGACATGTTTTGCGATTTATCCCTCCAACCTTTTCCATTATTTTGTGTGCACATTCAATGAAATAGAATTTTTAAAAATATTCAAAGGCAGCAAGAAACCACAAACGATTCTTATAAAATGATATACTGGGGTATTTTATTTTTATAAATTTCATTACGTTTAAAATGTTTAGTATTCTTAATAAAATACAATGAACATAAAATAATTTTCATCCATTCTAAAAAAAACACTATTTATTGCTATATTTACTAGTTTATCAAGAAATGTAATTCACAAAAGTTTTATTCATACTTGCATATTTTTATGAATATGACCGAAAAAAGTATTTGATGTTTTAAATGTGTAAAAGTAAACTTGTAACACATATGTTGAGTTTATGTAACTTTGCAACATTCCCTTTTATTTCTCTTATTAATTAATGATCGCAAGGAGCGGAGATAACAATAATCGAAAACTATTTTTTATAATTATTCATGACGATGGATTCAATAATGGAATAAGCAAATTGCTTCGTTAAGAACCCCAACAATTCCACAAATGAATTAAGAAATTTTAACGTCTTAGAACTGGATTTGAAATGTTAATTGCTTACAAGAAAAGATTTCCTTACTTTTGTTGATTATCTCCGTAGATAAAAAAAACAAGATAAGTACATATATTTAATGAAGAGATAAATGATAATAGTATTTCAGTGAAGTTGTGATGTATAAATTTTAGAAATATTTGCCAGCACAGTTTGAAACTTCTCGAGAACTGGCGTAAGAGGTAACCGGTTCTTTCTTTAGATGTAATTACCGGTGTAGGCAATTACTTTCAATTAGGAAAAGAATATGCCCGAATGTTTGAAGAATCATGGACATTATTTTTGAATCGGTTTTGAAATGCACAAAACTAAAATTTTCTCTTAATTCCTAAAAGAAAGTTTCGCGTAGGACCTAAACACTTTTTACTTTGATAGAATCATAATAATCCGTATTCTGAAATATCTTATGACTAACCTACCTATGAAATTATAAATAACATCTACATCAAACGTTCTTTCTTTTTAATAAATCAATATTATGGAATTTGTGTTGATATTTTTATGATGATTTATGTCACGAGTGCAACAAGTTATGTGTCACGTGATTGTTCAGAGTAATTTGAAAAAAAAAAATCTAAAGCTGAAATGTAGTAAATAAACGAACTCAACATTAGAAGAAATTATTCATATACATTAGTTAATATGAAGTTTTTTTTATTATAATTAAACACGTTTTTGTGTAACTCTTTATGGAAAAAATTCAGATTCCTGAAATTCGATGCATACATAAAATGCTCAGACTCATCCCGTCATAGTTTTATCAAAAGATCATTTTAGTATGTTCAGTTTAGTCATATTATTTTGTAGAAAAGTAATAATTGCGTTTCAACGACTACATTTACTGATTTTATTCCTTAAACAATATCAAATTACATACTGATAATAAAAACAGCGTCAGTAAACAATTACTTTCTAATGTGTATACGGCTCGTGAGAAACCTGTATTATTTCATCCGTTTGTAAAAAATCCTGTAGGCAAGTGCATAATATCCCAAAATGTAAGAATTTAAATAAATTGAACGCATCATACAATTTTATCAAAATTTATATTTGTATTAATTTTTTGTAAAATCAAAAAAATAATATAACAAGTTTTATCCCCCAGATTGAAAAGAACTACGAATAATTTATGGATTTTACATTTATAAATCACAAAATTCAATTCAACATCAAACTAGTAACTTTATCTCAAACCTCGAAAAAAAAAAGGCTTCATTTCACTTACCTTTCTCCTGCTCCCGACCGTACGTTGCCACCGTTAGGTTTCAGGTCGGGACAGGACGGACGTTTACTTCTGATGTCAGGGCCGATTCCGGGGCAGCAACCGACTTCGAACCAAGTAGCAAAGTTTCAGAGTTCCACCATAGCAGCGATTCAGTGAGGAGGTATTATTGAGCTCCCGTATTTGTCACCATCAACAGTTTTTATATTGTTGTTTGGACTATTTCGTAATTTTATGCTCGGAATTTTGGCAGGTATCTGAACTTGTCGAAATGCGCTTGAAATTATAAAGACTGTGTTTGAACGAACTTTTGTGAAGATCTTTTTGTTCGTGATCCGCCCACCACCGATGTTGTCCGACTTTGTTTAACTTCTGGATTTGAATTTCTACTAATGGATACTCTTATTTTAAGGTGATATTTACTTCAATTGCTCTTATATAATACTTTTCTTTCTTGGAATTGTTTGTACTGGAGGCATTAATTTTTCAGTTATAATATTCAGAATGTTTGATGCTACACTGCTGATGTTGATTGCTTGTGACTACGCAGTATTTTTACCTTTGTATTTAGATTTGAAATACAGTAGAATGTTTTTGAACGCGTTTTCAAGTAATTCTTTTCATATAGATATTGCCATTAAGCTGTTATTCGTATTCGCAGATCTTAAAAAAACTGTTCTTGGTCTGCTCCAAAGTAGGAGCTCAACCTCCTTTGCTGCCTATGCGGATTTTTTCTGCTTGTCATACGTCATCTTGCAAGCATTGATATCTAAAATATACTCAGATTAAAATATGAAGAAACTGTTCCAGTTATAAATAAATGATACTGATATATCGATAGAATAACGAAAATTCAAGTGTGACTAAGTATCTGATAAAATCGTTAGAGACATCCAACAGCAAAATAATTTAGAATACCGCTACACTTTTTTCAAATTATCCGGGACGCAAATCACAAGAAGCTAAGTCTTTGAATAGAAGTCACTTCTAAATGGGGTCCATACTAACCTTAGGAAGTTCCAACTGAGAGTTCTTAAGCGTGGAATGGGAAATGCATGTAGAAAACCTTGCTTTGGAAGTTTTCGCGTGAAGCTGGATTTTACCACGGAAGAGTTTGTTTTGGTTTTACTTCCCTTCGGATCGTCGTCCACTTCTGATCTCTTCTTCCTTTTGGTGTTGCCAGGTGTAGGATTAGGAGTTTCACCCTGGGCGCTCTAAAGAATCTTAGGAGCCTTCGAATCCGGAACGGTGCTTTTCCTCTAGAAGGATTCTTTCGAGCCTTGGACCTAAATGCAAGATTTCCCGTTATGGCCTCATCATCGCTTACTTCTCTGCCTTGTGTGCGTCTCGTACCCTGATTTCAGTCTATCTTCCCTCACGGACAGCCTATCTTCCATCGCTGCTTTGGATAGACACAATTCTAGGTTCGAATTTGTAAAAGAAGATTGAGAAAACTACATATTTAGCTAAAGATCGGGTCGGTCTACAGTGGATTAAAGCTCACGTGGGATTAGAGGGCAATGAATTGGCCGACCGGTATGCTAAAGAAGCCACGTCTGCTGGAGAACCATTTGAAATCCCTCCGCCATATTCTTCCTTTAAACGAAAAATTAAAAATTACATTTTGGAGTAATGAGAAAAACATTGGCAGAACTATGATTCCCCTTCTGCCAACCATACGAGGGAATACCTAAATAAAGTGGATGTGAAGTTCCTAATTAACAATAAAACATTCCTTTATTTCTTGAGTGGGCATGGTCTATTCCCAGCATACCTCTATCACTTTAAAAAAACTAGCCTCTCCCAACTGTATCTGTGGGCAAATTTTGGATGCAGACCACAATTCTTTTTATTGCTCTAAAACTAAATATTTCCGTTTCGTGAAACCTGTATCCCCGCATTCACGAGCCTGGTTCGAATACTTATTACGCAATAAAATTGCCATCGGAAAATTGGCAGAGGCAAAAGTTTGTGAGGGGCTAATCCGAAATGAGGGTGAAGAGAGGTCCAAATGATACTTTTAAATATGTTGTATGATAAAACGTCCCCTTTTTGAGGCTAAAAATATTTTTTTAATCTTTGAATATACTAAGTGGCAAATGGCGTGCGAAAGTTATTTATATTAAACTGTATACATATTTTTCACTACATCAACAGTGAATGTGTTTTGAGATTACTTTCCGCTTTTTACTACGCCACGTAATTTATATTTATACATCAGATATTTTATTTAAAATTTTTAGATTTATAACTTTTGTTTCGGAGTCATGGAGTGCCATTTTGCACTTTCAGTATAATTAAAAAAAATAAATAAATGAAAATTAGAATAATAATTATTAACTATATTTTAGAATATAATCATTAAAAAGTTATGTTTTATGACGTAAAACCGAAAATTTTTAATTTCTGCCTTTTTATTAAAAATTTTCAAGCAAGTCATCAGAAATTTATCAAATTTCGAAATAAAAAAAATGTTCGAAATGGTATAAACTCAGAGAATGTAAATTTAAAATTGCTAAGAGTGCTAAATAATTAAAATCGCTAATTAAGGACTATTTTGGACGCATTAGACAGTTTAAATTTAGAGCCTTGCTTTCGCAAATAATCTAATTTCTTTAGGAGATTGCGCCAAGATGTCAGATTAAATCTGTTGAATTTAGCCTGTGAAATTCATTCAATGAGAAGTCCCTTGAAATTGGAATTCGAACATTTCGAAAGTAGAAGTGCATTATAAGCAAGAATATTGGAGAACCAAAGTCTGAATGAACAGTCTTAGATTTGAAAGCAAGATTTTAGGAGATTGAAAAAAAATTCTGAAAGTTCAATCATAACTTAAGATTGATTTTAATAACACTACAAAAAAAAATCAAAACTTCGTTTGGGAAATACATGATATTCTATATATCCAAAGGAGGATTTCATACAGATAAATAAACAAATTCGTTTAACTGAATGAATTTTGAACATTGAAAAAAAGAATCTAACATATCGATGGGAAACATTTAAAAATAATATTACTTTGCAGCTTTGAAAATTTTTACGTTACATATTAGAGCTTGATTTTAAATATAAAAACCTTTATCACTGATGTAGATAACTTCAAATCTTCTGTTTTCTGCATGTAAAAGTATTTTTCCAAGCTGAGCAGATTTTTTCTTCTTTCTATCTAATCAATGTAAAATCATTTAACTCAAATTTCAGAGAACTGTTAGCAAAGAAAGACAATATAAAAACGGCAAATCAAAACCAAACAAAAATATTTTACATATAACCTAAAAATCTGTAAATTTACGAATAAGAGAAAGAGTTGCAATACTTTTTGTGTGGACTTTATGTCCAGCTTCACACCCAAAGATCCCAAGTCCTTCTCAATCGAGGAACAGGGATTGCGTTAACATTATTAATATACCCTGAACTGTACATGTAATCTTACCTAATCACTACTGTTTGCATTAATAGCATTATCGAAGCATGCGTTTGAAATTTCAGTGCTACAAACAGTTGTAGGCTTTCACTATGTAGATGGAATTAAAAGGCGAAATATAAGAAAGCTGCACCGGCTTTCTGGCACAGATGTAGCGCGTCTTCCTCATGTTCTGGGAGTCCCGGTTCGGGCATAGTTGTTTTTCTGTGTGCTATCTGTGAGATGTGTGACTGTACCTTCCCCCCCTGTAAAAAAGTCATGTGAGAGCAAATGTGGTGAGTATGTAGCTAAGTCATAATCTTGGCGCTACTTCGAAAAACATGAGACGCTCCTTTCGGCTTAAATCTGCTGCTGTATCAACGGGAGGCCTTTCCATAGGCAAGTGCCATAAGTAACATCTACTGCTGCCGAATAGGTTTTTTTTCATGCACATCTGGTTGGAGTTTCCGTTCTTAATTTCCAAACGAATTATATCTTAAGTTTGTGTTTTCTATCTCCTTTTATGCTATATATATTCAATTTTGAATCAATTTTTTTGATTAACTGCTTTAAGTCAATGAATGTTCAATCTTTCAATTTGTAAAGAGTGTCCCAAAAATTGACGCAAGATTTGAATTTTGGTGCCATTCGAGCAGTTAATTGTTGGTACCCCTATTAAAAAGATCATTTCTCAGCTGATAGCAAAAATGGGGCGTTACACGATATAATAACGGTTTTTCTTAATTGAACAATATTTCAAAAATAATGAAACTCTCACTGACACAGTTCAATTTATATTCTAACTAGCTCTTACCGGTGACTTCGTACGCGTGGAAATTTTGATGTGTATATGTGAGAACTGACAGTCTAAAATGTTATCAAAACCGTATGCATGCATGAGTTTTCAACCTCAATTGGAGCAAAACAAAGACATGAATTTTAATCACTAGTTGATGTAACGTAACGTAGATAAGAAAATTTTAATTTCAATTTATCTATTTTATTTTTATTCAAAAGCACTTCTGAAGGAATCAAAAGGTCTATTAATCAACAATGTTTAATTTTAAATTTATCACACACTACGAAAATAAACAGAATCGTTTGAAATAACCAGTCGAAAACATGTTATGTCTCACAACATTAGAGTGGGGAAATATAACTAATTAAAAGCTATGTATTTGAAGCTATAATAAAAATGATGAAAATAGGCAAAATCAATATGTTCAGCAAGAAAAAAAATCAAGAGAAATGGACAGGAAATATCGAATTATATTAACACAAGAACAGCGTAAGAAAAAAAAATTATTAAACCTTCCTTTAGAATATTTATAATAGTAAGATAATAAATATTAAAATGAAAAACGGAAACAGAAAAATAAAAACAAATGATTAGATTTTTTTTTAATTTTTTGTGCTGTTGAAAAAGGCTATCTGTCGGGAAATCCTACAATAAATCACAAGGAATTCCATTAAATAAGATAATAAAATAAGATAAAAGAATACCGGAAATAGAAAAATAAATACAAACGATTTAAAAAGCTCAAGCAAATGTTTTCAGATATTTTTTTTAAATTTTTTTGGTAGAAAAGCTAGTTTTAAATTAATAAAAAATTAACCACTCAATTAACCGGAATAAAAATTAGCCTATGTTCTTCAGTAGACTATAATCTATATCTGTGCTAAATTTCATCCAATTTCCTTCAACCGTTCTAGCGTGCTTGGGCTTCATCATCCATCCATCCATCCAAACTTTCACATTTATAATAGTAGTATAGATGGAATCCAATGATTTAAAATCATTCAATCTAATTTTATAGGTTTGTTTGAAATCAAAGGTCTATATCAACAATCCCCCAAGTACTTGAAATCAAACCAAATTTATGCAAAATCATCAAGGGAAATTTCGCGAAAAGAGTGTGTATATGCGAGGAAAGTCATGGAAACCATTTACCATATTTGGTATCCTATACATAACCCTATCCCATAATTTAGGACTCAATAAAAGTATAACAATTTAAATAAAAATAATGTATTTACTTATTTAATTTAATTCTTGTGTTAACAGGCTATTCTGTCGTGTAACGCTTCATTTTTACTGATCTTAAATTATCAACTATCAAATGATTTTTTAATATTTCTATCAACACTTTATTGCACGAATGGTAGTAAATGAAGATCTTGCGTTCGTTTTGGAATGCCCTTTAGAAATAAACACATTATACATTTTTAATATTGGATTTCTTAATGGATTTTAATATCATCTTCTAAGAATTAAAGAGAAAGTACTGTATTCACTAAAAAAATTAGAATTATTAATTTTGAACGAATCTAATAATAAATATTTTATTTAAAAATAATTGATTAAAAAACACTTCATTAGCGATAATATGCCGATAATTGTGAAGCCGATAATATGCTTTCAATTATAAGGAGGAAATTTTTTATACAAAATTGTGATTAACTTGTAAATTTTTATCAAATTTTGACGAAGATCCTTTCACACGGAATCTAGTGGTTCAAACGTATTTTAAACTGATAATTACGATCGTAAAGAGCAAGCTTAGTGAAAGTTTGCACGCAAGTCTAGCATCAAAAATGAATATACTAATCGAAGTTCCAACCAAATTTGTCAAAAAGATTAAACACCTGTCTACCCATACTTTCTCATTAATGCAAACACAAAACTCATAAGTGCAATGATTTAAATAAATTATTTGGCCATTCAGTCTGGCTTTGTTACTAAATGTGGTTTAAACCAGTAGAAAAAAGCATTCAAAATATATCTTTTAATGATAGATTAAGTAAAAATGTTATATTTAAGGTATGGTATTTACTATGTAGCTAGTGAAGGTCGCGGTACGAACCTGCGACGTTTGGGCCCGTAGCCGAGTATCATATCGATCAAGCAAAAGGGACCCTTCAGCTCGAAGGATAATATCTAGCTTATAAGGCTGACGCTACAGTACTCCCCTGCTTATAAGGCTGACGCTACAACTATCTCATATACCAGGATAGTCATTTTTATAATCTTCCTTTATATAAGATTCTGTAGATCCCAAATTGAGTTCAGTTTAACAAAAAAGTCTAACTACGTTTTTACTCATGCGATATTCTTTATTTCCCCTTCTCTCACTTTTAAATAACAATATTTATTATAGAATTTTATACTATCTACAGTATAAACGTTGTTTAATAATAATTTTATCTAATATAGAAATATTGCTCTAATCAACTATTGCTTTATATATTTTTGAATTTAGGTGTCAAGCTTCTAGAAGAAAGAAAATCCTTCATTTCTGTTTTAATAGTAATATAAGAACAACACTTGCACATTTCGCTATTACTTGTCTAGGAAAGTCAACGATTTTGTGAAAAAATTCTAAAGAATTCTGGTGGTGTTTCAAAATAATTGAGTTTTTAATAAAACTGATTTTTTGTAAATAAATATGTGTTATGTTTTAGAAAAAAAAAACTCTTTTTTTTAAATTTTGAAGTACCAAATTTGGGCGTAAAATTTTAGACTTTAAAGAATATGGAAAGTGAACTTGGAGTTACAATGAAAAATGCGAAATTAAAAGGAATAAAAAGTGAAAGGTAATAATAAATAAATAATAAGTAATAACAAGAAACATGAAAAAAAATTAAAGACTTCTGGTGTTGTTTTAAAATAACTGATTTTCTTTTGTAAATAGATGTGCGATATTCTTTTTTTTTAAATCTTGCTGAAATTTTAGAAATAGAACACGAATTTCGTACTTCCAATTTTAGAGAATTTGATAAATCGAATATGAAAATGAAGTGAAGTTTATATCAGTAGTTGATTGTCTATATTGTATTCGTTTCGTACTTGCATTTTTGAACTGTATTTTTCTGTATAAACTGTGAAATAGAGTATTTAAGAACTTTCTATTATTATGTGTTTTGGCCAAAAAGAAAAAAAAAGTTTTTATTTATAAATTTGTTTTTAAAAAAAGTCTTTCCTATATAGCGAATTTAAAAGAATTGGTGAACGTTAAGATTCTAAAGAACCTTATGTGTCCCACCTTAATGATCGGGCTAAAAATGAAAGCAATTAGATTTAAACCTGGTGCTTTTTCAACAATAAATTCTAATTATAAAAACAATTTCGCTGTAATTTTCATCATTTATACTTCGGAAATGCCATAATTCAAAATCAAAAGTTTTTACAACTAATTAGAGAATTATAAAAACTATAAACAGGAAATATTTTTAAAAAAATATTATACTAAGATATACACTTAAATCCTCTAAAAATAAACTTAAAGTTCTTAAGCTTGTTTAAGTGCTAATCCGCACTTAAAAAACCTCTTTCTTTCTTTTGTAATCCTCAAATTTTTCTTCCACATAATAAAGACAAAATTGGACATTTTTTTTCCTTGAAAGTTTCATCTTTTTTTCTTCTTTTTTTGAAATTAAATTATTGAATCATTTTTCTCAAAAGACGAATAGGTGAATACACGATTGAAGTTTAATCCAATCATTTAAAAAAATAAAACTTTTTTATGATCTGAAGATAGAAAAAAAACAAGTAATTATCCGCTTTTTAAAACTTTCTACAAAAATTTCGATAACTCTTAAATCATCAATTTAAACGCAATAAAATACGATTAATCAGTAATGCGATAATATAAAAAACAGCATAGTAATAGAAATTAAGTTATAGGAATTAATAGCATCTATTTAAAAAATTGCAGTTAAATTTATTTTATAATTATAAATTTATCAATAATTTCTCATAAAACATAAAGATCATGATTTAATTATATTTTCTGCTATTAAATAAAATAGTTTAAAATAATCAGTAGCATTTTCTGTTATCTAATCTATGCTTTTGTTAAAATATTATTTGAGGCTTTTTTCTAGACAACTTTCAAACATCGCCATATTGGACTCACTGAAGTGTCTATTACTTAAATTAATTTAATGCATTTAACTAAATAAATCTTAAATGAGTGAAAAATTCCTTAATAAACACCGTTCATGTATGGAGGAATCGAAATATTTTTCTTGATCTTTTCTTGATTCAATATTTACGCAAAATACTCAAAAATATTATTACGATATTTCACAATACATTGAGATATTCAAAAAGACTAATATTATCGTGTAAACATCTAAAATTATCTGGTATTAATAAAACTGCGGTTATATTTTATAATACATTTTAGAAAAAACTCAAAAATAAAATACAAAAGTAATATAAGAACTAGAGATCTCATTATCTTTAAAATGTAGCATATTTTCACGAGGCAAAATTCTTTTCCTTCAATAAAGAGTGATATATTTTTACTATAATAGCCACATAGCCATAGACATATTAGACAATACTAAATTATATCTTCAAGTTTAAAGTCTGTACGATTTATATTATTGAATTTGTGTACTAATCTCAATTTTTCGATCCCTAATGTATCATATATTTGTATAAATTAAATGCTTTGATTTAAAATCAAATAACTCTTTTGTACGATTATTATCTTCAGAAAACTTGAATGTCCGTTGCTATTGATTGAAAACCGGAGCCTACTTAGCTTTTTTTCCTTTCCACATTTTAGAAGGGCGTTTGAAAAATTGTCTTGGCATTTAATCATTTTCCATCATGATGACACTGAAAAGTTTTTAAGTTCTGGGTTAATTAGGAGAGATTTTACAACTAAATATACCTAAGCTATAACACCGGCTAGTATCGTTTCGACACTCGAGATATTTATCATTATGAATAGCTATCGTCAATAAACGATAGTTCGCCAAGTAAAAAAAAACTTCCTGAAATGAGTTTAACCTTGAACGTAGTGTTAATAGGGTTCACAGCGAAAATGAATAAATTATTCTAAAATTGATATGTCTAAATGTTTCGTTGCGCAGTCTTTGCTTATCTGTCCATGAAAACACGCATTAGATTTTTCAACCTTATGCAGAGCCATTAATAAATCGATGAGTGTTCTGAGAATGCATCGGATGATACTGTTCTAATACTGTCTTGTTCTAATTTAGATTCCGATGAAGACATAAGATTGCTTTGAAAGTGATCGTGAAGAATTTAAAAAAGTAATTTGCTTTATAATGAATACTTTAGTATGAATTTCCACTTTAAATATTATCTTATTATTATATAAAATTATATTAAAAAGTTTTAAAGCTTAACTCAAGTAACTCAAGTGATTACTTAACTCAAGTGATTACTTTTATCACGCATTGTGAACATCTTTAAACAGATCACTCAATTTGTAAAGAGTATTCTTCGTTAGATTTGAAGATAGATTTACTGAGGAAAAAATTGTTTCGTTGGATGTTAAACCCTTTCATATCAGCTTTAGAAGCAATCATGCTGATAATTGTTTTTAATTAAATAGACAAATTAAATGGCCCTGTTGAAAAGATTATTAAAATCCCTTGAAATAAAAAAATCCAATGCTATCCTAATTTGTACTGAATTGCACTTGAAAGTCGTTGCACATTTAAAGAAAAGTTTATCTTATGTTAAATCCGTTCTTTAATTTCAGAAAATAAGTTTAAATAAAGAACATTTCATCGTCTTTTCTTTGAGTAAATGAGTGAGACAAGCCTTGAAATGATTTCTTTCCTCTTTAACTTAGTGAAAAGCTTTAGTAAATGAACCTATTAAAAAAAAGAACAACTTTTGTAAATACTAGTTAGGTAAGTAAAGACAATATTTTTTAGAGAAAGAAAGTTTCTTCTCTGATTCTTCTTAAACCAAATAATGGTGCTACGTTATTTACAGAAATTGAATGAAGACGAATTTTTTCGGCGTATTTCAATTTAACCTTAACATTTGTTTTAAAACACTTTAACATTTTGAAGAATGTTACTATGAAATTCATTCTTAATTTAATACAAAGACTGAATAAATCCTGAAAATCCGGGGAAAAAGTGCAGAAAATATTAAACATAGTTATCTATTTTAAATATTATTTCCAGATATATTTATTATTATTTCCGCTCAAAATTGACCACAGTTAAGGAAATATTTTTTAAAAAAAATTGATCACTGTTCTACTTACTTTCTTTTCATGCACTAGATCAAAATATTTACGAAATTCCTGTAATCATATAAAATGTGAGTGGGCCATATTTTTTTTTTCTTTCTGGAGGCTCAAAAGTAGTTCTATCAGCAGTTCTGGAAGAATTTCAAATAATTTGTAAATATGGAAGTGTGTGAAATCAGCTCACGACTCGTTACTTCCTCATTATTTGACCACAAAACTCTTGGCTTTACTTATTAATTGCTTAATTTCCTCTCAAAAAGCGAGTCATTTTAGTTTCACTCTGTTGTTGTTGTTACTTATGGCACTTGCCATGGACAAGCCCCCGCTGATACAGCAGTAGATTTAAGCCGATAAGAGCGTCTCTTGTTTTTGAAGTAGCGTCAACTAGGCTCAAGAGTATGACTTAACTACACAATCACCACATTAGCTTTCACAGCCCCTTTTTTAACAGGGGGCGCAGTCACACATCTCATAGATAGCACACAGAAGAACAACCATGCCGAACCGGGTCTCCCAGAACATGAGGAAGGCGTGCTACCTCTGTGCCAGAAAGCCGGCAGTTTCACTCTATTAATTTCAATTTCCAACAGCTGGGACTCAGTTTTTATAGATTCTAAAGCAGAGAATAGAAGTTTCTAGACTGGGACCATAATTCTCATTCTAATGGATCAATTTCGAAAATTCTAAATGTTTTAGAATATTCATAGAATTTTTTGTCACTGAACTCATTAAATCTGTTTCCAAGGTGCCAAATTGTCGCCAAAATCGTCAACAAGTCTCATGGACATTAATACGACATCCATTCAGCATTCATTCAAAGCTGACTTTGAAACTGTGTTCTTAGGATGAAACTTACTGCACTAAAAGTATTCTTTCAAATTCGTAACGTTATATATGGATTACGTTTTAAATGGTACATTATATATGGATATATAATATGGATTGAATATCAACAAGATTACTATGGTGCTATGCGAAAATTAATTGTGACATAAAAAATGGATTCAAACAACAGATTTCATTAGTTTAAACCACATATCATTACAATTGGTAATAGAATAGTAGATGTCTTAGTGCAGAAGGTAACTTTTATACATGAAAGAGGTTAGCAATATTCTATATTAAGATTATCGATTATCTATCGAAAACAATTTTTTTTCAAGAGCAGAGACTATTGTGTTAACTTGATAGGGGTAGTTACCCACTACTTCTTTGGGGATTTCTAAGCCCCAAATTCAATTATCAAAATGTAAGAGAAAATTTACCCTTACCTTGTCGTTCCGGGAACTTCCTAAATCAGATAGAATCGAGGTATTCCAACGTGAGTTAGATCACTACATCGAAAGCATTGGTCCAGGGTTTTCATTTTCATCTTTTTTTTATTTGCTGGACGAGGACACAGGCACAGACAATTATTTACAAATATATACATATATCGTTTTAGTTGTAGGAATCATTCACATCGCATGCAATCATCTTTGGCTCCGCTCTCACTCCGAATCCAACCAACGCTACACTAACACTCAAACCGACACTTGAACTCACATCTGTACTGTGGGATCATGGGATTTTTCCCTGACGTCACCAATGCGCTTGCGGGAAAGTGTTACATCATGTTATGGTGAGGCCAGGAATTCCAACAACTTCTATGGGTGTAGCATAGCTACTCATGAGTGTAAGAACTAAATATTTTCCGACAAATTATGATAAATATGAGATTAAGAATTTTGTTAAACATACACTTGCAGACAAGAGCATATTATTATGGAAAAGAAAAAGCTTGATCTTTCTTGAGAAGGCTAATGTCATTGGAGATATATTATTTTGATACTATATATGTAAGTTCCGCTATATTTTATCACATATCTTGCTGATTATATGAAATTTTACCAGCAGTCTTGTAATAATATATTGTTTATAAATTTTATTTGAACTGGTATATTATATTATATCACTCATTTACATAAAGAACTCATGGTTTGTTAGTGTATATATATATATATAGTAAAAATATCAAAAAATGGTAATTTCCTTAATGGACGCTGCTTTTCAGCTCATAGAAGAAGATTTGAGGAAGAAAGCAACGCCTTGACAGAATCTTTTCAGGTGTGTCTAAAGATAAAGAGTACTAAAACTAGGACAAAGCTCTTTAGATTACGGTAATGTATGTGGTTTAGAGAGTGAATATCCAATACTAAGAAAGCAAAATTTAATTTCTATTCAGTGCACTTATCCTGGATGAACCAAACAAATAAAATTTTGAGGGAAAAGAGATTGATAAATTTGCTTTCATTTGTAATTAACAAATTAAGAAATCATGTATATATAATGGATCAGTGTTAAAATACCATCTTCATCCGAAAACAAATCTAACATTATTTTCTTTTAAAAGCTTGGAAAAAAGACTCGGAAGAAGTGCATATATACTCAAAATTATTCATATAGGACATAGTCTATTATTCCTAATATTACATCTTTTCATCTTCCGTCAGCTAATAGAGGACTTTCCTGTGATCAAAGAATCACATTTATATATTTCTAAACTTCGTAAAGGTCAGAATAAATGCATTTTAAACTGTTTACGCGATTCACTCAATTGTATATTTTAAAGAAAATATATGACAGACCGGCTCTATAATGTCTAGACATTGTACATAAATCTTCGCATGATTGAAAGAAGAAATTATTTTTATATCCCATTTAGGTATCCCTTAGAATCAACAATTTTATCCAGGAAAAATTTTATAAATGGGTCATTTAAACCTTCTTTTGGATAAAAGACATGCATTCTTTAGATCCGAAAAAGAATTATTTTGTCACAAACAGTACATGGCCTCTAATATCATCTATCCATATAAAAATGTATACAATACTAAAGTGCTAGTTTAATTGAAACTAAATTAAATTGAATATTTCATACTTTGTTCAGTTTATATCTTGGCAATAAAAATGATATAAAATGTGTCATATATTAATATTTTAACAGTTTTTTTTAAATCGTTAGGTATAATTTAAATTGATGCCCCACTAAAATAGTAACCCATTCGATAATTTTAAACCATTAGTATTGGCCTATTATTACTATTATTATGTTTATTAAAAAGGACATAAAGTTATATGGGAAAAGAGATTGAAAGAACCATAACAAAATGTAATAATTTTGACCGAATAATTATTTTCTCAGTTCTGGTAGAAATTATTTGTTGATTTTTTAAAACCTTTTTTGCTTTTTTTAAACGTAAAATGAAACTATCAA
>JAOUZG010027140.1:2909614-2968398 GCA_026289955.1 Argiope argentata | reverse complement strand
ATGTGTGTGTGTGTGTGTGTGTGTGTGTGTGTGTGTGTGTGTGTGTTCTTTTACATCAACATTAGAGTTCTTTTGAGGTGAATGTATTTTTGAACAGCGGTCTGATGACGAGGACGACATCTGAAGTGGCACACACATCTCCAAACTTCTGAATCACACTAGCTGGGATACAATTGACCCCAACAATTTCAAGGCACGTCATATCCACTCACACGTCAGTTCTTAGATGGTCGAATGTACACGGTTTAAAATTTCGAAAACCATCACAAAACAACCAGAATGTCTTAAAATGAAACGTTAATAGATCTAAACTGGAACTTTCTAAAAAAACAAATACATTCTGCTTAATTTTTTAGGCCCAAGTCATTTTTTCTTTAAATTTTAAGTTGATAATTTTTGCATCCTAAATTTGTGTATTTGATCTAGACAGAGACTTTGGAGATATTTTATGCTTACTTTAGAATAAGCCTATCTAAATAAAAACATCAAATGCCCCTTTTAAATAATAAATTATGTAATAATAGAAATGAATTCTTTAAAAAAATAGCTTTGATGATCAATAAAAACGTTAATTAGTGGTACATCTGAATTATTTTTTACATTTAAAATTCTTAAATGAATATCATCGTCTCTAACGAATTTGTAACTGATTATTATCTGGAGAAATAAAAACTCGAAGGAAATACTTTATTCTTTATTTTTTTTTCTTTTCTTGATAGATTTATACCTTTAAATATCTGGTGACAATAATGCAATTATTATTAAAAAGCCATCTAACTAAATTTTCCTTTATCAATAACCCCTTTAAATTTTTGATTAAAAAATGACTAGAATCTAGAAGAGTAGCATTAAATGACAGAAAATTTTCTTTTTAATTTTGATTTTTAGTAAAGTTTTGTTTAATTTAATTTTTTTATTCAATCTATTAAAAGAATTCATGATGGTTTTTAAAAACAATTAAGTGAAAAACTGCATTCATGTCACTTTGTCACCATTCTTAAAGTTAAGCCAAAATGAAGTTAATGAAATGCACTGCTTTAAGGCTTCATTAATTATTAAAAAAATATTTTCCGAAAATGTATTTAAAATTTTGATGTTTACCTTTTCGAAGGGAAAAATTCGTTTTATATTTTTTCAAAGTTTCTTCCAAGAAACTGGTAATTTGAAAAGAAATATCGTATCTATATAATTTTTAAGCTGTGTGTAATCGTTAATATATCTCATGAAATTTTTAACACACATTTAGTATGCATATTTAATTCTTTTTTTGCATGTTAATATTACATGTATATACCTGAAAATAATTCAACCGTAGTGCAGATTCCACTAAATTTATACTTTTTTACAAGTCAATGGTTAAATGTCACTAAAGTAAATGATCTTACTTCTGAAAAATAATTATTAAGTGCAATGTGATTGGCGGTAATAAAAAAATGAAAAAAGTACAACAGCGTTTATCCTTTTTTCTTTTATTATTTATTCTTTTAGCTTTTATTTCTTGAGTAATTTTGCATGCTGGGAGATTTATAAATGAAAGAATAGTGAAAAGTTTAAACAATAGTTTAAAAATCTAATTATCACCAATAGTTTAAACTTTTAGCTTTGAGTGTTCGATTTAATTTTCAATGTAAATCATATCTTAAAACGTTTTTATAAAATAAAAAAATAACGGATTAACAAAATCGTCATTGCATAGTCAAAAAACTTGTCATCATGTAATACCAGCAAATATGCGAACATTTTCTATTTATTTATGCCAGACATATCCATCTATAGTATGCATAATATTACGGATACGTGGCGAAACATTTAGGTTAGGTTATACAAAAATTAAAACAAGATTTAAATTTGTCACCTTTAGTGCAGTAAAGCGTTAGCAACCCATATGACAGCTGTTGTTAAGGGTTAGTAAAAGGGAACGCACTATGATAGAAGAATGCGTTAACGCTAGATTTGACTTAAATTAAAAAAGCCCAGTAATTTTACTGTTCTATTTTTGTTGAACCGTAAAAAAGCCACAGGATTGTGTTATGTGGGTAATAACGCATAGTTAAAATTACCTTTATAGCTTTACTTCTACAAAAATATTATTTTGTTCTATCGTCATTTTTCATAAATGTGGCACAATTCCGTTGGAACAGCGTTCAGTTTTCTCCTACAATGCAAGCATGACAGTGGACTTGTTGGCATAGACTTTCGATTTCAAATAACCCCCATAAAAAGAAATCCAGTGATGTTCAATCCCATGATATAGGGTGTGAATTGTCAAATTTTCAAACTGTGGCTTCCAGACATTCATTATTTTTCAAGTACTTTTCAACAATTCAAACACTATGTTCTATCGTGTAACCCTCCATTTTCACTAATCCTAAGCTATCAGCTGCCCTATGTGTGTGCTTTTAATAATTTTCAATATTCTACAATGGTTTATAATTTTACTACTAAACCGTAACAATAAAATATAATCAAATATTTTGAATAAGAAAACCAGCTAATAAAGAATTTATAATAAAAAAACCAATGAACAGCAATAAAGTTTTATTATTTTATAAAGTTATAAAAAACTTAAATTTGGAAAGCATTATATTAGATCCTCTTTTTAGATGGAAAGTTACAGGGTCAATGGTATTAATTATGTAAACAAATATTCCATATATATTTCCCACTAAGTTGAATTGAATAGCATCGTAATATTTCATCAAGTTTTAAAACATATTAAATCTTAATATTCTCTTTCATTGAACTGGAACAAGAAATTAATTAACGTTTAGTATTTGTAAAATTATTTCCTCCATTTCAGATAAAAATCAAGGGAGTTTTACTATCGATTGTGCAAGGAATAGAAATTAGCTTTGATCTTTTAAAGTGCTTTAATAAAGTGTACTCAAGAGCTTTTATATTTCAAATATTCATAAATGATAAATATCGAATTCACTTTCGCTAAAAACTCTTTATTGGCCATCTTTCAAAAAGACGTTTAATTAAAATAATTGAAAATATATTTAAAAGCTTAGTATCACACTATTAATAACACTCAAAAATGAAAAGAAAATCACAAAAAAATTCATTTTTGTATATTATTTGACTTTCTCAAAGCTTTTTATCACGGCTTTTAATATTAGTTATTACAACCCATGACTAAGATTAGCTATTATAAACCGAAATTATAACCCATTAGTTACAATTTAAGTGTTTGGAACTTATAGGTAAAGAGCAAACTTTTAAGACTCATGGAACATTGATGAATCAAAAGCAGCACCATACTCTCCGCATCAAACACTGTACATGAAAATAGAAAACATTTTTGATGCATTACTTTTTAAAAGTCCATGGCTATTTTTTTGTCAATATGAGATTCTTTCAATATAATCAACAAATTCAGAAATTTAATTATTTAAACACGTTTTCCAATTATCATTATTTCTAAATATTTTTTAACTATTTTATTTATTTATTTTTATTCAAGAATACGTATTAGGTGTTTTAAAAATAAAATAAATGAAAATATAAATGGACATTTTTTATTCGAATGAAATTTCGAAAATTGTTTTATTTTTTCATGTATTTTTTCATGTATTATTATGTATATTGTCATCTCCTTTTTTCTATTTTTACTTCAAACGAATGTATAAAAAATTCATAACAATATTAAGTATTTTTTTATTTATTTCTGGATTAGTTTCATGGTTGGTTTGTTTTAATTGCAATATCTTGGGGAAAAAGTTGAAAGAAAATTGTTAACTAATGCTTATTATTAAAAAAATATTTCAAAGTTTCTTAATTCATACCAAAGAAAATTAAATAAACTAATTATATTATTTTAAAAATTTATGATTACTATTTATATTTTTATATGTTTAATTCTAAACAAAAATAGTGAAGCATTAACAAATTTTATTCATTCTATGTTGAACTGTAATATTTTTGAATAATAATAACAATTTCGTTTTGAATCAATTCATGCATTTAAACCCATCATTTACGATAAGAATATAATAAAATAAATTTTCATGTTTGCTTTTATTGCAGGACTTTTTTTCATTTATTAATAAGCATGAAACAGAATTCTACCAAAATAATACGATTTTTGTTCAAAAAGCTAATAATAATAATTTATACTTTTATTATTTTAAAATTGGAAAATGTTTGATAATGTTTAAAGCATTTTCTGAAAAAAATTTATTGCAATGAAGTAAAATTTCTCTTTTCATATAGTCATATAAATAGCTTTAATCAAACAATTTAATCTTTCAAATATATCATTGAATTGGTTCATATCAACTTTACTCCTTATTTGCTTTGATGCCATTTAGAAAATTTCAATTACACTTTTAATTTGTACTCATAAAGTGCATTAGAACAGAATATGTAGAACGAAAATTACCAGCGTTAGACGGACTGAGATAAAAAGAAATAACTATGTTGGTACACCTATTAGAGAAGTGAAACTCAGCAAATTCTTTCCTTCATGGTACGTGCTTTGACTCTAGGCTCCATTCAAATTGTCACCGATGGTTGAAGTAGGTCAAGCAATAAATTTGTAAAACGTAATAAAATGGTTCGTTCTCTGCTGCTTCTACTGTTATTGGCTGCTTTCTCTTTTCTTCTTCGTCTGTCTACCATGGATGATTTTCGGGTTATAGATACTGTTACAGTACTGTTTATGATGTATTACTGTGGGGAACATTTTACAAGAAACAAGTAATATATTTTTTTTTAAAATAAGTCAATTTCTACTTAAATCAACAATTTTTTTTTATTTTAGCTACTTTTTATTAAAGAATTACAATTAATATAAATAATTGATCAAAAAGTTATTGGTTTTTGCAAGAATAGAACTCGAATTCTTCACCTTCTCGTGGAAAAATACTAAAATCCTTCCATGTTACCAATTGAGCTATTGCAAGTAAATTTTAACTGTCAATATAACTGCGAAAACTCTATTTGAAGAATTAAAAATGAAATAAATCTAGTTAATGAATTAATATTTGAAAAAACTGCATTAACATCGAGTACCATCCCCTACAAGTTAAAAAAATTTATTTGAACTTGAGTGGATGAATAAAAAGTATTTTATTAACGATGGAAAATTTGAACAAGATATATATACATAGAAAGAGTGTGAACTAATATAGGAATTGAAAGAAATTGGTGAGGCCATTTCAAAATTTGACAAATTTGACACTAAAACCGTAACTATTAGTGTTTAACTGTCGTAAATGATATGATTTTTGAGCTTGAGAATGACAACATGTATGTATGTATAGAAATAATTAAAAAAAACCTAAAAACTAATTATTAGTAAAATTGTTTGTTCGTAATTGAATATCATAGCAGCTAATTTATGGGATTTCATGAAATATTTCTATTTACCGCTTTTATTTTTTTAAAGAAATGAAAGATAGCAACATTATTTATATTCTGAGAAATTCTAACTTTATGAATTAATGATCAAATGCTTGTAAATCACAAACATAAAAACGAGGAAATATGTGTTTCAAATTTTTAAAATGAAATGGGACGCATTCATTTGATCTCTAGTTTCGCTTTCGTCGACAATAAAAATCACGTTTAACTCGACGAAATATAATTTCCTTCCTTTGAATTAAGCAATTTCCTATTAACTTTTACAAACGCATCTTTTTCTATATATTTCAAAATTAACATTAATAAAATGCTTAAATTTGTTAAATAAAATACATTTTATACTAAAACGAATGAAAAGATATAATTTGTTTTCCAATTAAAATTTCAGAAATTATTTTGTACATTCAGAGAAATGAGGATTCATTTATTTAATTTTTTTCAAATAATTTAGAGCTTCAATGAAATTGAAAACAAAAACATTTCATTAGAAATTAAAGCCTGAAAAATAATGCAAAATAATGAAACCTAAGCTGAGGATGAGAATAAAAACAAACTCGTAAATGAAATAAAGCGGCATAAAGACTTTTTTAATGATTACCTTTTAACTATCAAAATTTGCAATGAAACCGGAACATTCTTAACATTATAGTTTTATCTTAAATTCATTAAAATCTTGACATGTTTTATTTCTATAAATAATAACTCATTCTTTCAACAAATCATAATTTTAATTTTTTTATTGTTTACATTCAAAGTGTTCAAAATTTCTTAAACTGTTTATCAGCAATCAAAAGATAATTGAAATTTATAACGTGTAAATCGGAGAATAATGGAAAAAGACAGTGTTTTATTTAAATTAAAAATTCTTTTTCAGAAAGTAATTGTTTCTTTACAATAGAAATGTAATTATAAGAATTTGGAGAATAAAAACGACCTTTGAATGTTTTGGTCCCATTTTATTCCATTCGCGTACTGCTCATCTTTTTTTCCAAAGACGCCTATTTTGAGCCTTTAAAGTTCAATGCCTATTTTGGAGTTGAGTCAAGGAAAATAAAAAAAGAAACCTATTCTTTGCTTTGTCGTAAACAATTGCAAGGAAAACTTCTGACTGGAAAGTTTCGTCTCTGGAATTGAAGCAAAGAAAGAATTTTATTTCAGTTTTTCTCAGCGTGAGTCAGTTTTTCTGAAAGATGGGTATGTCAAAAGACAAATAAAAGTTTGACAAAAATAAATGTTTGAAAACTCTTGGAAGGTATTTAATAATACTTTTTCAAACAATATGAAATGAAATGAAATTGAAGTAATTCAAATATACTATTATATACAAATACACCATAACACTACAAATATACCAGAAGCTATTAATAGATCTTTAATGATTCTGATACTATATCATCACACTGAAATATATGATTCAAATATTGGTTATCAGTTTGAAGCTTTATTAATTAAAATAAAGCTTCAAACTGATAGGCCGAAGGAATAGGCCGACACCCTTGTGTATTGGAAGTGCGCCTTCCCCGAGAGCTGAACGTCCCAGGTTCGAGTCCCAGTTCGGGCACGGTTGTTCTTCTGTGTTCTATCTGTAAGGCGTGTGAATGTACCCCCGCCCTGCTGTAAAAAGGGGGATATGCAAGCGAATGTGATGAGCGAGTAGCAGAAATCGTACTCTTGGCCTCAGTTGGCGCTATTTCAAAACAAGAGACACTTATTTTGGCTTAAACCCGCTGATCTCTCGGAGAAGCCTGTCCATGACAAGTGCCACTAACAACAACAGAAAAGAAATATCTGCTTGTATCTTAGAATTAAAGTTTCACTACATAATTACTCATTACATAACGTTTAATAAAACCTTCCATAGATTTTAATATAAACCTCAAGTAGGCCACAAGGATATATCATGGTTGGTTTTTACTTTTCTAGTGGATGTAATAATACTGTAAGGTAGTGCCACATTCTGAAGATTTCTATTACCATACCAATAATGGGATTTACCTCTTAATGTAGGGATTGTACTTTGGTGACTATAAGGATTCAATTACGTTTTCTACCTCCCTGTTGTTGAGAAACGTAATATTTTTCTACATGTACATTCAGTCGGGACGGATAAAAGTCCGATACGGTTATTATTCAATATTTTTGAGTAAACTTTGAAATACTGATAATTCAACAATATGCTTTGAAATACTGATAATGATAACATACT
Source organism: Argiope argentata (assembly GCA_026289955.1). Taxonomy (NCBI): domain Eukaryota; kingdom Metazoa; phylum Arthropoda; class Arachnida; order Araneae; family Araneidae; genus Argiope; species Argiope argentata. The sequence goes on along the minus strand of JAOUZG010027140.1, from coordinate 2,960,825 downwards.
TATGACAAAGATAATGTTAATATATATTAATATTGTCACTGACGTTATATGAAGTACATAACATTTCCGTAAAAATAAAAATATATTTAATATTAGCCGCCATAAACGATTATCTAGTTCGTCAAAACCCTTGTTTACTTTAAATTTTTTATCTGTGACATTTATATTTATGATATTCACAATAAAGTATTTTTACTTTCTAGTTTACGTAGTATAAAGAACGTATAGTGATCAGCAAACATTTTAAGCTGGAAGTTTTGATGAATTCCTGCATTTTAAACTTCTCTTGCGAAAAAAAAATGGAAAATGTTCGCCTGCCTATCTATGAAACAAATAATTTAAAAAAAAGTATTACGCTAGATAATGAAAATTTCGTATTTTGTCTTTATACCTAATTTTTAAATTTTTATCAAATTTTGTGCAAAACCTAATTTTTAAATTTTTATCAAATTTTGTGCAAATTCTGTTTATATTTAACATCTGTAGCCAAGACATCGGTTAAATTTCGGGTAGACTGTACGTCAGTCTGCATTTTCAAAAACATGTAAGAGCGATATTTCAAAAACCCAATCATTTAAACATATAATTTTTTATGGGATTTTGAAACTGCAAGTAGAAGTATTGCGAAAAACAGATTTTTTTTCAATCTATTGAGAAAAATTTATCTGAAACACAAATTCGTTTCTCAGATGTTAATGCTTGCTACAGATTAATCGTCAATTAACTCATTGAGGTTGACAAAAGATTCAGTAAGAAGGCTGAATCCACGCCAAGAGTTAATACTTCGTAAAAATTGTACGCCAATACGACGTGAGGCGTCCTCTGTTATGACATGTTCATTAAAGTGTAGGCAGAAAGAAGTTTTTGGTGTAACCACTCGCCTATGTTTAACATATGACCGTCACATAACTCCAAGCCTTGCTTTACACAAATTTCTGCCTTTTTATGTTTGTTTCAAGTCTCGTGACGTCACAATTGATGGAAAACCAAGTTGGTTGAATTCCAATTGCACGTTGCCGTGGGCTATGATGCAATCTCCCTTTTAAATACGGAAGAATATTTGGACATGAAATAATTGCTAAATTTAAGTCCCTTTCACTATAACAATTAAAGGTGTTATTTAAATTTAAAAAAAGAAGAAAATATAAATATTTCCGAATGAGTGTACAGCTAAATTCGTAAAAATATAAAGCAATATTTGAACTTTAAAAATGCATAAATATAAATATTGTATAATAATACGTTATTTTATGCTATCACTAAGGAATGCACGCTTCATTTGTAATTAATTAAAATTTTCGAATAAAAAAACTTGTTCCCAACTGAGAATTTCTTTTTCTAAAATTTAATTACTGTTCAATTTCGAAATTTTAGTTTCAATGGTGGGAATATAGAGAACATTTAAAATATATGTGTAAAGCGTATGAATAGCATTAATAAAATGTACAAAATACAAAGCATAATAAATATTAAATATATAGATTTTAAAACCTTTTCTTATGTATATATAAAGTATTTCTAAAAGAAAACTGAAATCAAAATTTTAATTTAGTGGTATATTTCTTTAATAAATAAAATCAAAAGTAAAAAAGATTTAAAATAATATTTTAAATTATAATTCCTTATAAAAGATTGAAGATGTTATTATTTATTAATTTATTTTTAAATAATAAATGTTATGATATTGAAGATACTGATGAATGTTACGATACTGATTTTAAATCAAAACAATAAGAAGGAAAGAAAAAACATCCATTTTCTTGTAATGCATTTTACGTAATTATATCTATTTTTGAACTATTGTGCTTTATTTTATAATTTTCTTTATGTTTGTCTTTACTTTTTAATAAAAAATATTTTTGAAAAAAATGCACGTAATGCGTAATTATTAAAAGATCAAAAGTATTAAAAAATATATTTAAAAAGAGTTTTTTTTTTAAATTGCGCATTTAAAAAATATATATACTTGTTAAAAGCATAGAAAGAAATTAGTGAGTGAACGTATTTAAAATAACTAATTTATAAACATCAAAGTGAATTATTTTTATTAATAAAAGAGGAGAACAAAGAAATTACCTATACGTTTGCAGAACCATTTTATAAAAAAAAATTACAAATGGTTTTATCTATTTGCAAATCTTTAAAAGGTTGAAAACTAATTGTTTTTAATGTATTTTGATTATTGTAATTTCGAATATAAAGAATTAAAACTTTGTAAATTGTTTGCATATTCAATGCTACGTAAATGATGATATAAAATTTAAAGATGTTTATTAAGATGCTTAGTGAAGTAGTTTTATTTAGGAGTTCTACTTTATCTCATATTTTGTACGAAAGTTTTTATTTTTATTTTTGGGTGCCTTTTTTTTAATTTATGAAGCAATTTAATGAGATTTGCTGTAATTAAATCTTTACCTATACACATGAAAATATTCAATTCTTCATTAGATTGTTATTAATATTTTTTCTTCGTGATAGAAATAAGATATTCCTATCATACAAATTACTAGTAGATGCTACAAGTAATTTGTATGATAGGAATAAGATTAGCGTTGATATGAAATTAGATGTTGATATGAGAAATTAATCAGCCCAAGATGACGAAGCTGATCACCCTTTAATTAACTTTAATATTATTTTTCCTGAAAAAATATTTATCTGTAATATTCGAGAAATTAATATGAATTGGGTTATCAATCTCACACTTTGCATACACGTAAATAATTTATTTCTGATTAATTTTTAGTAGTTATTTGATGAATGAAATTTGGAAGCTTAATCTTATTAATTTCCTTAATTGAAAAAAAGGCACGTACCTATTTAAAAGTAATGAATTGTGTCTGCTACTTACAAATAGAAATTTTAAACCATGCGTTTATTTGTTACGCACAGTACGTATGTATAAGATGTAAAGTGTTTTAAGCTCTCCAGTAAATATTTGCTTATAATGTCCAGAATTATCAACGATAAAAATTTAAGCATGATAATACTTAAAAATTACTCAACTTGATAATATATGAGCAAAGCATCATACTAAAATTTCAAATCAATGTTTTGATAATTTGATGAAATTCATTTAAAATTTAAATTATTTCATTAAAATTTTAACATTAAAAAAATTTTTTTTTGTATATGCTAAATATATATTTCAAATTTTGAAAACCAAAATATGGAGTTTTCTATATAGAAATGTGTATTGCATATAATTAAAATTTTCTGCAGATTTAATGATTGATATCGGCAGGCATCTAAAAACGAGGATTTTTTCATAAATTCAGGTGTTTTAAACTTCCATTTCGAATAATTACATTGAATTATTTTGAATCAAAATATAGTAATTACTCTAAAATACTTATATATCAAGTTTTTAAAAATTAAATTGCTGTAATTTTAATATAAAATAAAAATAAGATGAGGTAAAAAGTACACAGTGAATACTTGATAATTTTACAACAGTGTTAACGCATTATAAATCGATTAATTATTTTGCAAGAATATAATATAAACTGCATAATAAGTTGTTTTCATTTTTTTCAAATTTAATAGATTCCTCATGGAACTTTCAAACTTAGAGAAAAAAATCCCTTCCAGAAATTGAGTAAATGTAACAAAATTTCACATTTTAAATTTAAATGTCTGCATTATTCTAAACCATATAATATTCTATTATCTTAAGAAATTTAATATTTGTTAATGAATTTGCTATTAATGAGTTACTTTGCCTCTCGTTTTATATAATATTATTTTTAAAAAATTCTTTGGCTTTAATTTTATTTACAGCCTTATTTTAAAGTAGTCCTGTAGTTCTGGTATCCACTTTAAATAGGTACGTATATAAGAAAAGATAAATCATGATAAAAATATCAATAAAAACATTATCATGTTATCAAAATATTAAGATTTTTCCAATTTAATGAAAGTTTTTTTTCAATACATGAAACCATCCGTTAAAAAAAGATTTTTTTAAATGTATTGAGTAATCGTAAAGATAATTTTAAAGTAATTAAAGAACAGTTTTATTCCAAAACATTTTTAAAAAAATTATATCTAGAATATATATTTTTTTATTTTCATTATTCATTATTTTTCTATTTATCAAAATAAATGTCTCTTTTTAAAAAAAAAAATCTAAATAACTGAGAGTTCTTTAAAAAAATAAGAGATATATCTTTAAAATGTCTTATCATGTATATAAATTTCATATTCATATCTGGAATATATTTATTTTGTTTAAAAAGATGATAGATTACTTCTTTATTCATTCTTTCATAAAAAAATGTATTTTTCTTTCTTTTTAAATTTCTTTAAATAACTAAGAGTTTTTTCAGCAAACTAAGAGATATACCTTAAAAATGTTTTAAAATTTATTCTACTTTTATTTTAGTTAGGGCCAATATAAGAAACGGTGAACAATTTATAAATATTTTGGTTATTTGAGGTACTATATTCTAAGAGAAAATAGCAGTTTTTAAATATAGCTTTTTAAAAAAATTCTCATAAATTTTGAGTTTTCGGTCTTGACGTTCTCAAGCTTCCAAAATACATTTTTTTGCATGAATATAATGGTAAAACTTTGATATATGGGCAGACTAAATATATTAATGGTATTCTTTTGCAAGAGAAAAAGGAGCATAAAGGAATATTATTTATTTTTTATACATAAAATATTTTTATATATAAGGAATTTTTTGTCCTTGAGGAATTGATTTATATTTGTTTTATCTCTTTTTATTTTTATCCCCCATTATTTGGGAAATCCCCAACAAACCGTATACATCTTTTTAAAAAATCTTCCAAAATCACTCAAATTTCCAAATATTATCATTCTTTCAAAGAAAATTTTTCTTCACATTCTCTTTGTTGTTTTCTTTTAATCGAATAGCGTAACATTTTTCTTTCCATTTTTTTAAAAAAATATGCATGTTAACTTATAATTACATGTTCTACTTCTACAAATTAACTCATTTTTTTATTTCATTGATATTTTTATTTTGAATACAATAATGAGTTTAGTTATACAGCAAAAAATCATTGCGATTCTGGACCTTGAATAAGAAAACCAAATAAAATCTTGTCGATCCAAATGTTTGAGTATGACAGCAAGATAAAAAATAAAGAAAGAAGAAAAAAGAAGAAAACATGATTTGCCATATACGTTTTTCAGAACTGGGATTTTAATGTTGAAATCATTCCGATACTTTTTCAAAACTAAGCCCACTAAAATAGAAGAAAGTTTTTCAGAGTTTTCTCTCCCTTTTTTCGAATTCTACCCTCTTAAGACAAGAGCCCGCCCCCCTCCAGTGATTCATGTCATTAAACTATCATTAGCCGATTTTTTTTCCTTCTTTTTAAACTTATCTACGTTTCTCTTAAGACTAATATTCAAAATGATGAATGATCTGAAATCCATATATATCTAGAGATGGTCTGATAAAGAAGAATACTAGCACTAATATGTATCCTTCGAGTCTACATATGTTTAAAAAATTTACTTTTCAAAAAGTAGAAATATAACTAATTCAAGTTTTTAAAGAAAATCTATATTTTTTAAGAAATTATTTCAACTTCTATTATCTAATGAGGAAAAAGCTATTTAATGTCTTTATATGCTTCCAATATTTATCATTTTATTAGTCAAAATTCTAATTACTTTTTTGAGAAATTTAACAAATTTGATCATTCCAATTGTGTCTGAAGTTTTAATAGACTATTTTCGAAGGTCTAGAAAGAAAAAGTAGTCAAGAAAAGTAGTTAAATAAGAAAAGTCTCGGTAAAGACAACTTTTTAAATGGAGTAACTCTGCTTTTGGAGATAACAAATACAGTTTTAGTCTCATTCTGGTATGGAAACTTGAGATACACAACAGCCCCATAGGCAGTCTGTGAACTGTCGGTGAAACAATACAGTTCCCAACCGTGAGAGGTGTCGACATCAGTGCAGGAATACCAACGTGGTATTTGAACTTCCGGTAATTCCTTCAATTGCTTATACCATTTTATCCATTTGGATAATAATTTTGCAGGAATAGGTTTATCCCAGTCAATACCAGTAAGCCATAAATTTTGGAAAAGCACCTTTGCTTGAATCACGTAGGGAGAAAGAAATACTAGAGGGTCGAACATTCTCGAGACAGCTTTCAAAACAGAACGCTTGGTTTGTTCATTTTCCTGTATAAATTCAATTATGCCTTCTGCATTAAATGAGAAAACATCCTTATGAGTGTTCCATTCGAGTCCCAATACCTTTGTAGGTGAGTCACACAAAGGCACTGATTCTCCTTGTTTTTGTGTCTCGTATACCTTTCGTATTTCAGGTGAATTTGAGTTCCACTTCGTTAAGTTCGTTGAAGCCTTTTTTATGATAATATTAGCATTGTGATAGACTTCAATAACTTCCGTTTCAGTATCTGTTCCAAAAATGAAGTCATCAACATAGTACATGTAGTTACTGAGAAGTTCTACAGTTTTCGGATATTCACTTTCAAATTTCTTTAAATGATGTTTGATACAAGCACCGAGAAGAAAGGGGCTGGATTTAGCTCCGAACATCACACGACACATCCTATAAATCTGAATCTTTGGATTCGATAAATTCGAATCATCGTGTATACATAGAAATCGCATAGCATCCCGATCTTCACAATTAATTGATATTAATTGATATATCCGTAATAAAGGCAATTCGATGCATTCTATATTTCAGCAAAACTTTCAAAAGTTCAGGAATAAGATTTGGACCTTGAAGTAAACAATCATTTAACGATTTCTGATTTTTCTCTTTTGAAGATGCATCATAAACCACTCTCAATTTTGTAGAAGCGTGATTCTTTCTAAGAACTGCTCGATGAAGAATGTAATAGGTTCTTTCACTTTCAGTTGCATTGGGATCTACCTCTTCAACAATACCATCTTTGATTTGATCTCGTATAACTTGTCTAGATTCGTAGAAAAAAATTAAGTTAGAGCGAAATTGCTTCAAAAGATTAAAAAATCTTTTTTCAGCGTTTACATAATTGTCATGTAATGTGCCATTTTCATTAATCCAAGGCAATCTAACTTCGTAACGGCTATTTTTTCTCTATCGATTTTTCAAACAATCTTAAATCTTTTTCATCTTCTAATCGCTCATCGGGGCAATCAACACCCAAAGACTCAACATTCCAGTGTTTTTGACGGCATTCCCTCAAGCAATAAATTAGAGCAAATGGTATCCGCTGAGTTCAACTCCGAAACAGAAAAGCGACCTTGAATACATCAGCCAAAAATCGTATTCAAAGCAACAGCCTGGTCATTTATTATTTTTATTTCTTCTTTCGCTATTTTCCATAAACAATCTACTCCTATTAGAACCGAAATTGATTCTTGATCTGCACTGTGATGAGTCACAAGTGGTATTCCAAACTGTAATAGGTCAGAATTTATGCTTGCATCCGGTGGTTTAAGTTCTGCAGTTGTAATAATTGGAGTTTCGATCACATCAAGAGTGATAAATTCCTCTGGCTGGTTTATGTTTCGTAATATTAATTCCACTTTCCATTGGCGCCAATGTTTACTTTCATTTTCTCCAAACGTATGAATGTTTAGACTAGAATAGCCTTGCGATCGGAGTCCTAATTTTTTAGAAATATCTTCTCTAATGAATGAAACTTGACTTCCCCCATCTAAAAGGCATCTTAAAACACAATTATTTCTTTTACCTTCAGCAACGGCATAAACAGTTTGAAGAATGACGTCAGACATCAGGGTTGTGGCAGAGGAATGAGAAATGGTGGATTCTTCTTTTTCGGGAATGCGGCATGGAATAAGAGCATTCTGATTTATAAACATACAGATTCGTGGTGCGGTTTTTCACATTTCTTGCAATATAAATGTTTCTTTACACAGAAAGTTCCTAAATGTCAGGAACCAAAACACGAAAAACATTTCCCGTTTTTTTTCAAAAATTCACGTTTTTTCTTTGCATCCAATTCTTCACATTTGAATTTTCCATGGTCGTTCTTGTTACAAAATATGCATTTATTATTCAGCGTTGATAAGGCAGATGCACTCGCTATTTTCGGTTTAAAATCAGGATTATTCCATGAATTCCCGCCTTTTCTTACATCTTGTCGTTGATAGGGTTTCGAATAGTTCATAAGATTTGCAGCTTCACGGCAATTAATTTCTTTCCTCAAAAATTCCATCAGTTCTTTGATATCAAACTGCGATTGTTCTTTCCGATTTCGATTGAATTCAAAATTTAATTCTTCTGGGATTTTTTGCAAAATTATATTACAAAGTAAATTTCCATAGCTTCCGGAAGTAACATTCAATGACTAAGTTTTGGATTTGAATTTCGCATTCATCAAAAAGTTTCCTCAATGCTTTAACGTTTGATATATTTCTAACAGGTTCAATTCATAACAATTTATTCATATGCGAACTAATGACAATATCTTGTCTTCCGAAGCGATCCTTTAGTATTTCAATCGAAGAATCATAATTTTGATCACTAATATGGAATCCAGATATAGCAGATAATGCATTACCATTAAGCAAAGATTTTAAATACTCAAATTTTTCGGTTTTGCTTAAACTTTCATTGTTATGACAAGCACATTCATACTGATTCCAAAAATCAAGCCACTTACTTGAATCTCCATAAAAAATGCTCATTTGAAGGCGCGGCATTTTCATCACTTCCGTTTCAGGAACAGTTCGATTAATCGAAATTTCGTTTTGAGTAACGACTGCGTCACGATTTCCGGAGTGCTGATTTATGTACCTTTGCAATCTTCCATTCCAAAGAATTGCTTGTTCCTGATATTCCTGACTTTTAACTATTTCTTCTTCCAATTTATCCACGGACGGTTTCACTTTGTGAGTCCAAGAGTTTCAGTTCTATCATTTTTGCATCCAATTGACCACTGCAATCTCGCAAGATTTCAAGTTTCTCCTCGACAGTAATATCCGTTTCTAAATAATTTACTTCAATCTCTATTATTAATTTTGTAATCAACTGTCTTATTACTGCGCGCTTCATTTTGTTCTTTTCTAACTCCACTTTCAAATTAATTTTTTATAAGTCTAACTATTTCTATTCTGAATAATCTAAAGAGTTCCAGATTCCCGGGTTTCGGCACCATAAAATATTTCTGCGTTAGACTTTCGAAGTTTTATAATAAATGGGGCCACATGTCTCACAAGATACAACGTTTAATCAAGACTACACAAATTACATTGAGAGAACTACACAAATATTCTATTTATCAATTATTATATCGATATTTAGCAGGCCTGGTTGTTCGTCTGTGTACTTACTATCTGTGAAATGTGTGACTGTGTCCCCCTCTAAATAGGGGCTGAGCAAGTGAATGTGATGAGCATATCACTAAGTCGTACTCCTGCCCCTCGTTGGCGCTACTTGAAGCAAGCAAGAGACGTTTATTCTTCGGCTTAAAATATGCTGATGTAGCAGCGGGGCTTGTCCATGGCAAGTGCCATAAGTAACAACATGAATTTTGAAATATGTAAGGATTTGACCCGTTAGGCAAAATAAGAAGATGTTTCCCATTCATATACTTAATGCTTTACCTATCATCATTTTTGGAGAGGATACTTGATTTTTCAATGAGACGTAAGATTGGATTCTAAAATTTTCATGGTAAAAGAAATTATCAGATTTCATTCATATATTTTCAGGATTTTTTAAGTTATGCATTGTATTTGTTCATGGGTGCAAATCTGACATTCCTGTTGTTGCTATCTTTAATTACTATATTCATAGACTATAAGTTTTTGAGTTAAAATCTCATTCACATATGAGACATTGCGATCTTAGTGCATCGTGTTCACTTTCGATTATTTTGAACATACTTCATGCCTTTTAGTGTTTCCTTTAATAATCTTCCCAGAGCTGAACTTAGTTATTTAATTTATCTCCATATTTCAAAACAATTTCTGAAACATATTGAACGCTCCTTAACCCTGGTGTGATTTAGAGGACGAAACTTGAAATAGCACAGTGCTCTTCAGAGATCCGTAGCACACCTGGGAGAGAACATTTTGCCCATACTTCCGGCCCAAAGCTGAAAAAAATGTATTAAAAGAAGTTTCTTCTGATTATTTAATCCATTTAAACGTTCACTAGACATTTCTTGATATACGAATAATATTCTCTCAATGCACTCACTGGCCAATGAATTAGAAACCCAAGATCAATATTTTATTTAACCAACTTTTGAACGGATAACTGCTCTGATTCGCATGGGCATTGTGGCTAAAGTTTCTGGAGTGCATTTACATCCAGAGAATCACACATTTCCATTTTCTATGAAATTAAGATCCGGGCTATGGGGTGGTCGGTGAAGGTGTTCGAAGACTAATGTTCAGAAAACCAATTTTTAACAATTCTGCCACGATGTATTTTTGCATTATCATCACGATGTATAGTATCCATCGCCATCAGGATAAAAATGCAACATTGCCAGTACATCTAGGTATCGAATGGCTGTTTGTTTACCCTCGAAGAATCTCAAGAGCACCGCTTCCTTGTCATCAGAACATGCTCCATATCATGATACTTCTTCCAGACTTTTTCACAGTGTAAGTAGGGCAAGATGAATTCATAGTTTCGTGGGGTTCTTGTTGAATTCTACGTCTTCCATCAGTGCACAATAAGGTGTAGCAAGATTCATCCGACCGCATTACCCGTTTCTAATCCTCAGATGTCCATTGTCTTCCTTACCGACATCACTGCAAACGAATTTTTGGTTGTCGGACAGGAATGAGTGGTTTTCTCACAGCACTCGACTTTGCATTCCTATCCTTTGCTATTATCTGCATGATTAGAGCTTTAATGTGTTGGGAAGAGCCTTGGTTGACGATTTTTGACAGTTGAATTAAAGTAGAGTCCCTGTTCTGCTGTACAATTCGTCGGGGATGACGCCGGCCACACTCTTGGTAAACTTTTCTCAAACCCCATTTACGTATTCTAATAAAGGTCTGTGGGTTCTGAAGTCAACTTTTAAAAACCTTTGATATGGCTGCTTTTGAGAATCCAGAAAGATCTGCCGTCTTCGAAATCGATGCAGCTGCTAAACGGGTACCAACAATAAGCCTTTTTTCAAATAGATAAAGATCTGTCGTTTTTCCCATTTTTACTTCATTCATCTCAAAAAGAACTCGTACGCTTTACTTTTACTAACTTTCTAACCACATGTAATGAACGTCATAACAAAAAATTTGCATACTTTATTCCTAACCCGCATTCAAATACAAATCTCAAAGGTTTCTAATTCATTTGCCAGTGAATGTATCTATTTTTTTGAAGCATTCTTTTTTAAAGGGACTTGATTTATTTGTCATCTAGACGCCTCATATTTCCAAATACATTATTTGAATGCGCTATAAAGCGGAGAGCTCGTAATTTCCCATCACGAAATATTTTATTACAATATTTTTTTGTCTGTTCCGTTCAGAACAAAAATTAGCTGGAATGGCAATTTTTAGTTGTTTAAAAAAATGTATGATGATTGCTTTGAACAGATTTTTTAAATAAACAAATTGTTAATCATAATTTACTTGTTGCATATTAAATATTGAAATTGTTAGACTTTTATTGTCTTAAAGTTTGAGAATACTTAAACATCGAATTCAACTATAAATTTAAATATTTTTAACGATTTCGTAAAGGAAAATATGCCATAAATGTATTTTTTGTACTCTTAGTAAGAAAAGGAACGTAATAACAAATATTTTATTTTCTACATTGCTTTATTGCATGTTTCTGGAAAGGATAATGAAGCAATAATTCAGAGAACTTTGTCATAAGAGGTTACAATTTTCAATTGACTTCTCCTTTATTGCAGCAAGAATGGAATGTTCGATGTCAGATTATTTCGTGAGAATGTGGATATTTGTGGTAAACATTCTGTGAACGGTATATAAGAAAATTGGCGATGGAGTATGATGAATTAGATATTCTTATCACAACGATTTTTCTTTTTCTGCTTTCACGCTGTTATATGGGATTTCTATCATTTTATTTATGGAGCTTTTATGTTTATAATTATCATTTGGAGAACAAATGCTCGATTTCACTCAGATACTTTTTTCTGTGAATTTCTGTGAAAAGTGAGGCAACGCAATGCCTCAATTTTCTACATCATTTGGGGTAACGCAATACAAAATATAAATGTTATTATGTTCTATTTTAATTCAAAAGTACTTCAAAATGAATCCGAATTATTGTTTAAATTAGAATGCTTAGTTTTAGCTGCCTAAAACTAAGAAAATAAGCAGAATCATTTGAAATAATTTGTCGAAAATATATTAAGCCTAACTCATTCGAGTGCGAAGCAAACAAAACAAATCGAAATCTTTCTCATTTGATGGTGGAGAAATGAAGATTTTTGGTGGAAAAGTTAATTTTTAATGAATAAAAAATAACCACTCAATTAACCGCTATAAATAGTACCCTTTGTTCTATTCCAGACTATAGCCTATCCCTGAGCAAAATTTCATCCAATTTCCTTCAGCTCTTGAATATACATCTATCCATCCAAACTTTCACATTATGAAATAGTAATATAGATATATAAACTGTTACAAACCTGTAATTTTGGTTCCCTGCCTGACCAGGGCAATCGTAAGGTTTTAAGATGAGCACTGTTGCGTGCTGAGAGGGTGCCGCGTTAGTGATGTCTGGGCTTGGCGACGAATTCGCGACTTGGAAATGAATTTGGAAAAAAGTGGATAGTACTAAAAAATTCAAAATTTTTTCCGATCCGTCCAATCGAAAACCGAAATGTGTCTGCGCTCTGAGTGGACTAGATGATTCTCGGTCCTGCCTCCCGAGAGCTATAAACGGCGGGCAGATTGAGAGACACTACAGCCCATGCCATCCACCAAATGCCATGTCAACATCATCAGCCACACCATGACATGAGTTAGCTCCTTAGGAAGCAGGCACTCCTAAACTGCAAATCACTGCAGCTAAAGGTGATTCAGCCCAAGTCACATTACGTTCAGCAACGCTCCTGCCAACAATAGCCAAGCTTAAAAACCAAGGTAGCTGATCATGGGCTGGTACTTCATTAATCTTTTTTCGCTGTTTTTCGTTAAAGGTGATTTGTAGTTTAATGGAGGTGGTGAATTGAATTGATCTGGAAGCGGAGTTGGAGAAGAAGGCAAGCGACGAGTCTCCGAGAGGATAGCGAATCAACAGCAGAGTGACAGCGTTATATGTAGTTCTAGTGAGTGCTGAACTACTGTGGGCCGAGTCCTTTTGTCTACTGTAGAAGCAGCGAGGTAAAGTGTATGGAGTAGATAGTGTGTGGTGGTGAGTCGGCAGCTAAAGCGAGGAGACAGGGAAAAGTTCAGCCGCTAGGTAAAAGGGTAGAGCGAATCTCCGAGGAACTCCTCTCTTGCTGGATTCTGTTTGTGCTTTGTGAGCTGTTGTCGATTACAATTTTCTGCTGTAGTGTATTGTCCTGTGTTCGTTTCGGCTGTACATATTTGCTGTCTGTGTATTCGTCTCCTCTTTGTGTTGGTGTCTTTGCGTTTAAACAAACGTTATTTTAACGAAACGTAAAATTTAAGAACACTGAATTTAAAATTAATTACCAGTTTGTAATAAGCCTTTGTTCACTAACAGAAAAAATTATTATATATATTTAAAATAATAAAGACAAATCTATGAAACAATAAAAGCAAAATATCTCTCGATATTAGCCTTCGATACAATAAAACTTATAGCATGATTTTACAATTACGTGATTGAATTTTATTTATGTTTAGCTGATTTGTACTAATAGAACTTGAAAGGGATGTCGTTATACATTTGCAAATAAAATTGCATAGATAATAAATTTTCGGAACAAAGTTGAATACTACATTTTTAATACCATGCTCCATTTCAAATGTGCGACACAGTGAATCCACCAGTATCATAAAATGACCCAAAAAATATCAGGAATTGAATTTGAATTTCATATTTTTGTAATTTAATAAACATTATTGATAAATCCCAGCAAAATTTAATTTTAAATTATACATAACCTTTCAAATAGTACATCGACACATTCTGTTATAAAGAAAAACTCGCACACATTCCCATTTAAAATGCTAATTAGGTTAATAATTTCGTTCAATCTGAAATTTACCAGACTTCTCTTTTCTTCCTTTTTTTAACTATTATGCTAACCATTCATACATATGGTTATAATTAAATTTTCAATTATTAAAAATATGTTATTTATTCAAAGAACGTTGTATTCCTGAAGCTTATTGTAAAATAATCCTACGATTCCCCAAATATTTTAATTAATTTATAAGAACAAAAACTCAAATAATTTTGCTTTGCATTCCTTCCACCTCCCACACATAGATTATTCTTATCATTTCTGAACGAATAATATACTTCAAGAATTATTAATTTATTTGTTCTTTTGGCAATATATTCGAATTTCATTCTCCACGAATAAAACTGGAGATTATAGAGAAAAATAGATTTAATTCGACGAAAGTAACTAGAATTTCTCGAGTTTCTGCGATATAGAAAGAAACTGATATGTTTTATATTATATCTGTCAGTAGTATTGAAGAATTTCCACCGTCATTTTATTAGCATCTCACTTTCCTGTCAAGAATCATGCGAGTATTAAATTTCGCCAAGACTCTCTCGGCCTCTTGTCAGCTCTCTTTGTACAACTTCCGCTCTTTTAGAAAGTAACGTGGATTTTATTATCTGATTTTATTCTTCAGCGTCAATTTGCATCAACTCCAGAAACATGTTTCCCAGAAACTTTTATTGAATTCCTCAGAAAAAAAACCTTGGGTATAAAACTAGTTTAGTTTTCACGACTATTAATATCCTTTTCCAATCATATAAGATAAGGGGTTTTATGTTACTTTTTCAATAATTTTTTTCATTGATTTTTTTGATTTTTCGCTTCTCATTTCAATTAGATAATATCATTGATACTTAGAGTTATTAAATGAACAAAGAAAAAAAAAGCTAACCAACAATTACTAATATTATTCAGGTTAAATTACTGAACGTCGGTTTAGGTCCGTTATATTGAAGTTCCATTTAAAACAAAGCTGTTTTGGGTCGGATTTCGTACTTTAGAACCAAAGACAGATGCCGAGGACGACATCTGAGTTGGCATTCGCTCCTCTACGCCAGTAGGAGAGTATTTGACTTCGACGGATTTAACGAGCACCAGCAATGTTAAAACGACAGTTTTTCGGTGGAATTGGGCCTCGAATCTGAAACCCCGGTTCCGAATCCGAAACCTAACCACCAAGCAGCCGGCTTTCCCATTGCTACAGAAAGAGAGGATGTTTGGCCTCAATGGATTTAACGTATCTAACACATCGTATGTATACTCAAAATACACCCTTTTTCCTCTAAGTAAATAAAAATGATAACAAAAGGCTCAGTATTTATAAAACAATTAAGTTGTGAAATATTAGGGCGCAACTTGATAATTATTTAAATTATATTTGACAGCAGTATGAAAAATTTTATTATTACGTAATCCATTAAATTCATTATTGTTACATAATCCATCAAATTCCTCATTATTAATACATAATCCCTGAAATTCCTCATTATTACTACATAATCCATCAAATTCCTCATTATTGCTACATTATCCATCAAATTTGGTTATGTTTTAAATTCAAAATTTCAAGTGATGAATTTATTTAATGCATCTGAAATAATTGCCGCTTTGCTTTAAAAATTTTCGGAACACCTAACCTTGGGAACAAATGCAATTATTTAATTATATTACTCTTAAAACGAAGTTAAGCTGCCATATAATAGTAAATATTAACGCTAGAACATCCGGGATTTCGATTACCCTTAAATGCTCTCCAATGTCGATTCGATACCGGGAAATAAACTATAGAACATAATTGCAATAACTAAGTAATTGCAGGGCTACTGTTCAGAAGGGTTTAGTTTTAAAGCTTTTTAATAATATTCCATGTAATTATTATATATAATAACCCTTTATTTCATTAAAACCTTTAACGAAACAAATTACTTTTTCAGATTTTTCGTTTTTAATTTCAGGCATTTTACGTCTCCAACGGAATCACTATCATCCGATGCATTCTCAGAAATATCTTGCAACAAATGAGCAATTTTATCAGGGGGAACAAGTTAGCTCAGGTGTCATCCTCGTCCTTTTACCTCAATTCTAAATTGCAAAGTCGATCCCAAATCAGTCCTAATGTGCCTTTTAAAAGAAATATAATTACATCTAAGCAAAACTAAAAGCTGAATTAACGCTTTGCGGTCCGATGTCGAGTGTGACTCGACGTTCAAGACTGTGCATCATTTTGACGCTTTATTTATTTATTTTTCAAATTTAATTGTTAAAAATGCCTACACAGGGGTTATGAGATGTAGATAAATTTTTCAGAGAAATTCGACTTAAATGAACTTTGTATATTTATTTTTCATAGAAACAAACAAATCTTTATATTTGATGAATAATTTTGCATCTAATTATTATTCGGACTGCAAAGGGTTTACAATTTTCTACTGCATTTGAATAAAAATATATTTAATTCATTGAATAACGTGTATAAAGTATCATAATTATATACTGCCATTAATTTGAGTAATTATTATAATTTTATATAGAACTTAATGGAAGTTTTGAAGCGCGAACCTTTATAAAACCTGAAATAATTACTTTAATTCTATGACTTTCTTATAAGTATTTAAGATTTAGAAACAAGTAATAACATTAGTGATTTCATGTAGAATAATTCAATACTAGAAATTAAACTTTCTCTTCAAGCAAAGTTGTCCATATAATTATTATTTTCAATTGTCTTTAGCATTTATACATTCTGCCAAAACTAACGCTTATTTCACTACTGTTTAGTTCACTCTGGCTTAAAATGTGGTCTGACATATAATTAGATGATGTTATTTAATAATAATTAAAACATTTACTAGCGAAGGGGCAATTGATTTTGATTAAAATATTATAACAATATATACCTTTCGTATTTCCATAAGCATTTCACACAAAGTACAAATAAGTATGTACAACATTCCTGAGTCACATAAGTGATCCAAAGCAACTGCAGATCACTTTAATCAGGACAAAGCAATAGGAAAAGTGACTTAAGTTCAAAGGAAGAACAAAATGCTTGCGAAGCAGCAAGAGAGAGATATTAAGATCCTCTCCAATCTTCCAAGCAAATACTCATCTCTGAAACCTCACAGAGTTGCCAAGAGAGAATTCTAAATTAATCTGTTAAAAGGGTTGATGAGGTAAAGTGATGGTAGTTGATGATATTCATCTTCGAATAACTTAATCCCGGACACTTCAGTAAGAAAATTCTGACAACTACTTGTTGAAAAGTTTGGAAAAATCGCCGACCTTTATTACTACACACATTGCATTTGATTTAATTAAGTAGGCACTCTTCAAATTAGTTAAAACCCAATCATCTACTTCTCCTCTGATTATCTTGCAGATATGTGAATAATGGCTCTTCATTCACCCACTTTCAAGTATTTGTTTCAAAAACCAACCTTACAACATTCGAAATAAGTTAATTGCTCTATCTCCGTAACGTCAATTTTGTGTTGAAAAGATTGAAGAATATTTGAATTATATTCTTGCATCAGTTTCCATTTTTCTTTTTCCCCTGCTTAGTCTCTTTTTTCCAAACTTCATTTCAAACTATTCCAATATATTGAAAAAAAAAACTTTCAAAAGCAAAAAATAAAATATATTTATAATATATAACAAGATTTTTGAAAAAATGTCGGTATACATGCCCTAATACGATGAAACAAGCTATTATTCCATCCTTTTTTAAATACTACTCATGGTCATACTTGTATGACTACATAGGGGTAATAAAAACGCTTCATAACAAATATGTAGTAAAACCGTTTGGCGTAAATGACACACAATTTGGCCCAGATCTACAACTCTGGTAATTAAAAAAAACATCTGCCATCATTAATCCAGTTCGTTGCGTATCGGATTCTCGTGTCCAAATATAAACAGGTGGGTGGATATACAGTCATTTCATATTCGGATCTCGTGTATATTTTTATTTATTTCTCATGTTTCGGTTACTTATTTATTTTGTTAAAGATATGAAGAAAAAAAAAGGTTTTAGTTATAATTACACGTATTTCCGTTTTCTTGTTTATTACGTTACTATCTTGTCCTCAATCGGATGTAATTAAAAACATAGCATCAGATACAAATCAAAGAAATACTTTAAATGAAACAAAGAAAAGATTATTAGATTATGAGTAAAAAAAATGTTCGTGAAAAAAAAGAAATATATTTTTTTTTCTGTCCTCAGTTCCTACTAATTACATTTATAAAATTATTGCTAACCTTGGAGCGTTATTATTAGCGCTGACTAATCAAAATTTTGAAGGTCGAGTTTCTTGAGGATTACTAAAGCCTATCTTTGTATAAAAAAGGATCGTAAAAAAAAGTTTTTTATCAAACCATTTTGAAAAACAAAAGTATAGCGATCGAGGAAAATTCTAGAGTTCTTTGCTTGAACACGTGACTTAAAAACAAGTAAATTGAATTTCTAATATCATTCTTTCTTCTAATCTAATTTATTTTTGTGCCAGATTATTACTCACATTTATTGATCAGTGCTTTAAAGGACCAACAGCTAGTTAAAAGTTTACTAAATATTTAACATCACGTTGACTTACTATTAGCAAAAAAATTATTATTTTTTTAAAAAATGTAAACAAAATGTATTGCAAAAGCAACTGAAAGAGTTCGTAAATAGTAAAGGGATTATGTACTTTACGAGAACTAGGGGAGAATTAATATTATACAAGTATACTTTTAAAAAAAATTAAAAATTGTGTCACGAACCATATTATAATAAGTGAATTAAATGATATAAACTTTCTGATTCCAAGAGGCCTTTAATTCTGTAATGAGTAAGTGTTATACGAAAAAAAAATAATGCGAAGATATAAATACTTAATAAGTTGGTGGAAATGCATATTTATCATAAACACATAAATATCTATTACCTTTCTTGTTATACAATTCTTCCCACTTTAATAGGTCCACAGTTATTTTATATTTTCGATAAAAATGGAAATAATTAAATTTAAGAAAACTAGAATTCATTACATACCCAAAGGAGTTTAGCAAATATGTTTATTTACATGAAGAAAGGCTTTCAGTAAACTTTCCCATGCAAACACATTTCGTATGTAGCTTCGTTTATCTTTCTGTGATCCTGCCTATTTCTTTACGCCGCGCCTTTGATTTCCTTTCATTTGACTCATTTTTCAGGAATTGTAATATCGCGTTAATGCTTTTAGGGAATACTTACTACTTATGTCTTTTGATACCTTGTGGAATAAATAAATAATCTTTATAATAAGGCAAAGCAAAATAGTGTAAAGGTAACTCAGTTGTGATATAAAACAGTTATTGCTTATACACCAGATATTCAAATTACCCTTTGTAGCAACTCAACTCTTTGTGGTTTGCTGCGATTTTAAGTTCGTGTAAAACATGAGTTTGAAATGCGTTTGTGTTTGCATTTAGAAATCTTTTATTACAATAGCATCCTTTTAAAAACAAGGCTTTACAAAAAATCCATCTTTTCCCCATTATTTCAAATTTCTATAATCTTTCTAGTAAACAAAAATGTCCAATATTATTTATAGAGATATCTTTAAAGTAGTTATATAAAATAAAAATAGTGAAAATTTATTAATCTTTGTATATCGTCATACAGGATGCCAACATTGATATCAATCAAATTATGCATATTTATTTTTAGGGTAAAAGAAAGAATATTTTCAACTTTCTTAAATACAAAACTTAATTTTATATTCAGCTAGTAAGAAATTAACAGAAAATTATCTTTTTTTACTTCAACTTTAGAGCAAATTTTGATGTATTTCTGTGCCTTTTTTTTCTTTCGGAATGTTATGCAGACAATTTCGAGATACAATAATAGCAAGAATCCAATCTATTCTACTTTTATCTTGTATTTTTAATTTTCCTAATATATTTATTGGTTTAAATTAGTTATTTAAAACGGTTTTAGTAGTACAATTTGTTAATGTTTCTTAAGTGTCAAGAACAAACTTCAAAAAGAAACTTTGTATTCTCAAGTGATTAAAAGTACCAAATGGTAGTTAATGAAATATTATAATATAATTAAAAGAGTTTTGTAGATTAATTACAATCAATTTTTTGACTTAAAATATTTTACAAAATATTTAAAGTGCCATCAGTGCCGGGTCTATCAACTAATATGTATTCAAACTTAAAATCAAAAATTGATTGAAATCAAATAAAATAAAACATTTAGTTTGCAATTAAATCATGAGTAACAATTTCATTTGATAAAAAAAAAGGAATTTTTGAAAATGTATGAAGTACTAGCTTTTTATACAAGGTTTCAATTTCCTGGTGCTATACGCAATATTTCGTAAATTACCTAAGATCAGTATGTTTAATTCTATTTCTTAATTACCCAAATTAAATGAATTATTAAAAGAATATCATGATAATACTGTATGGGTGGACATTAACTGTTAGTTAACGGCCACCCATACAGTTCACGATCTTCTCATAAGTAAATTAACGTCAAATTGACTATTAAAATGTCAATAGAAGTCTCTAACGGACAGATTTCAAGATTCTTCATTCGATTAATTTTAGTAGCAGAAAAATATTTTTTAAAGATATTTATCACAATAAGAAATTAGTAAACATTATTAAACAAATAAAAATTACAGACTTTTCAATTTTGATTCATAATATAATCAAGGATTTAAATCACATACATTGTAATATTTTGGTTCATTTGGATATTTTTTACAATTTTTCATATTTATATTTTGCCTATATAGTTTCCAGCTTCCATAGTAGTTATAAGTCCATGGTTAGAGTGAAAATTCTGTGTTAACATGGTATGTCTACGAGTCAGTCATCAACAAAAAAAATTGAATTCCCCGTAACTTGTTATTTATCATAGTACCTGCAAAAATTTGATATTTATGGAAATGACTCGAGGGGAAATGTGCTGAGATAAAAAAAAAACTGTTTGATAGGTTAATTAAATATTATCTCAAACAATTTCCCTTACGGCTCTCAATTTACTTTTATTGAGACGATTTGACGTTATGAAATTAATTTGTTATTAAAATCTTACGAAATTATGATAATAATTTCTAGAATTATAGTATTTTAAAAATATACCTTCCAATGAAATACGAATTCTTTAAACTTTCGGTGATATCTCGGAAACTATTATATATTTTTGAAAAATCATTAC
Source organism: Argiope argentata (assembly GCA_026289955.1). Taxonomy (NCBI): domain Eukaryota; kingdom Metazoa; phylum Arthropoda; class Arachnida; order Araneae; family Araneidae; genus Argiope; species Argiope argentata. The sequence continues at coordinate 2,939,514 of JAOUZG010027140.1, read as the reverse complement.
CTTAACTCACTTAAGTAAAGTATCATACCTATAAAATCATGAGATCAATGCATAAATAACAATTGTAATCATTTTAATGACTTCTTAAAGATGAATATGGAAAACTTTGAATAGCAATATAGTAAAATTTTATATCGACGCAAAGTTGACATGTTAAAATGTCGGAATCCAATTAATTTGTGGTCATATCACAAATAGTTTTCGAAATATATGAGAAAATCTTAAAATTCCCACAGTCACTTAGCAACGTTCACTTTTTGAGGGACCTTAAGTTAATTTTTTTGTGTGTGCTTATAGATCTATCGTTTATGAAGCTTGATCTTGAATGACCATTATAATAACGCAGTTAGTAAGTTAAATATAAAATTTATTTTCAATCAGTCAATTTTAATGAAAAAGGATAAACCTTTTATTTCTAAAATTTTGTTTCATTGAGGAAGTATTTTGTATAAAAAAAGAATCTTTTGTATGTGTTTGTCTCAACATTTATATTCGGGCCGGGATAGCCTGGTTGTAGGGCGTTGGTTGAGCATTCCTTGGGTAATGGGCTTGAGCCCCTCCGGTCGAAGACACTACTAGTATAAGGTGGCTGGTGCGTTTGTAAAACGGTAGTGGTCGCAAAGTCTTCCAAATTGAGGCAATACCACTCGGGGAGGGAATGGTCATTCCCTAATTGTGATCTAAATTAAGATACGTCAATGAGTGAAGGGAATTTATGAATGAAGTTCGTCCCTTTAAATGGGTTGTGCCGACTTAGTAGCTAAGTAAAACCCATGGATCTAAATGGCACTAGTGAAAAAAGAGAAATAAAAATATCGGCTTAAAATCGCTGACTTTGTCAGCTGTCTCGTGCATAACAGTGCTATTAGAAACAACAACATAAATTATATTCATTACAAACACGTAATCCGGGGTCCTGGAACAGAGGTAGCGTGTCTTCTTCATTATCTGGACGTCCTGGGTTAGAGTCCCGGTTAGGTCATGGTTGCACTTCTGTGTTCTATCGGTAAGTTGAGTGAATGTGCATCCCAATAAAAAGGAGTTGTGCTAGCGAATGAGATATGTGTATGTCCTCTTCATATAGAAGTCAAGCTTCTGCCTTCTGGTGTTGAAGGGTCCATAGCCTCAGAAGCTACTGCACTCCTCCTTCCGTTGTAAAGCGGAGACATCATCATCAATAAAAGGCACGTAGTCAATTTTATTTGCTATTGTTTTTATTTTTTATACACAATTGTATTTAATTTTTAAATTAACCTTTAGGTGTTTATGTGATTATTTTATTTTAATTTCAAAAATGTTTTGGCAAAACAACTTTTTATAAAACTTTAAAATCTAATATTATAATTGAATGAAATTAAACATTTTCCTTTCAAGTAATATATTATTTATAAATAACTAATCATTTTCAGTTTTAATTTTACATTATTTTATTAAATGTATTTTAATCAAGCAATATTTTGCTTGATTAAAAATATAAATTAAACGAAGTGCCATGTTTCATTATTCAGTAAAGAAACTGATAACGCTCCACCAAAATTAATTTAATGTTTTATTGTTCAAAGCCAGAATAGAACAACAGTGGATTTCAATTGAGGAATTCAAGTGTGCGAAATGCTTTGACGATTTCAGTAAAGTTAAATCTTTTATTGATGCCACAATAAGTTTTAGAACTTTTAATTGTCGCCTGAAACACCAGTGTCAAAAGGGAAATGCAATAATTGAAATTCTTTTCCGGTTGGTTTATTTTTAATTTCCCTCGATAGCTGCGTATTTATATCACGAAGGAAAGAATTCTATTTATTTCATTTATGAATAGCCATTTTAATATAGGTTTTCCTATTATAAAAGAGAAAACATTTGCGAAATGTGTCATAAATTATCGTTCTTTCAACTTTTCTAAACAAAATAGATTGTTCGTATATAAAAACTTTAATGTACCATTCTACATTAAGCAAATGTAGCATTTATTTATATGTTTCCCATTTTTTTCCTTCAAAATCGTGCTTTTTTAAATGGGGCCGAATTCTGAATCTGAATAAAAATTCCTTTTATTTATTGAAAGTTCGGTAAAAATAATTATTAACTTAACATTTTTGAATAAACTTTTATCAAATATATGTCAATTTTGTCATAATGTGGAATCCCAAAATTATTCTGGGAATTCTGCACTTTTTACGCAATACATGAGGGTTCGAGAATTTAAATATAATTTATTTTGAAATATTAATTTGTTGCTTTTACTTTTTCGAATATAAAATATGGAGAAAATTCAGTAATCGTAAAAAAATTCAAATTCGAGATTTTGACAATTTTTTCGCTTTAGACCCCCCCCCCCAGTTTAAAAATCACATTCTTGGGAAATGTCTGTATGTATGTTTATCTATGACAATGATAGCTTAAAAACACTTTGAGCTAGATGGATGAAATTTGGAATAGTTTGGGAAATTTCTAGTTTTATATAAACTTTTGAGAAAAATTCATTAAGACGAATTCCAATTGTTCGGTGTTCTTTATCTCGATAGCTATAATATGAAGACAAACTCTTAGATGAAACACAAAAATTTACAGATTTAACATCGGTACTGCCCCCGCCTATTAATTATTGAACGTCCTACACCAAGGGTTATAAACCCCTAAGCGCTGAGCCGTAACTGAAACACGTAATGATTTAAATATAAAATTTTGGTATATGGCTTTGTGACTGCTACTGTAGTTTTGTATAATTTTTTTTGAATTGATTAGGAAAAATGCTAAACGTCTGAAACATATCGATTTTGGAATACTTTAGAAGGCATTGCAAAGATTAATCGCCAAAAACGTTTGCCAACCATCAAAACATCAGTATAAATGCTAAATTGATGCAAATGGTTAATATTTCGTAACGCTGGACATCCTAGCCATAGAAGGTATTTACTAGGATTCCTTATTTGACATATTGCGAATAAGTTTTCAGGAGACCACTTCTGCTGTGTTCAGAAAAAAATCCAATGTTTTTTTATCTTAATTTTAGAAAATAGTAAACTGAAGAAACAGTCAATAAGTTTAAATAATAATTATAGCTGTTTTAAAGCATGAAGATCCACAACTAAATATAAATTTCAGTTAGGAGTGAAAACGGCAAGATTATTCTTTTAAGGTATCGTAAGCATTCGAATGCATATTTTGATCTTTTTTTTTTTGACTTTTCCGAGGTACGGAGACCCTATTAATATCCGAAACAATTAAAAGTTGAGAATTTGACAAATATCAGCATTTTAAATCTCCCCGAGATCGGAAAACTGATTTTTTGGAATCATGTCTGTCCGTCTGTGAGAAAGACAATTCAATAGCAATTTTATCCAGATCCATGAATTTTATGCACTCTCATTGCATCGAATTTGAACCAATATTTCTATCAAATTCATATCTGAAGAGAGCTATATGGATAAAATTCATAGCTATATAGTAAGCCATATAAAAGCTATATAGTAGGCAGATTTAGCATGCATATAGTGGTTTATACATGTCACATTTTGAGACAAATCCAAGAAGAGTTTGACTCTCCGTCAGTACATACTTTTAAAAACGTGTAAAAGCGTAAAAACGTAAAAAACGTGGCTTATATTAAATTTGGTATAAGTGATTTATATTAAATTTGGTATAAGTGCAGTTTTTTATCAAAATTCTGTTTCAATCAGTTAAAGGAAATGAATATCTCTAAAACAAAGATTTAATTTTCGTATAATATTAATCGCGTCAGAGATAAATTGCCAAAGTTTCACCAAGTATTAAATAAACAAATTCAATAAAAATACTAAATTTTTATCAGTGGTTAATTCTTACAAATCACATTCAAGGTGATCTATGGGATGAGCCTTTAATTGAACAGTACGAGAAAGATTTTGAAAGACCACTCTCGTAGGCTTCCAATAAAATCAAAATCATATACAAGTATCCAAAATGTTTGACCAAGTCATTTAATGTTATTTTAAATTGTTAAGCTGCTAAGCTGTTAAGTTATCTAACTTTAATATTTAGCCACTAAAAATGATTCTTATTTACATTTAAAAAAGTAACTATCATTAATATGTGCTTTCTATATTATAAAATGAATTTTAAACAAAAATACAGATTCCTTTCTATCAAAAGGATATTATTCTGAAAACGATGTTTTTATAATTCAATGTTTAATCTGTATGCTAATGATTTTCGAAATAATTTTAACCTTAAACTATTTAAAAACAGCAAGAATTAATGTATTACAAGAAAAAAATTCATTAAAATAATAATTAAAATTGTTATCATTATAAGTGCATGTGGAATATCAGTTTTCAATAACATTCTCTGCGCAAATTCATACTCTGTTATTATTTTAATTTCAGTTGCATTAATCAATAAGAATAGATTCATTTAAAAAAAAGAGAGTCCCAGTAATTTTTTTCTTTACATACCATGAGGTTATGCTTGGAGTTCAAAAGAGATTTATAAATATGAATGCTGTTTGCTCACAGTTCAATTATCCTTTAGAAAATAGAATTTTGAGAATTTTGAAAACAATGGAAACTTATTTCTAAACAATAAATGCTATTTTAATAAAAATTGAATATCCTAGTAATATTTTGTATTTCAATACAAAAAATTGAAACTCCAAATAAATACATTTGAAAATTGTCTTAAAATCAAGCTACATTTCTTAATAATATTCTGCTTCCTTCATTTTTTAAACTCGTACACTGATTACCTGAAAAGCTCATTTGTCATTAAAATCCACTCCAGTATTATACTATTGATTACTGCAAGCAAAACAATACATTGATATAAATTTGTAAACAGTATAAAATGAAGTCTGTATGTTGAAACCACAAAAACTCGACAATTTGTTAACAGATATTGGAGATGTTTATACCCTTTTGTAGAACATTCATTAGGACAGGTGTAAGTATATTAAAATCGTATTAAAATAAAAAGGGGAGTTTTATAATTGCGTTTTTAATTTACCGTTGCATGCATGAAAACTGAAACTGCGCATGTGCAAAGAGCAAGAGCTGTGGTGTGCATATACTATGCATATCTTTGTTTACCTATGAATTTAAACAGCAATTCAAATCTCAGTATACCCCACCTCCCTCAAAATAAGGAAATTCAACCACCGAATGTCCAAAAGCTTTGTTTGTTGAGTGATAAGGAAAATACAGAAGAAAGAAACGTGCGTTTAAATAATTTCTTCTTCTCTCTAAGAAATAATTTCTTAGAGAAGGAGATTCATTTGATGAGTAAAATAGCCGCCTTTCTTTAAATTGCACTGCAAATAAATTGCGGAGACAGAATGAATTTCCAGAAGAGCAAAATGATAGCTTGTGTTTTGTCTGTGTATATATCAATTTTTTTAAAACTTTTATAACAATTTAAATATTTCTGAATGTATGCTATAAAAATGTTTTGCAGATATTTTGGATAATTTCTTAACATATTATTGTTTGTTTGACGTTTCTTAACGCGTACATGTCATATCGGATGGAGATAAGACAAAATTAAAGCTAATTTTTCTTCTTGGATTATAGGCCTTGGGCAACGCCATGCGAGTATATATTATATATATATATATATATATATTTAATGGGCGAAAATATTTTTAAAAAATTTAAAACTTTACTGAATTTGCTTTCCCGGCAAAGTGAAAAGCAAATGCAACTTATTTCCTAACAATATATTGTTTTATTGCATTTTAATAAAATTCTTAGATATTATTGAATATTTCGTAAATATTTTGCCTATGGCTTTGAGTTTCAAGTAAACAAATAAGAAATAAAATGCATTTTAAAATTGTCTTAAGATCATGCCCGAGTTTCTATTAGTGATTCCTTCACTTCTCAAACATCTGCGTTGAATGCCGGGAAAGCAAATTTATTTTCAAAATCTGTCGTATTATTATGAACTCTATTTAAAACTTTCTATCTTTTTGGAAGCTTAGAACGGATTAGCAATCTGATGAGTTTTTGAGCTTTGACGAACTTTACTAGAAAATAACGGAGCCTATTAATACTCTTAGTAGAGAATCTCGAATATACCAGAATAGTTTGCATTCAAGACAATATGTAATTTCCATTTTAATCGCATTCCGAAATGATAATCAATAGTTTTGTGAGTAATTATATATTCTGTATGAGGAACATTTTAAAAGATCCTTAGCTCTTTTTTCTTTTCTTTTCTTTTTTGGTCACCGAATATCGCCGAACTTGGAATCTGTCGTTTGAATGGATTTAAGTGGAAATATTTACTAAGAAAAAAACCGGAAACTAAAATGATTTGTGTCCCCAGGTTAACTAAACTATTTTATTTCTTTTATCCGCTAACTGCTTAGATCTTTAGAACTAACGCGTCATGTGTGTGTATAAAACATATATTTTTGAGCAGTTTGGTGGCCAGATAAAAAGAAGACACTTTGGAATTTTAAAATTCTCTTTTAATTACCCGGTTTATACCCGAAAGGCACGATTTATGTACAGGCAAGTAGCGACGAGATACGTCAATATTCATTACAATAAAGAAAGAAAAGATAAATGTTTTTCCCGATGGTTTTATACTATAAGATGGTCGGCGCCTTGACATAGCGGTAGCACATCTTCCCCGAGAGCTGGACGTCCCGGGTTGGAGTCCCGGTTCTGACATGGTTGTTCTTCTGGGTTCTATCTGTTAGGAGTGTTAATGTGCCCCCCCCCATGTAAAAAAGAGTTGTGCAAGGAATGTGATGAGCGTGTAGCTAAGTCGTACTCTTGGTCCTAATTGGCGTTACTTCAAAACAAGAGACACTCCTTTCGGTTTAAATCTCATTGTTGTCTCGGCGAAGCTGTCCATGTCAAGTGCCACTAATAACAACAACAACAACATACTATAAGATTTTGATAGGTTTTTCTTTATCGATTTAAGTATGGGAATCATGAGTACCTCAAAAGAATTTAGACTCTCCATTCTAATATTACTTCCTAATATTCAGAAGAGTCTTATACTAGCGAAATAATGTTGTGAACGATATTTCAGCAAAGTATTTTGAGTACGTTGAGAATGATCTAAAGTAAACCCGATTCCTGACAAGATTAACAATCATACGATAATTTGTTTTATTTAAAAACAATTTTTTTACTTAACATTTTATGGGAGCATTTATTAAATTGAATCTAACTATTTCAATATATCTCAGTATATCTTGTGTGTGTGTGTGTGTATGTGTGTGTGTGCGTGCGTGTCTGTGTAATAATGAACCCTAATAATGAACATATTTACCAGTTAAAAGCAAAGCGAAAATTTGGAAAATATTTTAAGAGTTTAAACTTACATGATTCTTGAGTACGAATTTCTTGATTCGCCGAATTTAATTTCGATCAAATATGCGTATCATGATCGAATCCATATGCACTTTATTAATTTTTAGTTGTTAAACGTATTAGAATATAACTGATACATTTATTATTGCTAATCCCAGTAAGATACTATATTTATCTATAATACACTCGCGAGAATCCGGCCTAATGTGGTGCAAGTACAGCCGAATCGTTCGGTATTCTACGATTTCCTTTGTTTGCTCACCATTCTGAGAAAACAAAATTCTTATTTAAAAACGAAGAATACGAAAGCAGCAGCTGCCCTTGAATCATAGAAGCATTTGCCGGTAACGTGGGAAGTTGAAAAAGAAGGATCTGTAGTAGTAGTTTATATACGTGTTTAAACTGCCATGCAAGTCTCAAGAATTTGAGACAAAGTAAGTTAAAGCATATAAATTTTTCACATTTTAACCCTTTGTACTCCTATGGTGTGACTAACTTACCATTCAAAATTTTGCATCATTTTGACTTTTTATTTATTTATTTTTCCAAATTTAAATGTTAAAAATACCTACATAATGGTTAAGAGATGTAGATAATTTTTTCAGAGAAATTCGATTTAAAACAATTATGTATAGTTATTTTTCATGGCAATAAACAAATATTTGTATTAGATGAATAATTTTGCATCTAATTATTTTTCGGAGGGCAAAGGGTTAACGTAAATTATGTAATACCTAACTTAAATTCAGGAAACATATGAAGCCGGTGTCCTAGCACAGAGGTAGCGCGTTTTCTTCGGGATCTGGACTTCCCTGCGTTCAAGTCCCGACCAGGCCATGGTTGCTCTTCTGTCTACTACATGTGAGGTGAGTGAATGTGCCCCCATGTAAAAAGGGGCAGGTGAATGGGATAAGTGTGTCATCTTCATATGAGCTAGAAGCCAGACTCTTCCCCTCGGGTGCGCCGGGGTCCATACTCTCAGTAGATACAGCACCCCTTCTTCCGTTCTAACGCGACACGTCATCGTCATCATAAACATATGAAAAATTTCCTTAATTGGCGACCCAATAATCATTTAGACGCTTTGCATTCCTCATTTAATTACGATAAAATAAAACTCGGTCTGGCAATACGAAAACCACACAGTTGCAAAAACAAAGTGCCCTGTATTGCAAAAATATTTACTGTCTGTCCCTCCCACAAATTCAGAAAAGTTTATGAAAAAATCAAAGGAAAAAGAAAGCCACTTAAGCTGTGGCATCCTTTTCAAGATTGGTAGTTTAGAGAATATCTCAACGCATCTCGTGTATGCCAATAAATGTGTTCTCGGAATTTTCGGCGATATTCTCCAGCGAAGTGAGCAAGCACTTATCCGTTTCATGCATAAGGAATTTTCGATAAGTTTTCCATTACTGTTTCTTGAAAGCTTATTTTGACGGAAAATTGGAGTGGGTTTATGTCGGAAACACTCTCTTGAAGTCCGCGTTTGGAATATTTGCGAATTTCATATCAGAAACTCGTTGCATCGTGGTATCAGAAGAGTGTCTCTTATTTATTTCCGGTATTTCGTCAGGATAAATGCTATTCGCAAAATATGTCATAAGTATTTTTCATTCATTGAAATCTATATCATTCATATTTCGTTTTATTTCTTTCGTATTTCGTTTTATTTATTTTTGGCTTTTGGCTTTATTAGTTTGAATTGAGCATATATATATATATTCCTACAAAGATTTTATTTTCTCTAATTTGTTGACCAAATTTTGTTATTTTGGTACCGGATTTACCATGTATGTTATTTTTATAATAATATTATCACTTAAAATAAGAAATCGCTGTTTTATTTTCAAAAGAATTTTCAAAAGACTATTATATCTGTTAAGTTTATTTATATTATATGTATATTTATATTATAGTTTATTAATATTATATGCTATATTTTATAAATGAATGATATTTTAGAGTATTATATTTATATGCAAGTGGAAGAAAGAAATTTGTAGAAGAAAATGAATACATTTAGATAAATCTTAATTCATAATCCAATATTTATCAAAAGGCACTTCAATATGAATCATATTTTTTATCTTTATTACCTGAAATCAGTAAATAAAACTATTGGAAGTTCACTTTGAAACTGAAATGTTTGTCAAAAATGTTGATAAAAAATTACTAAATAACCATAAGTGATGTTGTAAAAAATGAATTAGGAAAAAAAACTGATAAAAATGGGAATCTGCTGTCGAAAATTTCCAGTTATCGCATGGGAACATTATAATTTTTTAATCATTATTTGTCTTATTTAATATGCTATAACCCAATTTGAAACAATCACGAGACTTTTATACCTGCTTCTCTCTCTGTGCACACGCACACTCATTATATATATATATATATATATATATATATGTGTGTGTGTGTGTGTGTGTGTGTGTGTGTGTGTGTGTGTGTGTGTTTTGGCAAACAAAGGTTTCAAGCCCGACCGATTTTGAGGTGAAAATAACCACTGTTTTTCGAAACATCGACGCAGAATCTGATAATCTCACGATTCTCTTAAACCGGCTTCAAATGGTTAATGACTTAAATGAATTAAAACACTTTTTAAGAATTCAGAGAATGAATAATTTGGAAATCAAGTTACGACTTCAAATGGTTCCAAACCACCATATGCTAAAATTTTCTGTCTTATTTTTTAATAAGCCTAAATGCAAAAAAATTGATACTTCAAAAGTGATAAATCAGAATTCGTCTGTGCATTTTGAAGCTTCCAATACCTTAATCCAAAATCTATTTTTATGCATCCATCAATAAAAGCCAAACGTGTAATATCATGTTCTCACATGATATTATACATTTCTAAAACCAGCGTGAGTGGATACCCCCGCATTATTTCTAAAACAGATGTTATCCCAACGAAAGCTTCACTTGACAATGAAATACAATAATTACGAAATATTAATATTTTGTGTGAAATTAGAATTTTTACTGAATTTATCATATGATCACTGGCGAGTTTTTTAGCGATTAATCCCTGGGAAGCAATAAATATCAAGAACTCGAAATTACATGTTAGATGTGTTTTTTCCAACCAATTGAGAAAAAAAATGTAGTACTGACAATGATTTCCCGTTTTTGAATTATCGTATTTACATGTTTCTGAAAATACAAACCAGCAAAGGTCAACCTGTTATTGCACTTCACTCGAAATTTGTTTATATACCATTTAAAGACGCTAAATTTGTGTACTAATTCTAATGTGTGACTAGCTGAGTACCAATTTCTGAATAGATCTTCCTCAAAATTTGATGCAAATCTCCAAAAGAACCAAAGAATGAATGATTAAGAACCTTATGCCAAATTTTACTCATTTATCTTAGGTCATTTTTGAGTTATCTTTATCTCAAGAAGACCAACGGACATTTTCCCAAAAAAAAATTGTTTTTAGAATTCAGGGAAAATTGAAATATGGAGATTCGTCAGAATTTCAAATTCAAATTTTTTAGTATTAATAAAATGTCTCTTACATCGTATGCGGGAAAGTAAAAAATGGTTTAAATTTGATATTTAATTCTAAATATTTACTCTCTTTATAATTAAGGAAAGATCTTTCTGAAACACTAAAATTATGCTTGACAGCTTGTATTTTCAGTTTGATTATAATTTTATCAGTGGATTTATTAATGAAATGGTTGGGAAAAAATCACGTTAGTTACCCATAATTATTTTATGCCAACAAAAATAGGATCTGGACTTTTTAAATTAGAGGGCATCCTTTCTTAATCTTTATGGAAATGTGAATATGGTAGGAAACGATTAAATGAATATTGGTGAAATGTTATTTATGCTTCCTCCTTTTTAGAACTTTAGCGCATGCACGTGGTCATTTACACCCGTAATTGTCAAGCACTTACTTTTTATCTTCTTGACTATTTTTTAAAAAATAAAATTTTTTAAGAGTATATGAATATTATGCCATTCAGTTAAGCTCTAATTGAGTCATAAATGCTAATTTTAATCAGAAAATAATGTTAAACTTTGCCACATTTTTCAAGACGTTTTCCTTATTCATTCCATCTCTTCCTTATCTTAAAACAGTTTATTCATATTCTAAGAAAAAGGCATTTTATAAAAGGATTTCTTTTTTTTTTCATGAGTAGGAAAACACTTACTAACGAATTGTCCAGAGTATTCAGAAAGAGCCATTTACAACGACTGTGCATCTAGATCAGTTTTTTTTAATTTCCTTAGTATCTGACTCATATGAGTCATCAACATTTTTACTTTCACTAGGAACACCCTCGAAAATATGTATCATAGTTCACGTCCGAACGCTATTACAGACAGAGCATTAAAGGTATCTTAAAGGCTAAACACTCGCATGGGTTATTTTGTCCCCTGTCCTGCAGTAAAAAGTGAGATACATTGTTTTGTTGGTTCCTGCTGTTCTAATTTTCTTCTTCCAGTTTCCTCTGTAAAGGTATATCAAGTAATGGGGGTCAACTTTTATGAATTCCTAGAATTTTTGAATAAAAGAAAAAGGGCGGGGTAAAAAACATGTTAATATCAAATGAAATTTTGGATGATAATGGAAATTTGTTATAATCAATAACATTTAATTCCGGATCTGATACATTGACGATACTTATATGAAACCATATTAGCTGCTCCAAAAAATTGTCTAAATAATGATATTTTAATAGCAAAGACTTTTTTACATCCTTATTCGTTCTATTAATTCAGACGTTAAATTTTGAAGATTAATTTTATATTCATTAGCTCAGTCATAATTCTATTATTGATGAAATACTCACAGTGCAGTTTTCATTGTAATTTTAACAGATATATGTTAATATTTCATAATTCTTTTATATAATAACTGTCCTTGACCATGCCATATTTCCAGAAAAATAAATAGTGATATGTATTTTATTGTTGCATTAATTATCAACAAAAATAATCCTGTTTATATATATATATATATATATATATATATATATATATATATATATATAAATTATTGCAACTATACCATTACGTTGCCAGATGATAAATGATAAAAAAAGTCAACATTAAATATATGGAGCTAAGCTGATAAAGAATCACACTAAATGATTTTTTTAACTTCCATATTACCCGAAAGTATTTTATTTAGAAGATTAGGAATTATTACTTTTAATAATATGAAATTAGACACTTCTTAATTATACATTTTAAAACATTTTACCAATTCATTAATTTTGACTTACATTGAATTGAAATAGTTGCGTGCTATGAAATGACATAAAATGTAGCTGTAAAAATTCATTTCTATTTTCAATCCTTTTTATAATTCAGAAGTTTTATACTATTTATCTTCAAGAGACCATGAATAATTATGCTAAATTTTCTAATGAGTTTAACTCTGAGAAAGAAAATGTTTTAAGCATATGAAAAATTATCAAGGCATGAATTTTGGATTCTGATAATAAATAATTTTCTACCCAGAAGTTGTTAGACAATTCTTGTATCTCACACTTCATAATGGAGAACATGGTCTACCGAGATTCATGAACCATAAAATTATTTTCCTTACCGATATCATATTTTATTATCGATTAAACTTATGTATTCAAGACTTGGAATTTTCTCCAATTTATTGATTTATAACAAATGTCCTGAGAAATAATCCAAGAGCTGTTCTGAAAAAAGATATTCATGTTTTTATAAACACATAATTCTTAATTTTTAAAAGATTCTTCTTACAATAAAAGATGTTTCATGAAATCACTTATTTGTCATTTTTTATTCAATTATTGCAATTTTATTAATAACAGAAAAATTGATTTTAAAATATTTATTTATTTAGGCTTCTTGAATAAATTATTATTTACTTATATATTTCATTCAAATAAGATTTTTTGGCTTATTAATACTTGCAGACAATTATGACAGTCTGGCCCCATTCCTTTTCAGCTTAGCTCAAGGATACCAGAATAAAATTGTTACAATTTCCGTGTGTTCTTATGTTAAGAAGTAACTGATATATTGTTCTATCAATATAACTGATATATTGCAATAAATCTTTCTATGCTTTTATGTTGGCTTCTTTTTACCGATCCTCAGAATTTTTTCTGGATGATTCTTAGACTTTGTAATCAAGAAAACAAATATAGATAGCAAAAGAAGAAAATCAAAGCAAATTTGGTGAAAGAGGGAACTCTAGTGCAGTCTCAACAGAAAAAGGATTGTTTTGATATCGGAGTGAAAAGTTTTAGAAAATTAAGAATTAACATCCCATATATGTAATAATTTTCAGTTGTATTTTGTAATTACATTTTAAAGTCTAACTTCTTTTGTGTTAAATTTCGATATTTCATTATTATTTAAAAAGAAAAGTAATTTTGAATCAACGCAGTTGATTAACACGATTAATTCAGACAGTGCACTTAAACTTTACGTAACAAAAATGTTATCCTTATTGTTTTCAAGCAAACGGATATTATTCTCTCTACTTTTGCACTTCTCTTGACTTATTTAAATAATTCGTCACTGAATAAACGACTGACTGAATATATACAACTGATTTCGACTAAGAAACTCGAATTTTTTATAGCTTCTGGAGCATGGTAGAGAAGGTTATCAAACAATCAAGAACAATTTGCCTCACATTGATCAAAACGCTAAAATTCAAACGCTTTTAAAAATAAAATGTAATGAATGGATGATCTTCGACACCTTTCTTCGATTTAATAAGTTACTAAGTAGTAAATTGAAATAAACTTTTGAATTTCGAAGTTTTTCAAAACTCCGTGGACGATTTTAATTGAATTGTTAAGAGAAAATGATATTAATGTATATCAGAATGTCATTGTGATGAAAAAGAACCTGCTTTATATATATTTAATTAATTTTCCAAAAAAATAATTGAAAAATTACATTTTAAAATTTGCGTAAACAGAAGAAGCACATAGATCCTCTGAATTCAAAAATAATGTGTGTGGCAATGCTTCTATTTAAAAATTGACTTAGAAGACCATAATTAAGAAAATTAATCTCTCAAATCTGAGAACCAAAGGTAGATTATTTGAGGTGTTAATTACTACTGACTTTATAAATTACTAATTTTATAAAAATCAGGATCTCAATATTAGTCTGTAATAATCGCGATGATGTAGTCCTCATTCCTATTTTTCAGGTATGGATATAGGAATGAGGATTTCCCTAACTTAATGACAACTTTTTACAGTTTTCAGAAAATTTCCTATCCTTCTAAATCTATTCAGGCAAGCTTACCTAATGCTTATCTAATTTGTTTTGGGGATCTTTAAGCCTTGATTAGAGATTGTTGTTATTGTTACTAATGGCACTTGCCAAGGACAAGCCCCCACTGATACGATCAGCAGATTTTAATCCTAAGATATGCATCTCTTTGTTTTTACAAGTAGCACCATGTAGGGTCAAGAATACGACTTTGCTACACACCCATCACAACCTTTTTTAAGGGGCGGACTTAATTCCTGCATATTTATTAATCCATCTCAGATCGTAATTTAGACCTGGAACAGAGAACGATCACCTACTCCTCATCTCACCTGATCAGTGGTAATACTGTCGATATGAAGGGCTTTGTGACCACGACAGATTTAACAAGCACCAGCCGCAACACACTCGGAGAATTTATTACAATTGTAACCTAAGAAAAACGAGTCCAAAGCTCTACCAAATAGGCTGTTCCGGTCCCTTCATTGAAGAGTTAAATTTACACTGGGATGCGCAATAAGGAAGTTAGGATTATATATCACCAGATTCATACGTATCGATGTAGAATCATTTAAAACCTGAAAAAAATGCACAAGGTTTTGATAAATCAGACCAATATTTCATCACATGCATGTAGCCTGAAATGTAAACATCTACAGAAAATTGCGTCTTTTTTCAGCTATTGTTCTGTAACTTACTTAAATGAAACTAGAGGTATAATTAAAAGAGATCAAACAAGGTCACTGTTCTATGTGGATTAGTTTGTTGTAGGGGTAGCACATCTTCCACATGAACTAGACGCCTCAAGTTCGAGTCATATTTCGGGCAAGGTTGTTCTCTACCTTATGTTCTATCTGTGAGTGTTAAAGTATCCTCTCTCCTGTTAAAAGAAGGTTGTTTGTGAGAGCGAGTGTGTGCCCCGTCTTCATATGAGCTAGAAGTCATTCTTCCGCCCTCGGGTGCTCAAGGGCCTTGACCCTCAGAACTACTGCAACTCGACTTACATCAATGGCAGTCCGTCAGCAGAATTATAAAGCGCCATAAGTAACAACAGCATAACTATTATTAATACTCGATAATTATCATTTTAAGTACTTTATAAGGCTCATTTAAAACTAATATCTGAATTTAAAAAACATACTCTTAAAATTATAAGGAAGAAAGTAAAAGGGTAAACATAAACTAAAATTGTATAGGCTATATTCATTTGTCTTGATTTCATTTACTTTTAAAAAATTGGACCACAAAATATAGATACAAAGAAAACAAAAAAATAAGGTATGCAAAGATATAAAATAAATACAAAATAATATAAAATCATTTTGTTATGTTGTTACTTATCTCACTTGCCATTTGGACAAGTCCTCCGCTGATACAGAAGCAAATTTAAGCCGAAAGGAACATCTATTGTTTTTGAAGTAGCGCCAAATAGGACCAAGAGTACGACTTAGCAACACATTCACCACATTTTCTTGTACAGCCCCATTTTAAAGGGGGGCACATTCAAACATCTCATAGATTGAAACAGAAGAACAACCATGCACAAAACGGGACTCCCTGAACACGAGGAAGACGCGCTACCTTTGTGCCATACAGCCGACATATACAATCATTCCTCACTTTTACTTGATATAAATTTATAACGACATTAATTTTATTAAAAACACTTTATGATAATGCCGAAAAATCTAATACAAACTTTTTATTTCATGCATTATATTATTGGTCTAATCCATGGAATAATTAAAAAGAGTTGAAAATAAACAAGAAAGAAAATTCAAAGAATGTGTGGGAAGTCCAATATTGAATGTAATATTATCTATAAATTTTTATCCAACTTTAAGAACAAATAGCAAGATATTAACTTGCACTCCAAGAACTAGAGACATCCAACAAAAATCATAAACGTTAATAAGAAAATAATCTTCTCATAGAGTGATGAAAATTAACATCTCATAGATCAGTCAAAATTTTAATCTTTAAGAAAAGGAAAAGATTTACTTTCAAACTATTTAAGCAAATAGCTGTGTATTTTATATTTTTATTATTAAATATTTAGTAATATAACATATCCATGAATATTTCGTACAATCACTTTTTCTTATATTATTATTTTTTTAACGTTTTGGGCATGTTCGTTTTGATCAGTTTCTAGGTATAAACATAATGAGAGCCTTAAAAAAGGATTACATGCAATGTAAGAAAAAACGAATAGGTTAATTGGTTTTCAAAAAGAAAAAAATGTAAGTTACTTTTATATTTATTGATATTTATTGAATATTTATTGAAATGAATCTTTCAAAACTTTATTGTTCAAATCGTTTATTTTTTAATCGTTCTTGATTCAAATCGTTTTTTAAAAGAAATTTTATTTCAAAGATATATTTTGAAATTCGTTGTTTCGCTTTTTTATGCTTTCTTACACATAGCAATCATAAATCCCGGCTCAGTCTTGGGAACATCACTCAAGGGGAACCAACTCTTTTCTTTTTTATCGAAGCAGAGAGCATCTGTTATCTGCGTCATCGTTTCTGTGGAGAATCCTCCCAAAACATAAATGTTTCCGTCTAGAGGAGAAACAGTCTTTTAAATGATAAGATATTCATATTATAATAGATGTAATATATATTTCATTTGATGTAATATATAGTTATTACTTGGAGATAATTGTGTTAATATGCTTGATCGTTCTATGTTTTAAGTATTGTATACGATATTAAAGTTTATATCTGGAATAACATTGAAATCTCAATTTTCTGAAATCTATCTTTTCAAAATGCAATGGCCAAGTAAATCTCTTTTTAAGGGATCAACTCTTAATTATTGAGGAATAGGAACTAATTCCATTTATGTTTTTTATTTGGTAGAAATCTAAACAGTTCTGAAATAGTTGGCTTTATCAAATCCTAAAATATTTTTACGCAAAATTCTAAAAGTTAACTTCTTTCATGTTAAACTCTATTTCTCTTGTTTTATAACAAAGAAGAAAATAACAAACTATTAGAAACTGATAATATGTTTGTGTTTTGCCTTAAAAATGGGCATTGTGTCAAAATTGAAGCTACATAACGTACAGGAACAATAATATATTTTTGTACAAATAAACATTCTTTGAAAATAATGATTTAAAAATAATAATAGCCTATACTAAGAGATGATGAGCTCTTTTGTCTAAAATTATCTTTCAAAAAGTCAAATAAATACTTTTAAATGAAAAAATAAAAACCTTAAATAATTGTTGGCCTGTTTGATTATAAGAACATTTGATAGTTTCTAACCTGATTTTAAAAGGGGTAGTTTTCAATATTCATAACATTATTTTGATTTTTTTTGTTTAAAATGCTATAACCTTTGTGAGATTCTAAAAATCTGAATGCATTGCATCGAATGATAAATAAAAAGGTCTAATTTAGTGATAAAGAATAAAATATCTCTTTTCATAATTTTTTAGAAATTTGTTCCATTAAATTTCTGACGAATAAATATATTATACCGAATAACATTTGAAAAATTAATATATCAATTATGCATTCAATTATGCATTCAGAATTATTCTAGGTATATATTTTTGCAGCAATTTACCATCAGTTTAAAATTTAGAGCATAATGTGCTAAATAGATAATTTAAATATGTATGTATAATGCTGGTAAAATCCTTTTAAAATATCTACGAATGCAAAATCATTTTCAAAATTTATAAAATCCTATTCATTTGTAAAGTCAATTAGTTAATAAAAATAAATTTGTTTCTAAGTTATATAAAAATTTACATATAATAAATATTATACATATTTTTTTTAAAAAAAAGGACATAGATAACTAGAAAAAAAGATATTTTAAAGTCAAATTGCTTGAATTTCCAGGAATTTTTTAAAAACCCTTCAAATTATTTACTCTTGAAGAGTTGTTGTTACTAATGTCACTTGCCATAGACAAGCGCGCTGACGGGCGTCAGTGATTTTACGCCGAATGAGCATCTCTTGTTTGAAGTAGCTCCAACTTGGGCCAAAAGTACGACTTAGCTCATGAGATTCGATTGCACATCTCCCTTTTACTGGGGGGGACATCACTCACTTTGCAGACAGTACCCAGAAAAACACCCATGCCCTAACAATGACTCGAACCCGAGACGCCCAGATCACGAGCAAGACGCGCTACCTATGTGACAGGATGCCGGTACTTTTATAGTTTCTTATTTAAAAAAAAGTTACATGTCAATATTTATTTATTTTCCATCAATACTCTGGCAATATTTAGAAAAAAATTTCTCTTTCTGGAAAGGAGTTTCTAGATGCACTCCCAAGATAAAATTTCCATACAGCATTATAACATTAAAAATATGAAATTTATTTATTACTATTTTAAGCAATTGATAATTTCCTTACATTAAAGCATCGATACTTTTAAAGTGGTAAAAAGTAACTGCATCACAATCAATTCTTAAATTTCACCAGGTAACTGATTTGTTTTGCAACTCTATAAACCATCAAACTTCTTGTTATTGCTTCAAGTTTTCTTTTATAGTTTGCTTATAAATGCTATTTGCTAGCATTAATTAAGAGATTTTATTATAATTGATTCAAATTGCTTTTGAACTTGATAGACTGCATTCATGGATGTTTTTTGAAATGAACGAGATCGTGAAGAGATATATAAGACCATATGGTGTCCATACTATCATATAAAGAAAAGATAAATTATTCGGTATTTTTAGCACCTTAAACAATTACAGTCGAGCATACATTGTCTCTCGAGAACTCAACGCAAAAGATTTACGAGTTCACGACACATTTGACATATTTATCAACCACCAAACGATCTGTTTTACCCAGATGGTGATCTAAACTCTGCTATCAGGCTGTCTTAAGCACTCAAATCTATTAGCTCACAAATTATCCTTTAAGATAATTAATGACAGAGATTCTGAAATCAGATTGTGACGACCACAGAGCTGTAATTAAACCTTGCTGCTATAAAAGGCCAGTTTTTATTAATTTCGAACATTTTGCAATCATTTTTTACAATTATTCCTTTAATTTAACACCTGATCAAATACCACTATCAGATTTTTCTATTAATAGATGCTGATGCAATTAATAATATTTCAACAAATAACGAGAAATAGTTGCAACATTATTGTGACACTTCAAAGGCATCGAATAATCTTCTATTTGTTTAACGCCCGCTCAAGACTAATATCAGATATTTCTATCAATAAATGCTAATGCTAAGGCAAATTTTAGTCCATAATGACTCGGCTAATCATATAATTGCTAGAAATAATAAGTGAGTTAATTACCTGAAACAGTTGCTACAGTATTATGACACTTCAAAGGCATAGGCGAATCTTTTTTCCACTTAGTTTCTTTCTTCGCATCCAAGCGATATACGTCATCTTGGCTCTCCAAGATATGAGTCTCTCCTTTCTTCACACGTGTTGCGCCTCCAATGCACACTAATTGTTCCCCGTCACATAAAAGTGTTGTAAAAGCCAGGGGTCTCGGTAGTTTGAAGCTTTTGTACCAGCTGTTAAAGAAATGAATATTCATATATTTTTGCACGCGTTCTTGTATACTCAATAATTATGTTTATCTTAAACTATTCCGTTGATCTGAAAGCAGATATGCCAATAAGTATTCAAGTTGTCCCCAAGGCCTATCAGTCTAAAATTAGGCAAGTGTTGTTTATCTTGAAAGGAAGATATTCAAATTTTCATAACACGGTCAATTATAGGGGCGGGAGGTATAAACCCTTTTGTACATATAAAAGATGTAAAGTCAAGAATATTTCAGTGCATATGATTTATTAAGATCAAAGAAAATTTAAATTGAATCGTTATTTTCCGTAAAGGATTTTATTGACTGAAAAAAAGAAAATATTGTAACATATGCCATTTAAATGTCTTTCAAAAATGTAAAAAAAAATTAATTTTATAATAAAAGAGATAAAATATATTTGAATAATATTTTGAAATGTATCATGAATCATAAAAAAATATTATAATTGTATTATATATCATGGCATTATACATGTGAAAATTCAATATCGAACGATTCTTCTTTCTGCACTCAGAATTGCTTGCCAGTGTGTTTGGTTTCAGCAAAAGAAAAGTTTTTGTATTTGTTGAAATCTACCACTTAAAGTTCAAATTTTATGGAAGCTGACAAAAAATTGGAGAGATACATAGAAGAGCGAACAGAGCACCATAAGGCTTCTATATTAATAAGAGTTTTATATGATTAACAAAATTTGAAGGTTAATCATATTTTGTAATAGAAACTATTAAAAGAAAGTTATATAAAATATTCAATTGAAAAATTTAGTGAGTTAAAATCCTTGTAAACCAGCAGGACACATAGCGATTATTTTGAAATAAACTTTTGTTAAAAGTAAATAGGAAACGTTGTTGGCATGCAAAAATTGAAATCTTTTAATTAAAGAATTTTAATTAAAATTAATTAAAAGAGCGAGTGTAGAAAATGAACACTCTTGTGATACAAGAATATATGTTTAGTAGTTTTGGAGGTATGGTTTAGTGAAAAATAAAAATAAAATAATAATAATAAATTTTAAAAAAATAAATGATGCATATGAAAAATCTAGGATAATCTGATATATAGAGAAATTATAATATTTTTAAAGAATATAAAAATCTTTAATAAAATTTTTTATGTAAAATGGGGAAAGCCGATAGCTTGGAAACTTTAAAATATTCATGTGACATGCAAAAATGAATATGCGAATGTACACATGTTCATTGAAGAGATCTGAGTACTGCTTATTAAATATAGTGTCAAAATCAATTAGTTACTAATTCATCAATGATGTAATTTTCTCCACTATCTAATTCAATGACTTCGTTTAATTTAGAAAAAAGTTGACGATTTACTTAAGGGTTCTTAGAAACAATTGATAGATTTTATTTATGGTTTTTACGTTATTTATGAATCGAATGAGAATAATGATATGTGAATTAATTAAATGCGGTTTATAACCTGATGAAAATGGCTATTTGATGCTAATATCACACTGATGCACCACATTTTAAAAGTATAAACATTATATTCATTTTTCAATGATAAGAATTTTATTGCATTCATTTCATTCATTTTTCAATGATAAGAATTTCATTGAATTCATTTTTCAATGTTAAGAATTTCATTCAATTCATTTTATTCATTTTTTAATGATAAGAATAAGAATGATAAGATTCAGATTATGAAATTTTATGTATGATTAGTGATGTTTTCAAAATAAGTTAAACATCTTATGTATGATCAATTATATTTTCAGAATAAGTTGGACATTCAATGTATTCTATGTATGATCCATGATGTTTTCAGAATTAGTTAGACATTCTATGTATGATTAATGATGATTTCAGAATAAGTTGGAAATTTTTTCCAAAAAAAATGTTTAGCCCCTACTTTCGTCGATGAATTTACATAAAATTATTACATTTCACTTTTCTATGAACCTTATCCTCTTTCTTGCAAAATGAGTGACAATGTGAAAAGGGATTGTTTTTATGCTGTCTTAGAGTAATGGAAGTAGAATAGAATGGATATAATTGGCTTCATTAAGGTGTCTTAGAAATATTCGATAGATATTGTTTATAGTTTTTACATTATTTATGTATCGAATTATTACACCTGTGAGTAAATAAAATATAGGCTGCTACCTGAATAATTTGGTTATTCGATGCGAAAGACAAATCAAAATATAACCGAATACTACAATTCTACTATCATAGAACTATATTTGAGAACTACAATTAAATGGTGGGGCTTTATATGAGAAAATATGCAATCAATGATGTAAGCAGTATACTTTTGACGAGAAAAAAATGTCGGAGACACATTTTTATCTTTTATTTTAGGACCTTAGTTGAGTTTTATCTTTTTAAGAGTCTTCAATTATCCCCTTTCCTCTAGTATGAGTAACAGAACAATAATAGAATAAGAAATAATTACTTTATATTGTCATAGATTAATGGGATGACAGAATGAAAAAGGGATTGCCTTAAATTGATTTAAAGAAATTGGGTTGGCAAAATAAGAAAATGATTGTTTTATATCGGCATAGAGTAAGAGTGACAGAATGAAAAAGGAATTGCTTCTTAACGGAATAGAGTATTGAAATTGACAGAATGAAAAATGGTATTGTTTCATATCGGCATACTGTAATGGGAGTAATCAAATAAGAAAGAGGTTATTTTATTCCGGCATAGAGTAATGGGAGGTACAGAATGAAAAAGGGATTGTTTTGTATCGTCATAGAGTAATGGGAGGTACAGAATGAAAAAGGGATTGTTTTACATATACATAGAATAATTAGTGGAACAAAATGAAAAAGGAATGAAAAGTTTCTTTATATTAAAAGAATGAAAAGGTTTCTTTATATAGGAATTGACTAATGGGATAAACAGATTTACGAATGGATATTTTTACATCGTCTGAGAATAATATCTGTAGCATGGAAAATATTAACTTAGAGATTTTCAACTCACTTTCCTATTTTTGTTTCGAAGCACCAAACGGAGTCCACCAACGAAATGTTTTCACCGACGCTTGTTATTCCGCCGGCCACCCACAATGCATCACTGCAGGTCACCACACCCATTGCCATCCTTGGCTCTGGGAGGGGTGGAAATTCTTCCCATTTGTTTTTGAATGCATCATATTTTTCGATAGATGACAGTATTCTGAAAAAGAGTTCTTATTGAGAGCCCAATTCTTATGTTAACATCTGGTTTTCTTTTAATTATACATTTGTATTATTTATATAAATAACAACAAGAAACCACAGATTAGCTAACCATAAGACTGTTTAGATGACTGAATTACTATTCAGTCCTTCTCATCAGTTGAAAAACACGATCATAAGTATAAAGAAGAAAAACATCAAAAGTCACAAATATTAAAAAAAAAATGGATCAATCCATAAAAAAAAAAATTCCGCTCTCCCCTTTTTTGACAAAAAATGTAACTTTATAATATTTGAAGAAATCAACATCCAGTTTTATATATAACTAGCTTTTATCCGTAACTTCGTAGGTATGGAGGTGTACAAAATTAAAATAAAAACAATTTATTCACAGTGTATCAAAGTTTCATCAAAAACAGCAAATGAAATCTGTATTTCTTTAAAATCAGCTCAAGTTATTTTATTTTTTGTTCGAGATTAAGATAGCTACAATAGTATTATGCACATTATTTTTAAACGTTTAATTGAAAGGAAAATACAGTTGACAATAATTAAAATACATTATACATGCGTGAATTTTCAATACCAACTAGGGCAATGCAAATGCGTAAATTTTATACGCCTGTTGAGGTAACGCTATGTAGATGAATTTTTTTTAATTTCTTTTATTCTGCTTTATTTTTATTCAAAAGTACTTCAAAATGAATTCGAAAATCGATTCAAAAATTTTTAAATGCATTAAACACTAAGAAAAAAAACAGGATCATTTGAAATAATCAGCCGAAAACATGTTAAGCTTAACATCATTAGAGTGGGGGAAAATGAAACCTTATTTATTTGGGAATGGGGAAATGGAGATTTTTGGTATGAAAGCTAGTTTTTAATTAATAAAAAAAATAACTACTCAATTAACAGGAATAAATAGTATTCTAAGTCCTATTCTAGACTAAAATCTACGTGCTAAATTTCATCCACTTTCGTTCAGCTATTCCCGGCATGATTGAATTACAGCATCCATTCGTCCAAAGTTTCACATTTATAATACTAATATAGATTATAATTCTCTATATAAAGCAATAAGAAATTCATTGAATTGTTCTATATAAACCAACTTAAAAACTGTAGTGATGAGCATTTCTAATCTCTCTATCAGATGAGATGGTCATAGTGATAAAAAAAAAGAAAGACGCCTGAAATCGAAAACATTCAAAGTAAAAGTTGGATTAATCCATGATATTTTTTCCCATTCTTTTTATAAAATTTGACCTTGTGTTTCAAAGCATTGTCTAGAGCTAAAGAAATTTATAAAAATCTGGCAAAATTATAATAAATAAGGGTTAAGTGCACCAATAGCTGCTGATTGTTTAGAGGTTGATTGAGGTGTTAACATAGAGTCCTGTATAATTTGAAAAAAAAAAAAAAAACAGAAGAGTGTTAGCTCTTATTAACTCCAAACCCTCGTATGAAAACTACTAATTCTAATTAATGCGTTTGAATAAACTCTAGCTTCTGTTTAAAGAAACAATTTACAGACAAATATTATTTTTTTTCTATTGTTTCAATTTGCAAAAAAACATTAAATTTTTTCTATTGTTTCAATTTTCAAAATTGAAAAAGTGGTTAGTTTAAATATTTTGAATGAAAACATAAGACAGTCAACAGTATTACACTTAATAAAAAATATTTATTACAATGGGTCAGTTATGATAGACTTAATAAATAGCTTTCTCGTTTATTCATCTAAAATGACTTTTGTATCTGGTTACAATAAAAAATGAGCATATGTGAATATGTTTAGGCTTGTATGAACGTGTTTTCCCTCTGGAGGCCAGAACGTATGAATCTACCAATATTGGCACATAGACATTTTGGATGAAGGAAATATGCACGCTTGTGCTATTTTTAAAAATATTTGCCTATAATTTTTTTATTAAAAATTTGATGGATTTTTAAGTTTTTTTACGGTAACTTCTGTAAATATAACTACAAAATAGTTCTTTTCACTTCATATTAAAATTCAATAGTAGTGCATAATTTTTTAGAATTTTGTTAATTTTTTAAAAATATTGTTTTTAAAATTTTTTTTACCATAAATTATAGTGTTGCCTTGAAATTCAAACAATTTCCATTGTTTCTGAAAAAGATTTTATCACCTGATTTTGTATGAAATTTAAAGAAAGATTATCCTTATTATCAAAACAATTAGGGGAGCACATGGTTTTAACAGAATTACGCAAAGATGTCTACCAATAAGTAACATAAAATGAATCATCCATAAATTACAGCCTGCCAGGAAACGGAAGAAGAAAAATTTATATGCAAATCAATGTTCATGACGTCAAAAACCAGAAAAAGGAGATAAGGCCAGAATTCGGGATGTTGCAGAAACGTCTGTTTTATTGCCGTAACTGTGAAATTTGATTGCGCAGTCTTTCTGTTTTTGAGACAAGCTTATGAGAATGTCTGAACATGATTTACTGGAATCCATGGCATGGCGTGTCATAGGCCGACTGGAATCAGGCCAAGCACAACGAAGTGTCGCGGATACAGTTGCTGTTTGCTGTACAGTATCCGGTTACTGTTTCGATTCCAAGGAACAGGAAATGTTAGACGTCGACTAGGGCAAGGCCACGCGCCACTACAGCAACTGATGAGCGGTATATACGGTTAACAGCCCGTCGAAACAGAACAGAAATTGCTACTCAGCTGCAAAGACAGGACAGTTGTTCTTGGCAACAGGACGAAGGGTGTCCAGTCAAACGGTACGTAATAGGCTTCATGGGGGAGGGCTCTATGCACATAGGCCAATAGTCTGCATTCCGTATACCCCACACCACCGTGCGGACCAAAGAAGATGGGCTGCTGAACATCGAGATTTACAGCAACATGATTGGAGCCAAATGCTGTTTACAGAGGAGTCCCGATTCAGTCTGGAGTGTGACACTCGACGTGTTCTGGTATGGCGGAAGAGGGGCACTCGAAATAACCCCGCATTCGTTCGTGAAAGGTCCCAATACAGACGAGCTGGTTGGATGGTATGGGGTGGAATCAGCATAGACGGACGTACAGACCTGCATATCATCCGGAATGGCACTGTGACGGGCCGCGGGTATGCAGACGAGATACTGCGATCTCATGTCATCCCTTACGCTGGAGCCATTGGCGATTCCTTTATTTTCCAGGATGATAAATGCCCGACCGCATAGAGCTCTTCTGGTGGAGAACATGCTTGAAGCTGAAACAATACAGCTTATGGAATGACCAGCGTGCTCTCCTGACCTGAATCCAATCGAACATGTTTGGGACATGCTCGGACGATACATTACTGCGTGGCCAAGGCCGCCTGTGACTGTCCCAGACTTGGAGATTTTACTTCTTGAGGCATGGAACAGTATTCCCCAAATTCTGATCGATAACCTCATCGCATCCATGGCAAACAGGTGCTCAGCAGTCTTAGCTGTTCGAGGAGAACACACGCCCTATTAAAACTCTTGCATCATGTCTATTCAGAGCTTTTTTTATCATTTACATGTAACCAAATTGCTGCCCTAAATCATCCTTTCATGTTTTTTCCATATTTTCAAAGAATTAAAGCTTAATTTCACATTGTTTAATTTTTTTCTCTGTATTGCGCATAGATACGCGTGTACTACCCATTGTATGCCAATAAGTGGCTGTCTCTTGATTTATTTTGTTTTCTTGATTTTTTGCTTGCTCCCCTAATTGTTTTGAGCAGTGTAGATCACCCCAAATAATGGTTGCCAAAATTAGCTATTTTATACAACCATATATTAATTATTTTCTCGACATATGTTTTACAATACTAGCTGATTTAGAGGGAGCTATTAATTAGTTATTTTATTAAACTATCCCTTAATGATTTCCTGAATAAAATATTTCTCAATACTAACTGGCTTACCGGAGTCAACGGTTGATGAACACTAAATATTTCATTAAACTATGCCTTAATGATTTCCTGAACAAAGTATGTTTCAATATTAGCTGGCTCAATGAGCTTATTTGTTACTAAGAACAAAACCGTCTTTGAAACTATGTCTCCATTATTTTCTCATCAAAATAGTTCTCAAACCTAGCAGACTAACCAGGATCAGTGATTGCCTAAAATTAAACATTTTATGAAACTATGTCTCAATGATTTCCTCATTACAATTCTTTTCAACCCTAGCTAACTGACCAGGATCAATGGTTATTAAAAATAAATATTTCAAGTAATTATGTCTTAATTATTTCTTTAACGAAATAATTTGAAACACTAACTTGTTCATCTTGATTAACGATTGCTAACAATTAAATATTTTGTAAAACTATGTTTTTATTATTTCCGCAACGGAATATTTTTAAATAATAGACATTCACGACACGAAATATATACATGTCATTCTGAGGCATAATTCTATCTAATCGTGATATTTATGAACTAATAGCAATCTCTAGTAGATGAAGCAACGGCATCTTGATTTTGATTGAGGCAGCTATTGAATTGAATCAATACGAATTTTATAATTCCATCAACTTTTCTACATAGAAAATAGATTTTCTTTGTTCAAAATTCAATTGTACTTTGAATATGCAACTTTATATGTCAAATGGCATCATGATAAAAAAAAGTAATATAAAATATTGCACCTGATTCGATAAAAATCTTAATCCCTCGTTAATTAATTTTCAACTTCTAGCTTTTAATACAGTCATAATCGCATATATCTATTAAATGTCAAGCTGGAAAGCAAAGCTATATAAGGTTCAAAAGATGTAGAATGTGGTTAAAATATTAAACGAAATTGCTTAATGATATTTCAAAAAAATTGCTAAGAAAAGGTTTTAACTTTAAGGATGAATAGTCACAGTTGCTCTACAGTCAAAACTTTTAAGAGTAATTGTGCTTTATTTCTTTCTCAAAGCAGGCTTTTATAAATATTCCTCGCAATAGCAAGTCAATTATTCAATTAAATCTATTATGACACAAATTGTTACTAGATAAAAACGCTAAATCTAATGAAAAAGCGTAAAATAATTATTTCATAAAATGAGAGCAGTTGTGGATATTTGAATTTTTACATTAAAAGACACTAAAGTTAATCTGACTTAATTTAAAATTAATTTTCATTTTTTTCATTTGTTGCATGTTTAAATTACAAACTCTTCTAAAATGAATACTAATTTTTTAAAATTTTTGATTTATTAAAAAAATAGTTCACTATTTTGAAAGATATTAAAGTTAATTAGATTAGTAAAACAGTAATTTACTTAATAGCATAGCATTTTAACTATCGATTCAATTTCTTTGCTTCTTAAAAAGGAGAATTACTAATTGAGCCAAGATAACCTCTTATTATTAGTTACTGTTCGATAATACCAAATTTATGATGCATTTTTCCATTGGATGAAAATAAAATATAAAAACAGTTAAGCATTAGAATGAATTATATTAATTATAATACTTTTTGAATTTTTGCTTGAAAAAAGAATTCTGATTTAAGGCTAATAAAACATTAGTGTCTTTCAGATGTGGAAAAAATAATATCAGCAAATTTTAAGAGAAGACTGTCCAAAATTAAAGCAACACTCGAATTTTTTCAACATTCGTTCATTAAAGTGTTGATAACCTTATTAAGGCAAACAGGGACCTTTAAAATGGCTTTTTGCAGTTTTAACCTCAACAATTTGAAATTTTACAGGCATTAAAAGTAACACTATAGCAGATGACCCACAAAATTTTAAAGCATTACATTAATTTACTTATGTTAG
This sequence comes from Argiope argentata, assembly GCA_026289955.1. Classification (NCBI taxonomy): domain Eukaryota; kingdom Metazoa; phylum Arthropoda; class Arachnida; order Araneae; family Araneidae; genus Argiope; species Argiope argentata. The sequence goes on along the minus strand of JAOUZG010027140.1, from coordinate 2,910,499 downwards.
GGGGATATAATATAATATTATCGATAAATAATGTTAATGAAAAATGTTCCAAGTGCTCAAAACTTTTTCAAACGAGCTCCCATTTTTATTATTACTTTCTCAAACCCTTTTGAAACAAAAGGTGGGAATTATCTTGAAGTAAGTTTGAGTAAAAAATATTAAAATTAACTTAAACTTTTGAAAACAAATCAGTATTTTTAAGTTATTAAATTAACTAATTTTGATATTTCGTACTCAAACTTCAAGTTTAATTCTAACTTTTATTTCAAAAGGGTTAGAGAAAGTAATATTCAAAATTGAAGAATTTTCAAACGAATTTGGAGCACCTGGAACATTTTTCATTAACATTATTTATCGATAATATTAATCCCCCAACTCATAAATAAATTGATATAATGTTTTGAAATTTGGTGCGTCATCTCCTATAGTGTTACTTAGAATGCCAGTAAAATTTCAAGTTGCTAAGGTGAAAATTGCAAAAAGTCATTTTAAAGGTCCCTGATCACCTTAAAAAAGATTTAACCGCGGTTAGTTTAGAGTTAGACAAATGAAATTTTACATGGTTGAGCAACACCTCTTCATTTCTAAAAAAATATTTCAATTATAGTAAAAATCTAGTTTCTTCATATCAAAAATTTGAGAATTATATTCCTAGATTGTGAGATTTAGCGCCAATGGATATCTTCCTATGAAGTTTTTTAAAGTCAAAAACATATGCCAACAAAAACACAACCAAGCGTATATTGAAGGAGAAAACCCAACGTTTCATCAGTGAAATTCAATATCATTTATATAAAATGGCCAAGGAAAATTTCAATAAAAGAATACATACAGAACAGCAAAGTCACTGGGACAATTTACCATATGTGTTATTCCATACATATT
>JAOUZG010027140.1:2863185-2900460 GCA_026289955.1 Argiope argentata | reverse complement strand
ATATATTGACAATATATGTTTGTTAACAATATATTGACAATATATGTTTGTTAACAATATATTGACAATCTATTTGTTAACAACCTATTAACAATATATTTTTAACAATGTATATTTTATTTACAATGACTAACAACTGATTGTCATCAATCAGTTTATTTACTACCAATTTCTGGTTTTCTTTTGGAATAAAATGTCATTAACCTAAAGCGAATTTATTGGATTTCTTATACCATTCACCCAAGCATGATTTTAGCAACCATATGATTTCTTCAGATAAATTTCATTTAAGGGGCTTATCATATTTCTTACCTAGAACATACAAAGCTGCATCCGTTGCAACCATTCGTGCATCATGAAGAGGGGTCGGAGTTTCTGTTAAAATAGACCAGTTCTTGCTATTCAAATCATATTTAAATATAATGTTCCGACCTAAAAAAATAATTCATTTTTTAACCAAATTATTAATTTTTTCTATACTATTACATCACTGATTTAAATTTAAGTATCGATAAAATGTTTTAAATAATCTAATATAAATATAACTGTAAACAAAGATTGAAATCTATCTTTCCATTTTAAATTATCTTAAGACTTTATTCATTAACATTTCATAGGGAATTCAGGAAAGCTGGCTTTAGTTATAATAATCCAATAAAAGACTTCTGTTATCACAAATACATTTGGAAATATCTTAATGACCGGATCATCATAGCAGAATTAGTGGGAATTTCAATTGACTTCTCACCAGCCACAGTATAGCCCATCCAGTAGGAGATACATCCCTCAATAGATAGAGATTAAACACTAAGCCATTTCTACTTCTAACTCCAAACCATATTTCTCTACCAGGGTGGAGCGAATCAACACATTCTATATATACCCTGGAGGATCTACTACTACTAATAATAATAATAAAAGAATGTTTGAATCATTGTGATTCGCAGAACAAATTGTCGGAGCTAGATTCAGGAAATTTAACAGAAAAATTCTCCCGATAGTTATCATAGTTCTTACTATCTTTGAAGTTCTATTTAGTTTTATAATTAGTTATACGTTGAAAAAATCTCAACACTTTTTTAATAGATAAATTACAAAAATATCGTATTGTAATAATTGTTTTTACTCAATTTACAAAAAAAAGAGAATATTTTAACTACATTTGTTTTCAAATTTCTAAATGTAGAAAGTTTCATTTTTTTGTTTTAATTTTTAAATAGCATATATATTTTTTAAATCTAGAATTAAGTGATAAAAAAATATACCTTTTTCTTTTATATCCGAATTACAACCTCCCATAACGTATAACACTGGAGATGATGGAGACTTGTCATTTCCTTTAAAGCACGATTCTAGACATAAGATTTTATTCAGAGTCTCTTTATAAGCCGTATTCATATTCGCTTTTCTATTTTCTGGAAGCATTGCTAATGAATCGCCGATATCCTGGAAACAGTATTCGTCATAATTTACATATAATACAGGAAACCAACATATCTCATTCAAAAAATGTTTCTTGACTCTCCGTTACAAAAATTTTTATTTTGATCCGTAATATTTCAATGCTTTTCATTCTCGAGTTGAAAACCATCTTCACTTTTGTGCATGCGTCAAGATTCGTTTATTTATTTAAAATGGAAATGATAGGAAAGATGATGGAAAAAGATATGGTAAATTGAAATTGGGTTTTTTTGTAGATTTGGGAGAGAGAAAATCTACGGATGGCTCACACTATTGTCAAAAAAGTCATAAAATCATTAAAAAATAATTTACGGCCCTCTTAATTTAGCGTAAAGTGCCTAAACCTTGAATTTTGATGAAGAACTGAAAGATTTCTGTTTTCAAAATTTGGTAATTCACTTTTTTGGAAAATAATAATGGATTTTGTAGAGGTAATTTTTTCCAATTGTTATTGATTTTTCGGTAGATTTAGATTAAAAAAGTTAGACAATTTTGGTTATACTTAATAATATTGTATAATATATTCTCCGTTTCTCTACAGAAGTTTTTTTTTGACATTTGAATTAAATGTATTACAATTTTGAGTTAAAATAAATGACGTAATAAGAAACGACACTTAAATAAATGTGGGGGAAATAAATGAGGGGGTCAGTCCAGTCAATTCACCATACTGTCATCATACCAATCCATGGCTGACCTCTCAGTATAACTGGCTTTGTCATCATGGGAAAAACAAAGTTCTAATTCGTAAAATTCTCAGCACATATGAATCACATTTCTGTCTTGAATAGTGGAGTAGGATTCAGCGTTTATCTTATCATGAATTGAGATCAAGTGTCCCAATCCATACCACGAGAAACATAGCCATACCATAATTCCACTTCCTCCAAACTTCACTCTAGGCTCTATGCATTCTGACAAAGGGCGTATTCTATACATATGCCAAACCTGTCATTCGACTGATAGATGTTGAACGCTGATTCATGATTCCAGAGACACATGATTCCACTCATATACGGTTCAATTTCGACGTGTTTTGAACTGCTTCGACCGATCGGAAAGGTTGGTTTTTGTGATCAAAGACTTATGAGCAGCAGACGACCATGGAGCTAAGTAAATGTGCTTTCCAGCCTATGGATATTAAAATAACAGTCCCCTTGGTGAAACTTCTAGAGTGTTTGGGTTATGATTTGGCGTAACTGTTCTTAATTTCCTTGAATAGTCCTCGTTTGTTTCTTTCTCTTAATTTCATGGATCTGTGGGGTCGAAGCAATAACCACTCACCCTCCACGTCTTACAATAATAGCTGCGAATTTTGAAGTGTTATATTCACTAAATATGTCACCATAAAGATCGGTCAGTACTATTTCTTACAAAATGTCTAAGCGCAGATATTCCTTCAAAATGTTTAAGCGTTGCATAGTTCAGGACAGCATACATACTCATTTTAACGGTTGTCCAAATACTTATTAATAGATAGAGTTTATTTTAAATGTAAAATTGATGCTAAGCAACAATACCTCTGTTTTATATCTTCCTAACTTTAGTCTCTTTCGCACCATATGACCTCGAAATGCGGATTGAATGACAATAGCAGCGCAATGGGCTATGGAAAGACATTCTGTCAGATGTTTACGGGTCAGATATCCCCTTACTGCAGCCTGGATTTTTGTAGCAGCATGTTTGCGTCTGTTCACTTCGAATTTGTCCGGCTCATACATGCAGAGATCCTAGAAGAGAACAAGAAAAAAAGGTTCCTATAAATCAGTAATTGGTTAAACAATTTTTTCCATCAATAAAGCCCACAGCATGATATAGTAGAATATTTTCAGGAATGAGTTAATTGCGAGTGAAGTAAGTCTTCATTCTTTCATGTATAATGTTTGTGATTTTGAAGAACTATGCACAGTCACAGTGCTCTACAACTTAGTGCCTAGTACTCTGCAAACGATGGTACTAGAATATATATTCGGTTAAAATTGCGAAAGATCTCTCCGAACCCTGACGTCACCTCTAATGGATCCCATCACACGTAAACATCAATGGTAATGAGGTATCTGATAGATGCGCCAAAGAGGGTAGTGAGAGTGAAACGGCCACTGGCTCTTCCCTCACTTATCAAGCATTGTAAAGATCTAAACTCAATTTAATATAGTGTGTTCCACCTGCGCACTAATGGTACACGGAACCTATTTTGGTTCTGCCTCTGATGGTAATCAAATGTGGCCATGGCTCCCAGATTACATTAGATTAAAAAGGGGCCAGCTTAAGTGCCTTTTCTATAAAAGAAGTGGAAAAATCCAAAAATTGGAAAATGTACCTCGGAGCAGGCTATTATATCAGATTCATCATAATTAATGAATTTATTATGTATTTTTATTAACAATCATATAAGCAAATTTTGTATGATTTAATAAGTTTATGAATAAATTTATTTTAAGTCCTATCAACGTGAAATATCCTCTTTTGTCTAAAAACAATCCCGCCTTGGAAAAAATTCTACTTGTCTTAAAAACTTGTTCTTTTTTATTCTTCCCTTGTACCTTTCTTTTTACGATAATCAAAGGTAGCTTAATAAAATTTAACATTAGAAAATTTGAGTTAGAGCCTTGCTATAAAGGATAATGCTTCATCATTTTTTTTAGATTATTTAAGATATAAATAATTACCTTAATATTTTTTTTCTGTTTCATTTTTTATATTGTGTAGAAAATATCAATTTAGAACATTTTGAGAACGAATGTCCTTGTTTTTAATGGCATTAATGAATGATAGAATATTTTTTATTTATAATATCTTGATTTTTCCTATTGTATAACAATTTTTGACAATCGAGAACAAGAAAATGGTACTAAAAGCTAATATGAAATTATAAATATTTCTCCAAGTTGGCTAACATGAATTTTCAATTTTAGTATATTAAATTCTCCCATGACTAGTTTTATAATTAAAAACAATAAGTAATCCGCAAATATTTGATTATATGACTAACGTTTAGAAAAAATAGTATCTAATCAATCAAAAAATATTTGAAAGAAAATTTTTTTGTTTTAATTTATTAATATTTTCAAAAAAAATTATAAACGTATTTTTGTAAACATTTTATTTTTCTCATTTTTGTTTTAACTTTTCAAGCCCAATTACTGGAATTTAAGTAAAAATTATCAGCCTAAGAACGAATTAAATAGTCCAATTGTCTAAAGATTGTATCAAATATAACATCAAAGATGAACAAGTGTAAAATGCACTAGGTAAGATAGTTTTAGGTAAGATGGTTTTCGAAAAAAAACTTCAAAAAATAACACTAAAACTCTTGAAATTTGAAAAAATATATATTTATTTCAAAATTCTTTATTTAAAACCCAACTTAAATACCAATTTTATATGCTGACAGATATGCTGTTTTGATCGTTTGTTTCCAATTTGAGTTATTTGGGAAAAATTCATATTTTTCTCAAATATTTTATATAATTGTTTAAATTATAAAATGTTTTTAAACTATACATTAAATTTTTCCATAAATGTCATATGCAATGGAAAATATTGCCTCAAATATTTTTATTTAAAAAAAAATCTGGCTCCAAACATTGTGACATATCTTAAAAACTACATTTTACAAAATGAATTTTATGGCGGATTTCCATTTTATTTTACAGTATCAATAGCTGCTGGTCAATCATTTACGTATACAATACTATTTCGACTCCTATTATTGAAAAAAATAATAATAAGTGAAATTTGTATTCAACAGTCCTTTGTTTTCGTTTTTTAATGAATTTTCATATTATTCCCTCGTTTCTCCGAAAATTTATGAAAGGTACGAGAACAACTTTGTATTAAACAGAAAATTGCAACTCAGCACTTGGAATAACACACATACAGAAGCCATTAAGTGGAAATAAAATGAATGATGATGGTTGCACAAAAAGATATATGTAAAAATAATTACAGTTGAACATTTCATCTTTTCATACAAATATAAAATTCCACTCCACTTCATTCATATTAGTAACTCAGAGAAATGTGATAGAAGACATAGCTGAACAAGAGATGTTTTAACGATGACAAAAAACAATTGCTTGAAATTAAATCGTTTTATTTAGCACTAATGACTATTCTTTCAACATTTCTGTGATGCCTTTCGAAAAGCCTTTAAGCGATTTCAAAATAATTTGAATTCTGAATAAAAATGTCTGAGAAGTACTCACACATAAATACAGAAATAATTGAACTTTTATTTCGAATTATCTTTGCATAATATTGATTTCATGAGCCTTTGCATTATATATAAAAATAGTTTTCCATTATCGAAATTTAGAGAAATAATGAATCATGTTACTAGTGCCAATTCAAGTCGAATTTAGATTTAAAAAATATAACAAGAATTTTCCTAATATAATTTTTATTATAATTTTAACTACAGTAAAAACGGAGGATTGAAAGATTTCATAAGCTAACAACGTTAACAGAAATTTCTTTTCAAAAGTCCAAATAACTGACTAAAAGATTTACCCTAATACATTGTTCTATTTTTTTAAAAATTTAAAATAATAAGTAAAGTAAAGATTCTTTTATAATAATATAATCGGAAGTAGTTCAACAAAAATGTAAATATTTCGATTAATTTTAATTAATTTAAAATATGATTAAAATTTTGAATAACCTTTCCACAATAACTTTCAAAAGTATTACCATAGTACAAATTTGATAAATCTTTAGTTTGAGTATTCGTTTTGTGTTGCATTCTATATGCAAAATTTTTACAAATGGACTGCAGTTATTATACTTCCTATCAATAACATATAATATTTCTATAGATGTCGGTTATTTCTTCTTATTAAATGGCAAATTAACAAGAAACGGAATGTTACCCTTTTATGATCTATTAATGGTAGAATGTTTTCGATTTACCAAAGATAAGGATCCAGATTGTCTAAGAAATAATTTTCTAATATTAAAGGCCCAGATGATCTAGCAAAATGGTTTTCCAGAGATAACGACCCAATTGGCTATCAAACGGTTCTCATAGATATCAACCCAAATTGTCTAGCAAACGGTTTTCCAAAGATAAAGGTTCAGATGATATACCAAAGCTAAAGTATCTGAGGGTAATTATAATGAAAAAGTATTGTAGCCTAAAATAAACATCATATTTTTACTAATTCCATCAGATTTAAATACAAAGCTCTATTATTCTCAGATTAAAGGTTTTACGGTTATCAGTTTCTATGTGGGTAACTTTACGAATCTGCTCCTTCTGATAAGACGCGTATTTTTTTTTCGGAACATTTGAGCAGTAATATTTAGTCAAATTCTTTATATGAGCTTTTAAAAACTATTTTCAACAGCCAAGTGTTATAAAAACTTTTAAAGGTTGTTTAAAAATCGTTTCCTGCTAATGTCGGTGAACGTACATCAATATGGAGACAAGAAAACTAATCCCGGAATCGCATGTCTCAAAGTTTGTCTTAAGAACGTTTTTGAAGTATGATTTATATTTGAGGTATGATTAAAAGAATATAGAGGAATTAATTATCCTATTCTTCCTATTTTTTAAAAACTGAAGCATATGGTCAGGATTTAGTGACTAAGGGATTTACACACATGTCGTTAAATAATGATTCTGGCGATATCTGTATATTCCATTCATATTCACAACTCATGTAGAACATTGGAAACGGTATCCCAACCTGGAACAAGATCCCACCCTGTCCATGCTCCGCCAAACATATGGCAAATACATATTCACAATATGAAGTATCTGAGGTGTGAAAAGGCAGAATTATTATACATTGTTAAAAGTATCTAATTCATGTTGTGTGGCTACTGAAATACTAAGTGTACTTGAACCATGCACTTATGTTGTCATTAGTTGGTTGATAGAGTTGGCCATAGTTGTTTTATAAAAGTTATTGCATGTAGAAACAGTGGTATTCCCATTACTTTGCCACATGTAATCGAATAAACTTATCATACCAAAGGACGCTTTACGTGCCTTTGGCGTGAAAAGATATGGAATATTATCTTTTGGCTCGAATTTTAATTTTACTGAATCTATCAGTCCATTGTTAGTGCATTGTTAACTATATCTCTGACATGTGTTTGACGTATCGAAAATCCGAATTTGTTTGTTTTACCCGTTTTTTTGCAACAGATTGACACTGAAATATGAGCTACACTTGGAGACCTAAATTTAATATATTTTGATTTTGAGTTTATTTGAATAATTGAGTTTTTGATCTATGCATGTTCGTGTTTCTGAAAGTACAGACCAGCGTACAGTCAATCTGCAGTTTTACTTATCTGTTATTTATTTAGCATCTTATATTTCTATTATTTATTTAACATCTATAGATACACTTGTATCACTAAAAATGTTAAATATATTCACCGAATTTTAAATATCTTACTCTCTTCGTTTATAATTTCTCTGTCAGCTTCTATTCCAGCAGACGGACCTAACATAACGCCATACTGTACCCCCGGTGCCTAACCAGTTGATGGCAGAAAAAAAAGGGAAATAATTAAAAAAAGAAAAAGACGACAAGCCATCCAATGATCTCTAAAGAGATTCCCATCCATGTCAAATACTACAAGACTTTTCAATTTTTGGTGAAGTAATAACTGGATAGAGGGGGCAAGAATACTTAAAAAAATGGCGACTCTGGATTGAGCTTACAGGGAAATGAGATCATTAACTAGAAAGTAAAAAAATGGCAAATCACTTTGTGTATATTTATAGGACATATATAAGCATATAAACAAACATTGTAAGTCAGATATCTGTAGCATCCGAATTTGATGTCCTGTATTTTGATTCCCTTCGTAAGAACTGCACTATTGAGAAACTTTTCAGAAATTTTGAAGGAATAATATCGGTTGATTTTGACAAGTGGAATTTTGGTCTTAACTATTGTGTAGTCTTTAAGAGGTCCTGGCCTTTATGAAAACGTTTTACTACGGAATCAGTTAACAGACGGGTTTCCTCTCAAAAAATTTTGAATAAAATTTGTTCAGAGGAAGTTCGCCTGCAAATTTTTGTAAAAACCGTATACCGAATTTCAAACACCTAGTTCAAAGCGTTTTTGTGCTGCATTGTCCTAGATAAATTGGCATACTTTATAAAAGAGACTTTCAAATTCTGGGATATCTAAATCTTGGAGAATCGACAAGATGCAGAGTTTGAATATTTTGTCTACTAATTTACTTTCTTTATACTACGAATCCGAAAAGTGAAAAAGATAATGAAACATGTCCATTTTTATAATCACTTTTTTAAATGAAACTTAGCAAGTAAAAAAAAGGAAAGGAAAGCGTACAAACCCATAATATCATTGGTTCTCCTTTAAACAAGAATTTCCTAGGTTCAGGTTCAAGGTCAGAGAATAGGTTTTCTTGTTCCAAAGATTTTGCAACGATGTAACTGAAAGAGAAAGAAGAGGAAGAAAAGGAAGAACAGTGCATGGATTTTTAATCTCACGCGCGCAAAACCTTAAACTCCTTTGAATGCATTTTCATACTTGCAGCTATATGACGCAGCTATCTTGAGCCCTTTTTAAATAAATAAAAATATTTTATTCATGCTTTTGTTTTGTTGAGGTTGTTTTTTTTTTTTTGGGCTTTTTGAAACCTCAAAATTAGTAGGTAGAAAATAAAAAGAAAAGAATGTTGAAAAAAGATATAGTAGTGGCCAGTTATCGTCGAAGAAAGCAGAAATAAAGCGTCACAGCGTGGATACCTATATTATTACGGTTATTTTTTAATTTTCATTTTCAATAATAATTGTTATATTGTCAATAATAATATTCCATTGGTATCATAAAAATAATAATATTCAAAACATAAAATATTTATCGCGTTTCTAAAATTTGAAGATTGTACAATATAATAGTCATGTGATCATTCCAATGCAGTTTAAGCAGGAATTTTGAATTTAAAAAATCGGGTCTCGAGAAGAGTTTTAAAGCTCGAAAAATGTTGAGATTAAAAACATAGGCATCAATTTTTAAAAATCGACACATGCGTTATCTCAAACCCCGCTACTGTTTCACACAATTTTAAACTGGTTAAAAAAATCATCTTCTCACATGATAACTTGAAATTTACTGTAACAGTTTCCAATTTCTTTATAAATTATTTTATTCTGTGTCTGGCATTCCACGTAAAAAATAAATTCTATTTACATGTTTAGCTCGAGTTTCAACTTCAAAACAAGATTATCGTATAAATAATTTTATCTTTTAAAGATAAGAATTTGAAAAATATAAAGCCTTGTGAATGCAGATATTTTTTACTTGTTCATTGATCATTTATTTCGATACAAAATCTAAAATTATTAAAACATTTTGCCAAATGAAACGTAGTTTGAGCTTCATAAAGCGCTATAAAATTCAATTTTTCAAAAAATAATATAAAAAACATCTCAGGAAATGAAATATTTTAATACATTTATAAAATGTAACATTTAATCTCTCAAATCTTGAATATTGTTCACAAGACGGGTTTCCTCTCAACAAAAACATTCATTTATGATAGTGCATTCATTTATATCTAATACAAATGTATGAAGAATACATTTATATTAGATATCATAAAAGAATGCGCTTTCTTAATTCATTTTGCATCAACAAATAAAAAATTCTATAGTTCATACTTCATATTTATCAATATAAATGCTGAGCTTTGTTTTAGATTACAAATTTCCGCGTCTGATTACTTAATGCAACATTTTTAAGGCTTTTATCTATGATTTTTTTAAATCGAGAATTGAATTAAATTGACACTAAACGCAAACCTAATGCATACTTTTTAAAATTATTAAATGGAAATTAAATATGCTTTTTATCAAGCGGCGCTGGATTAGCAGATGGAACAACAACTTAGCCTTTATTTAAATGCAACATGAAGTGTGCAGGTCTGAATGCCTTTGAATTCTTCAGTTGGAATCATATTCAATTAAATTTCAAATATGTTACCACAATATATTCTTTTTGAGAACACAAAATTTAAAATTAAAACGTATAAAAATGAATGTAAATGAATAGAATCGAATATATATATGAATATCCCGTCTTTAAAAATGAGAAATAAGCTGAAGTTAAAATGAAAAGGTATTTAATATTCCACATACGAAATTGATTTCGGTGAATAAAAGAAGACTGTAAAACTCATGATATTAATATTTTTAATGAGAGCAAGATATATCACTAATTTTTCACATGGGGATTATTTCTTAAATTGTTTGATCTTCTATAATGAAGACATTACGATGAATGTGCGCGTGCGCGTGTGCGTGTAATTTCATACCCCCATACATTATTTAGGAAGATTCATATCTCACTTTGAGGACTAATTGGAAACAGAATTTGAAGTGGTAAACCGTAGTGAATGACGAGGAAGGCATTTGAAACGCTGCTCCTTTTATTTCTTCAAAATTACAAATCACCGTACCAGCTTGCAGATCTTTCAGATTCGTTGGTAGAAAAAAATGGTATTTAATATTCCAGAAAAAATTCAAATGGGTTAATGATTTGTTTTGAAGAGATAGATTTTGAAATAACTAACAGTAATCAAATGACGTGGAAGATACCTGAACTAGTGCTCCATTTAATCAAAATTGCTAAACACCACACTAGATTGTGGGCGTTTGTGACACGATGATAGGGAAGAATGCAATTTAACATCCGACGTAAACTTTAGAAAGATTAATATCGTGCTTTGAAGACGCGATCTGAATAGCCCTCGTTTCCATAAAACGACTATTTGAAAACATATTTCGCAGAAGTTAACCGTGATCGAAGAACAAGGACGATTTCGAACAGGCACCTCATATAGGCAACGTAATCAAGTACATAATATACATAGTTAATCTTGGATGGAATTGCATTTTAAATATGCGATATCTTTCAAAATGATGCAATCAAGTACAAATATTCTTATATTAGCAATAATTTCATAGATTCAGTTATTTTTTAACATTTTTCCTAGCTTGCGTTTGTGTGTAGCAAATAGGCAATCAGTTGTTTATCAAAATTCTAATATATTGTTCAAAACTTTATCACAAGATTTCCTTTGAAAAGCGAAAATTTTACATTATGAAATAGCCGCAAAATATTAAAAATTTTCAAATTTTCTGGCACAGAGGAAACGCTTCTTCCTCATGATCTGAGAATCCTGGATTCGACACCCGGTCAGGGCATAATTGTTCTTCGATCTGTGAGGCGTGCAAATGTGCCCCCACCCCTTGTATAAAGGGACTGGGCATGCGAATGTGATGAGTACGTAGCCAAGTCGTACTCTTGGCCCTACTTGACGCTACTTGAAACAAGAGACGCTCAATCGGTTTAATCGCTGGCGGTCAGCAGCACCCTTGTCCATGGCAAGTGCCATTGGTAACAACAACAACAATACTTCAATGACGAAGATAGAATGCTTTTAGAAATTTATTTCTTATTCATGGAATTTGTAGTATATGTGAAGAACAGACATTCAGCAAACAATCGTTATAATTCCTACAGAGGTTTTAACTGATTTTATATAAAGTAGCTTCCTTTTATTAAAACTACATAAAATATGAATAGTTTTAGACGCGTTTTTTACATTGAGTTATGATTATACGTGGACATTTGCAGCTTTCTACTCATCTACTTTAAATTGGATCTTGACCCTTAACAAATTTTTATGTGACCTTATACTTTAATTATAAGAACATTTCTATATTCTGAGCATGATCATGAAAAGATGGTAGTAATCATTTTTTTTCTGCTTACCAAAGTTTTTTCATATTTGTTGGCTATGACGACCAGCTGATTCTCTGAGATTATAAGATAAATGTATTTCCTGTTATATTGATAAGATATAACTTCTTGTTCATTATACCGAGAAATTGCCTCAATTTCTGTTGCTTTATTAGTCTTACAATTGTTCCACTCTTGATTAGAGCAACGACATCAATTATTTTTAGAAATCAGTCAAAGAAATATTTTCAATAAATTGCGGAAATTTTTTAAATATTTCCACGGCCATTAAAAAAGGTATAATTTTTAAGTTTGAAACATTTTACAATTTATTTCTGTGCAATAATAAGTTTGGAAGAACGTCAACATGCAAGTTAATTTCAATCAATTAAAATTCTGATGAAAATTTTCAAAAAAAATCAAAGTATGCATTCCCACCTTTTAAGGTATATATCTGATAAACTTAGTTGCCATAGGTCAAATGGTCTGTGTATTAGATCCTCAAAGCACACACACGCATGCATGCACGCAAACACACTTATACACAGGTACACAATACAATACGCAAACACATACACATGAACACTTATGCACATACAGATGAACACGCATACACATATACTCATAAACACACGCACACACATACATACTCATACACATACATCATCCACACATACACTCCCAAACTACATACAAATATTCAGTTTAGTAGAGAAAGAAATGGATAAATTGCACCAAACAATGAGAGAAACAAAGCATCCGCTTGAAGAAGAGGTTTTTTAAAAAGAAGAGTCAGTAAGCGGATTTGTTTGAGTCTTACCAGGTAGCATTAAGGAGGGATTGCTTTACTTCCGGTATTTTCACAATCCCAGGCAAAATCGGTGGATGATAGCAAGCCACGATTTCTTCTTTGCTCATCAGCTGAAAACGAATCCGATTGAAAACGGGGACGATGTACTCTTCACGCTCGATGTACTTGTGGTTGATCCATTTCAAAGCAGCAAGAAACACGATAACCTCGCTGTACACAGAAACAAAGAAAACTCTGAAATACATATTTTTTCATCGAAAAATCAAAAGAATAAATGTTTATCATCTTTTTCACCAAGAAAATAAAATTATATATATTACATAAATTTAATATTAAGTCAGTTCTCAAATGTATCTCGATATTTTGATGCCTTTATTGACACATTCTCAGACTATTATTACGGAATCAAAGAATTTCTTTAATTAAAGTCTTAAAATTTTTTCATAATTTCCTTTTAGTGCTAATTATAATGATAGATATTTCTGCCTGAAAGGAAATTATACTTCTTTCTGTCAAATATTAATGAATAGAGAGGTTTTTTAAAAAATTTTCATTTCATACTAAGGATTCTTAAAAACTTTTGAAGCATAATTTACAATAAATACAACAATTTTCAATGCATATACACACATATTACTTTATATATATATATATATATATATATATAAACCTCGCATTTTTAAAAATTAATTCTATATATCTTTATTAAACTTCTTACTTAAGCACCTTAGCACATTCTAAGTAAAGGTAACAAAATCCTTAATGCTCTTAATGATACATAAAAATCCTTATCAAAATTTTATTATAAAATCATTGTAAGAAAAAGTTCTTGTTTTTTCTGTTCATGTATATTCTCTTTCTAATTTCTTTTACTCTTCACGACTCTCTAAAAGAGATAGTGTAAAAGAATTCATATACTAAAATAATCTTTATATTTCTGTTTCACAATATCCAAATTCCCTCCAACTGCCCTTTTCTCCCGTATTTGAAATTAATCTGAATGAAAGAACGTCTTAAATGGTATTATATCTTAATTAAAGTTTAACTATTTTCACATACTTCAGTTCATATGCAACATATAGTTGTGGAGAACATACTCCAGAAAATTCCGTTACTCGCTATAGTTAATGTATACATTAACTCATGGCAAATAATAAAATTCATAACCTCACTGATAAATAACATAACACAAAGACACGAATATACAAATGTTGTGAAAAACCGAGACGTACCCAAACAAAAAGCAGAAACACCTCCTACAAACATCAGCCTACAAGTTACCAATCAGTATTCAGCAACCGTAACAACACACAAGGCAGAAGAGGCACTTGAAATAATTATTCTTGGTGGCCTCTCCAAAGCTCTGCCATTCACAACTGTCTTCTTATTTTAGCTACACTCAACTACTGATTTCCTTGTTGCACGAATGATTGATTACTCAGCACATGATTTGATATCGTTTCAATATTTCAATCTAAGATCCTATCTATATCTCAATTCCCTTCCTCTCCTCTGAACTGATCCAACTTATTCCCCACTGGCAAATTGCCCAATTAACTAGACAAGTGACTTCGGCTTGGTCTTTCGGCATTTTATATCTTCCGAAAAGTTCTGTACTTTCAGGGTACAGAAAGTTCTAGATGGATCCTTATAATTCTCTTTTCATTGGATCTAGAATCTCCACGAAACCAAGTTTCGTGGAGATTCTTCAATTTTCTCTGTAAAGTCACCAAATGAGTTGCCAAGTTTCAAACCAAGTTCAAGTCCAAGTTTGATCCGGCCTCCATTTAGAATCCAAAAGAGCTGATTACAAAACTGTCGTTCTTACGATGGAGCGAATCTCGTTGGGAAGCAAAATTATAAATTCATAACAATATATTGACTAATATACATTAACATACATAACAATATATTGAGTAACACACATGTTCAACATAATGTATCCTTCTGAATATGACAGAAAAAATGCATTTATGCAGATTTATTTTTCAAAGTTTTTTTTATCAACCAAAAGATATAAATATTTTTCATTCGTGAAAGGAAATTTAATTTTAAAAGGTAGAAGATGATATTGAGAAAAAAGAAAAAGAATCCTACTATATATACACACCCACACAATCACTCACAGGAAGAAATATTG
This sequence comes from Argiope argentata, assembly GCA_026289955.1. Taxonomy (NCBI): domain Eukaryota; kingdom Metazoa; phylum Arthropoda; class Arachnida; order Araneae; family Araneidae; genus Argiope; species Argiope argentata. The sequence goes on along the minus strand of JAOUZG010027140.1, from coordinate 2,885,312 downwards.
GATACAAACTAGATGTTTATCTTAGAAAGATATAAGAAATATATTACTATATCGCTGAAAGACGAACACATCAGATTTTCAATATTTGAGTCTCGTATCTACATTTCAAATAAGATATTCAAAGAGACAAAAAAATATCCCGATTTAGGAAAGGTTAGGAGACATATGACAAAACTTTCATAAAGGATCAGTAACAAATAACAGTGTTTTATACTACTGATGTCACAAACTTTAGCAGATATTTTTAGTCTTAAAAGAAGATACATCCTTTTCATAAGCATATTTTACTTCTATTCCATGAACCCTATTTTACATAAAACTTTCCTTCAAGTAGATTTCCTGGTCGAATTCAGAAGAATCTTTTGTTGCCAAAAAATAGATAAGTCAGCTCAAACATTTGATCCTTCTTTGAAAAATTGAGAATGACTTCTTTTTTTTTGGGGGGGGGGCTTTTATTTAACAACCCATAGATATTCGCCTTTACGATGATACTTCTTTCATTCTATTATATCGTTCTTGATTTTTGCCGTGAAAATGATTTTTCATTTTATTGTATCGAAATTCTTGATTTTCTTTCATTTTCTATTTCTTCAGCCATAGATAGATGAAGTTATTGAATGGCTGAGAAAAATTGTCCCCTTTTTTTCACCATATTCAATTTTTTCAATCGAAAAAAATTGATATTTATCAAACACCAACCTTCAGTGGGATTTATTGCATACTCGTACATTTGTTTCTTTTCGAAGTCGACTATGTTACCACATTCAGCCATTTTAGGCTGAGTCATTGATTTATCATGAAGTTAATTTTATTAGTAGTCTGTGACAAGGTAGAATTTTCGACAAAAATATTATATTCTTTTTAATTTTTGGATAATAAATACAGGTAGATAAAATGAGGATAAAAGGGAAAAAAATTAATAAAAATATAGCGTTATTCCCAAACAGCAACTTTTTTTAACATATGAACTATACTACCTGAAAACAATTGAATATATTTCATAAAAATTTCTATTATTTTAAAATTACTTGTTTTATATACAATTTCCAAGATAGTACTATCTATATAACCAAAGAAAAATGGACGAGTTTTGATGTAATTTTCAAAAGTGTTTTGAGCTATCGAAAGAATATCTGGTACTTATGTATTAAGCTATCGATCGTTATCGCCAAATTTGAAGGCGTCTCCAATCAGTTGCTAAACCACCCAAAATGGAAAACAATCATCATTATTTTAAAAATTGTGGAAACCTTAACTGTCGTCCGCCATTTTGTTGGTTTCGCAGATCATTAAGCGCTTTTTCTGTTCTGATTTTTTGACTAGTTAAAATTATTAAAATTTTGGATTCGCCTGCCAACGAAAAAGATGCGGGGACGTATTTTCAAAATTATGGAACTATTCCATCTAAAAATGCATGTTTGAATGGACATAAGATGAGTTTGTACTTGAAAACGGACAAACTATGGCGGTGTAATATACCTGAGAGTTCTGGCCACCTAAGTAAATTGGCTCGAGGTGGTTGGCGAAAGGTGGCACATCGACGGTCTAATACTAAGTACCGAAAATCTGGTGTACAGACAGAATCTGTTACTAATTTTAATTTTCTGATTTCTATTAGAAACACCCATGTTGGACCTAATAAAGTATGACGCATTCAAAATGTCAGCGGTGTTGAAAAGGTCAAATAGGAAATTTATGAAATACAATAAAATAATTTAATTTTTTTGTTACTTTTTGCGTGTTATCGGTTGTTTTTGCTTTCCTTCCTAATCTATTTAGCATTTTGGATTTTCACACTATAAGAACATTTCTAATTCTGTTTATTGTTTTTTGCTACGGAGAACAAATACCAAAAAAAAAAACGTGTTCTCTTTTGAATATAGCTGAAACTTTACCGCGGAGCAGTAATTGTTAAATTTTGACTGATGTTTTTCATATAAGTCATGAAAACGTATGTTAAAATACATTGAAACAAAATTTTATTCCCTTCTCGTGAACCACATGATAATTACGATCTTACATATCAGATTATTTTTTTCATATTTTATCCACATACCTATTTATAAGACAGCGCATACACACGCAAAACGCTTATACTTGAAATATTTAAAAAATCCTATTTTTTTTACATCATACCTTTCAGGGGCAATGGTCGCAAAAAGAATATCCCAATTTTAAAAATTCTGCAAGAAAAGCTATTGGTTTTAAAACTTAAAAAAATGTTGAAAATCTTGTTTTGGTTTCTTTTCTAATGAATAGGTGGCAACCCGAACATGTATAGTATTTTGGTATTAATTTTATATTAAGAATGCTTCGATATTTTTGACATAAATGGGAGAATTCTTTTGAGTTCTTAACAATTGAAATTTTATTGAAATGGATCACCAGTTTCCCTACAATGTCCTCGAGGTTTTGAATCATAATTCTTTTAAAGTTTTAAAATAGCTTAAGAACGAACCAAAACCGTAGATTTCTGGGTGGTCTCATTTGGGGACAGTGATAGTAATTATATTTAAAAATGTTTTTTAATGTATAGATTTAAGATAGTCGGTGTCCTAGCACAGAGGTAGCACGGCTTCCTCATGATCTGGGCATCCTGGGTTCGAGTACCGGTTAGGGCATGGTTGTTCTTCTGTGTGCTATCTTTGAGGTGTGTGAATGTGACTCCCTGTAAAATGGGACTGTGTCAAGCGAATGTGTTGAGTGCGTAGATAAGTCGTACTCTTGGCCCTAGTTGGTGATACTTCAAAAACAAAAGATTCTCATTCGGCTTAAAATCGCTGATGACCGTCAGCGCGCTTATTTATGGCAAGTTCCCTTAGTAACAACAACATATTTAAGATGCCATTGAATTGGCGACATTAAAGAAGTGTCAATTTAGTTCAGTCTATATAAGCTTTCAAACAAAAGCCAGTCCTAGGAAGTCATGATTCTTTTGAAAATATAAATGTGTGGTTCCTCTATCTCAATAATTTCAAGGTATTGTAAATTAGCTTCATTAAACATTTTGAAAACTATGTAGATGTCAAACGAAATCCTTCTTCTTGACGTTCCAACAGTGATAGAAAATCTTGCAATGAGATAAATCATGAAACAATGAAAAAGGTTTGAATATCAAAACAAGATTGCCATAATTTTTGGAAATGATCCTAAAGATATTTTTTTAAAAATATTATCAAAATTCTGCAATATTTTGCCCGATTATTAAATTTATATGATTTGTTTATACCATTAAGAATGTTTTTAAATTTTGAAATAATAGAAAATATTATTTCTGAGTAATAATATCTGAAGTTGGTATAGAAGAATGTAAAAAAAATTATTTTTGATTAATCAAAATTATAATTAAAATATGAAAACGATATCGCACCCACGTGTTCATTCTCCCTTTCAAAGGAGCGTACAGGTACTTGCCAAATTTGGTAATTATATATCAAACAATCTGATCTATTGAGCGGCAACACACACACATTTATCTATATTATTTGTAGAAGTATAATAATTGACATACAGATCCTATTATTCAAGTAACATCATAACTCTATTGGAAACGTAAATAACAAGTCCAAACAATTTCTAAAATTAGCGGTATTGTAACTGTGCTTTTTAATTCTTCTTATATACTATAAAGATATAAAGCATGATCTTTATTTTAAGATTTAACAGTAAAAGGATAACACACGATTCAGTATTTGATAAAACGATGATATCAAATAACAACGTCGATATCAACGACGTAAGGGACGACAAAATAAGTAACATTGTAACCTATTGTCAGAAATTCTGAAAAGATTAAATTTCACATAAATGAAATATTTTATGAAAAAATATGCCTCGTGATATGTTTTACCTAATTTCACAAAGTTGGGCAAAAGAACCAACTCGCTCTTGATCGTCCACTCTTAGTAAATTAAGATATAAATGTCCTTTTAACCATATAGAAACAGAAATAGGAGACCGCGAACCATAAAAGGTGACAGCGGACTTCTCCTACATAGTACTTCCTGTGAAAGGAATGAAGTTAATTTGATCATAAAGCATTACAAAATCCATACGAGTGGCAAGAAGCAGCTTATATTATCATCATTCATCCATGTAATCTTTTTTATTTATTAGTTTCTAACAACTAGATATGCTTAATGGTTAGTTTATTTTAATCCTGTTCAAAACCTAATTTGTGTATGATAAATTGTTTATATGGATAACATATTCATAAATTGAAGGCAATATCATTTTAAATTGGAAGTGGTTTGAAATATGGTACTCTTGGTACTCTTATTAAAAATGAATGATTTTATGAAATGAAGGAATTTATTTTAATCCTGTTAAAAGTCAAATGTGTTGCTGAAAAATTATTAATGTACATAAGACGTTCATATATTGAAGGCAACACCTTTTTAAAATTGAAAGTGGTTTGAAATATGGAATAATTACCTAACAATCTGATTCAAAAATGATTTCATAATTTTATTAATAATCTTAAATGGGGTACATATACTAAATTGTTCATTCTTTATCGTGCTGTGGACAACCATCCTTAATAATTTCAATCTTTCCTGGATGTATTCCCTATCAAATATTAAATAAAATTTGCATATTAGACAAATCAAATTCAGTGCCATCAACTTTCTGTCTACTTTTTAAATACTTTTGCATGCTTAATTTGCCGGATAATTTTTTTTTCAACTTCAGGAAAAAAAGTTTCAGTTAGAACGTCAAAAGATATTTCGTGAAAAATACTGCAGGGAAAATTCTATTTCTCTGAGCTTTTAATTTATTCCTAAATGAAGCTTGTGGCTATTAAAAGTAGCTTCCGAATTTTAGTGAGCATTCATTAATATTTTTATTACTTTATAAATTGCCTTTTTCAGATTTAATAGTTACTAATTATTTTAAAAAGAAGAGAAGTTTTTTAAAATTGCCCTACAAATTAGAGTTAACTAGATGAAAGATATTTTATCTCAATTTTCGTATTTCATAATCGCCAGATAAATCCTTGATATATCTTTTGATGCATTTTTAATCGGATTTTTTAGGTTTAAAATATTTTAAGTAGTTTTAATTAACCAAAAAATCCGAAATAACTTATTATAGACATGATACGGTTTCCATTTTTTTTAAAAATTAAGTTATGCAATTCAATTTAATAACCTAAACTACATTGCATGGAAAAGTTTAATACGAATAATTTTCTTAATTTGATTTTATGTAAGAAATGTGAAGAAGTTATTTAAAAACTTCCAGCCTATAATCTCGTTTTTACGCTCTGCTTATAATTAAGTCGATACAAACATTTCAATTTAGGTGATTTTGCGTTGTTGCTCTTTTAATAATTGTATTAATAATTGAAAAGGGCCATTTAACGATCATTATTAAATAATCCTTTTATAACAATAGCCTTTTTTTAAATAATATCAAATGATTTAAAATCAAACATCAAATGATTCGACTATATTTATATAGTTACAAAATTTTTTGTACACACACATATATTATATAAAATTTAAAGCAAAAATTTAGCAGTAAATGATTTAATAGAAACACATTTTTACGGAAAACTCCATCAAATATGTAGGTGTAACATGAAAAGGACCAAAAGAGTTAATAAAACTTGGAGGGAAAAACCTTGATTTTAGATTAATATAAATTAGCAAATGAGAGATTAAGTGTGCACAACAGCATCAGAGATTTTGGGAAAATTTACTAGATAATTTGCTCAATTACTCGGTTGAACTCAATACTGGCTATTGATGGATTCATCTGCAAGGTTCCACTTTAATGTCTCGTGAGAGGATACCGAATGCTCTATTAGAGGAAATTCGAATCTTAATGGGGGAGGGGGGGATTATGGCTTGGAATTATGAAATTACAATAACGTACGTTTTCGATCATAATTTTTGGCGCCAAAATCACAAACGTTTCGCTTATTAAAGAAAAAGAGGATCATATTCAACATGTTTCATATATATTTATAATAACGTATCGTTTGATAAAAAAAAAACAGTACCTAAAGCAGTATTTTTTCAAAAATTATTTTTCATGTTCTATATACTCTGTAAGTTTTTCTATGTTAATTAAGTAGTTGGTGTATAGTTATACTGTTTTTGTATTAATGCTTTGAGTGATATGCCAAAAACATGTGTAATTAATTTTACATTTCATATATTGTGAAAATTTAAAAATCCTTTTTAATCGATCGCTTATAAATACAAAATATTATTTCCTCTAAATTTCACATTCAAAAATCCACATTCCTGTATGTATAAATTGTATGATGTCGAGTGCTTTATTCATGTAAAACATCATTTTTTTAAGAACTACCTTTAGAAATTTTTTTAGTCTGTGGATGTTCGCTTTGAGACTTTTGTGAAATCTCCTACGCTTAACTTCTTCATGATATTCTCATTAGATAGCTTCTAAATATCAAATGGGGACGGACAGTCATTTTACCGTCATAGGCTTGAACCCACTCTGTTTACAATGCATTTGAATTATTCTAATGCTATCTATTGCCATTATAATATATTCATTTATGTTTTTACTCTGCATTGTCTTTTTCGGATCTATATTCTTTTATTCCTATTGCCAATTAAGCAGATATTAATATAAAAATATCTTTCTTTGTTATCAACAATAAAGATATGATTAATTTTTTTTAACTTTACAATTATTATATCTATTTAATACAATTCTTCGGATTTTTCGCGAAACAAATTAGTGAGGAATAAATTATCATTCAATTATATATGTCCAAAATGTAATAACTCTAGAACAAGTTGTCTGCAGTTGCATGCACTTGGTGTGTGTGTGTGTGTGTGTGTGTGTGTGTGTGTGTGTGTGTGTGTGTGTGTGGGTGTGTGTGTGTGTGTGTGTGTGTGTGTGTGTGTGTGTGTGTGTGTGTGTGTACGTGCGTTTTATCCTGTTTTCAATTTACCAGTCATCAGTTTATATGCATCAATCTATTTTTATTGTTTGTGCATCAAAACATATTTTTGGGCAAAAAAATTTTTTCGATAAATTTTACATTTATTTGATCTTTTCCAGCGCTGTCATTTCTAATTGATTAAAAAAGTATCAAGTTATAAATCCTTAAGTTCAATGCTATAATTAAATTTGAAGGTATATAAATATGAAGTGAGAACCAACAGAATGTCTAAATTAGAATTTATTCAATAATTTGTTCCCTAATTGGTATCGTACGGAAGTTACTAAATAATGAATATAAAGGATCAAATTCTAATATTATATTTAATAGTTTTTAATTAACTTACGATAGGTTTAATAGAATATATATTTGATCAGGTGATGCTCTATCAATAAAAATCATCATTGTAAAATTAGCTCAATTTTTCAAATGATTTAAGCATCCATTTAAAAAAACTGCTCTGGCAATTTTCAGAATTATTGAAGCGATATTTATTGCTGTACGAACTTGCTAACTTACAAGGTATACTGTCATAGGTGAGGATAAATAGTTTGGGCCATTTAACATGTTTATCCAGCTAATAAATTTTGGAAGTAATTAAAAACTAATTGAGCGTTGTTTGAAATTTGCACTTGAATTACGGCGTCAAGCTGAGCTAATTAAAGGTACCATTAATATCCAGGGTAATCGATTGAAAAGCATCTTACAAGTACAGATGGCAATGCTAAAAATGCAAAATTGTTTTTGATGGTAATTAATTATTACGGGTTTCTAATTTTAACTGCGTGGTTCAACCGTTAAATGATGGATATTTCATACTGAAGGAGTTCCCAGAAGAAGAAAAAATAAAGTTAAGTTTCAAATAAATAAATCACTTTTTATTTACATCTAAAAATAACAGTTTAAAATTTTAATCATACAAAAGTGAATTATTGAGGCACTGGAAATGTAAGTATTTCGGATATTGATACATTAGCAAATCATATCTTTTATTTGCCAATTCATTTTTATGAAATGTTTCTTTGTTTTCTTCCTGATTAAGAAAGTAATTCCCTCCTTAGTATGTATTGAAATATCTCGCTTGTGAGCAAGTTGGACGGGGCAAGTAACACGGATGGGGCGTAACCCCGATAAATGCAATTTGCTAAAGACCTTACGGTCAATATATTAAAGTGATTTTCTTCATCGAGCGTAGAAACAGACTGCTCTTCATGATAGTAAAAGGTTAAACGAAGCACATGCTTAAAAATGTATAATTTAAATTAAAAAATTTTAATAATACAAAAGAGAGTGAAAAAACAGGTAATCTGAATTTTTTTATATATATAAATTTCAGACATATTATAACAGTGAAGAGATCCAAGTAAATCGAATTTCAAGATGCATTTTTGAGCTTCTTTATAAAACTTGATAATGAAAATATTTACGAAAAATATAATCATAATTTAAACCCTAAGAAATCTTCAATTTAAAATAAATTCCATAACCGAATTAGGTTTAATATTTGATTTCGTGAATTGTTGTCGACATCGGATTATATCTGAATATTTTTACTTGATACTTTTGTACCTGATATTAGCCAGTAACTGATTCTTTTCACTTTAGAATGAAATTGGATATTCGGTGAATATGAATTATTGCACTTCCGGCCAGATTAGGGTTGAAATTATACTTGGATTTGCAGTATCAGTATCAAATTAATAGTGATTTTATCCTTACATTTTAACATAATGCACCTTTGAATGACTTTAAGAAATGTTGCCTCTTTACAAACTGATTATGACTGTTAATTTTTATTTTGTTCTTTGTTTCCCCCTAAGTATTATTAAAAATGAATTTTATAAAAATTAAGAGCAAAAGCTTAATTTTCTTAAGAACATCACCACATACTTTAATATATTTTGATAGAATTTTAAATTTAGCTATAAAAATAAATGCTCTCTAAGTTCTTTCTTAAATCTTTATATCCTGAAAGTTTTGATCATGTTTAGCTTTTATTTATTATTAGTTATCAATTAATTTGCTACTAATAATTATTTCTGTTTTTCTTATTTGTTTCGAATAAAAAATTGTTTCAAATAAAATACATTTATTAATTTCTTGAAATAATTATCAGATCTGCTTATGGACAATAAGAGTTATTGGGAATACGGAGTAACTGAGAACAGTGACTCTAATATACACTGATGAATACGTAGCAAGATAAGAAACATATATAGTCGTCAACAACAAAAATAAGCAGAATACCTTTGAAACATAGTTATTTAAAATTACATCTTCATAAAGCTAATGTTGATGGAAAAAGTTGACAGAGAAGGTCTTATTAAGATAGAGAAAATAATAATGGAATTAACATTGTAAATTAACAATTGCATCGAAACTTTTCCATTACAGAAAGAGAGGTGTTTTATTAATTAAACTCATCTTTTTTACGCCTGTGTATCAATTTTTTTTCCGAATTTCGCATTCTTGAGATATATTTAACTTTGTTTAAGTACATTAAGCAAATCAGCTTGGAAATAGAAAATTGAGATATTTTCCGTTTTTATTCTTTAATCATAAAGGGATAATAAACAAGACAGATTTATCTTTAATATGAGTATGTTTTTAAATATAAATAATTTTGTTATTAAATATTGAAGAATTTCCAATACTTTAAAATTTAATTCTTTATTTATCTAAATTCAGTCATAATTTATTTCATTAACTAACATCTTAATTTTTATGGCAAATTAAATAGCTTATTCAACTCATTTTTTTTTAAATTTAAGAATTACATTTTTTAAAAACCAGTGGAAAAATAGATGGATATTTAATAAGATTTCTTTTCTTCAAGAGCCAGAAAAGCACAGTCGTTATGATTTGCATTGATTTTTATTCTATATAAATTCATGAAAATAGTAAAATTTTATACATAATTAATAATTTTTGCCCAGGGGATGATAACATAACAAAGTGGTGTATCAAATACTAATGTATTAAAATGATCAAAAAGGAATGCATGAAAATGAGGAAATCAGAAGGCTTTTGGACCTTATATAGTTTTAGGGAAGCATTTGTCGTAGTAACGTTTTGATTCCGTGGGAAAATAAAAAGCTGAGATTATCGGGTATTCGGAGTGATTACAAAATTATATTTACATACATAGATTAATTAAAAATTATTATCTCTTCCCCCCTACACACAGTTAAAGAGGTTAAAAAAGCCGGTGCCCTGGCAAATGGGTACCACTTCTTCTTTGTGATCTGGGCGTTCCGGGTTCAAATCCCGGTTCGGATATGGTTGCTCTTCTGTATTCTCTGTGTGTAGGGTGTGCGAATGCCCACCCCCCGTAAAAAGGGGCTGTGAAAGTGAATGTGTAGCGCAAGTCGTACTCTTGGCCCTAGTTGGCGCTACTACAAACAAGAGACACCGATCGGGCTTAAATCGCTGACTATCTCAGCGAGCTTGTCCATGGAAAGTGCCATAATTAGAAAAATAAGTGCCAGAAGTTAGAAAAAATATTTTAGAAAGAAATACAATTAATTTTTTCAAGGCCAGGTTTGATTGCAAAGAATATTTTCGAATCGCTTTTAAACTTATTTTTAAAAAATGAAAGAAAAATAAGCATTTAAATCCGTAAATAAAATAAAATAAAATATATGAAATTCCAATAACTTAAAATTTTATTCGAATTACATCGAAAACATAATTTTAGTATAAACTACTTATAGCACATAACCAAATGGCGGTTCGTGATGACAAACAATGCACTGTTTCCTCGCCCTTATCTATTTCTAGATCTTTTATTTAAAAGGAATCAGATACATTTTAAGGGCATGTTCCGAGACAGAATCAGAGTATTTTTGTATCTATAGGAATTTTTACTCACTTTCCTGTGTAAATACGTTGTGACCCCTAAACAAATTATAATTGCATTCTATAAATCGATTCCATTCAATCGAACTGAACCAAATCCATTCATATCTGTATCTGGTCAAAAAGTAAAACATGAATATATTCTTTAGATTTGGACTGATTTGTTCTATACTAAGCCTTTTGGTAGAAATCAAAATGGATTAAATGATAAAAGGAAAAAAGAATAGAAAATCTCAATATCCCCCATTAGCCAACTGATAAAAAATAAAGGTGGGGTCAAATTTTTACCTCCATTCAAAAAGATCCTTCTATGAATGCAATTTTTATCCATCCCCAGAATAAAAAAATAAAGTGCAAATACAGTTTTGAGCCCTTTTTCGGATCATTTTATTCCACTCACATACAAGACTTTCAAACATCATTATCTGTTCCCAGAAAAATACCTTTCACGGTTCTTTATTGGTCATCGATCCATTCGGATTGTATGAAAGAAAAAAGAACTAAAAGGAAAAAAGTGTTCTGTCGCATCTTCCCTAAACGCAAATCCATTAAGTCTACCATTTCCTGCACACGTCAAACTTTTTATGAAATAAAAACATTTTACTTGATATCCTTTACTATGAAATTGAAACTAAAATAACATTTTTTCTGATCTTCTCAATTTCTAGAGCATTCTTAAGCCAAAAATGTGATTAATGGTTCAAATAACATTTTAAAAGTTTTCAGAATTTCATTTCAAAATTGCATTTGGTTTCTATGTTATATTGTGCAATTTCCTTTAAAATACAATACTTGTGGCCACTATTTACCCAAGTTCATTATCTCTACTTAATTTCATTCCTTCTTTTTATCAATTTCTTGTTATTTATGATTTCCTTTAAAAAATTCTTTCAAAGCATGAAGGCCAGGCTTACTAAATGGTAATGTCCCTGTTTCGAAGTTGGGGCTCAGCACACAATTTCTATGAAGAACCATTATGTAAGTACGTCTGATGTACATTATTTTCGTAGAAACCAAAAATCTTTACACTGGTGTTGTGTGGAAGTTGCCATTCAGGCGCAATCAGTCATCATTTGACCGCGGTTCACTTTTAAGAGATATGAACTTAAAGTAACCCCAGTGTATGTTTAAAACATTATTGTATGGATAGATAACGGATTCAATTTCTATGATATCACCATGCAATTAAAAAGTAATTACCTGGGTAGCTAATATTCGAATTACAAACTCTATTTCGTCATGATGCAAGTTCTCTTTCTTATTTTCCTTGTAAATTGTGCAGATTTTAAACAGAATATTTTTTTATATCTTTAAGTAATGAAAGAAAACAATGCGATGTTTTATGGCAAAAAACAATTACAAAAATTTGAGCAAAAAATGTGTTTTTAAAAAATGTATTTAAAAAAAATAACAAAAAAGTTGTTTTTAACACTGAAATTACGACCATAAAACCAGAATTAGAATATGAAACAAAAAATTTTCAACAGAATATCTTTTCTTTAGCCTGGAAGAATTAGGGAAGACCATGCAATTTTTTATGAAACAAGGAAAGCGTTTTACATTCAATTGCATAAAGAAAAATTATTAGTAAATATTATGCAAAAATGCATATTTAAAAGATTGATGGAAAAAATTATTTAAGAATAAAATTAAAAACATAAATAAATAGACTTTGAGAGCAGAATATCTTACCCAATTTGTATAGTTAATACATACACACCCATCCATTCATATTTAAATTTCCAAATATAAGTAAATTAATATGAACGCATTTTTTCTTTCATAATAATTTTTAATTCACTTGATCTTATTTGACTGTCAATGGAGCTAACCCGGATTATGGAATTGCGCAGCAGCAGTAAGATTTTAAAATATTAGATTTGAATTGTAATTTTATAAACACAATTGTAGTGTTATATCCATCTACGAGGCAAAGGTGCCCAAATGTATTTTGTTATTGTAGTGTGTACTGTCCTAAAATGGAGATAGATGGCGCTGTCCGCGCTCGACGAAAGAGACGTCGCCATATTGAGTTGAAGGGAAAAAAGATTGGCTTGAGCATGTCTTGACGCGGAACAGAGCTGACTTCAAAAATGTCTAAATCTTGTTTCTAAAATTCATTTTAAATGTTTCTGTTTTTTTTTTTTGTGTTGTCTGTGAATAAATGTTCTTAGTGTTAAAGAGTTTAGTTACTTGAAGCTAAGACATTACAGACTTATAAATGGTGGCAGCTCTTGGGATTTCGATCCACACAAACCTCAAAACTGAAGTCAGTTCTGTTACATATTTTTTTTATTATTAATTTTCAGCATGCTGGGGGTAAGTTCATTTTTGCCAGACAGTATCTATTCTGAAAATGTTAAAATTTGAATAGTGGATTTATATATTTTGAATATTAGAATGAAATGTTTTTTAAAAAAGAAAATTGAGAATTTATTTAGCAAGGAATTTTTATTGTGCAGTGTACTAGTATAGCATTGGTTACTCTAGTTGCTTTTGGTTATATGCAAAGAGAATGCGGTATACTATTGTACAGCATATTTAATTCCGGTTGCTTGAATGTAAATTACTCAGTTTGGATTAATAATTATAGTTGTGTAAAGTATTGTGTATACTGTTACTATAATTGTATTTTATAACTTTAATTTTGCGGTTTACTTTTACAGCAAAATTTTGTCTGGTTGTTTGTTTATCAGTCTGGTTGTTTTATGATATAAAATTTCAGTGCATAAAAGTTATTTGGTGTTGCATAAATAACTAGAAATTCTATGCAAAGAGTTATATTTATTGTGTTTAAGCTATAGAGTTGTAAGCGCAAAATAAATCAACTGGAAATAATTTTGTTTTAACATAGGAATTTAGTTGATTTTTTCTATATACTGATTAAACAAAAAGAAAGTTGAATAATTTTATCAGAATATATGAAACAAATTTCAAGACAGAACTATAGTTTTGTTTTGAAGATTGAGTATAGAAAATATATTTAATTCGGTATAGTTCTGCTTTGATCTGAGACGAATGATTTCCGGTCGAAACAAAATGATTCCTTTTTGTTTCTTTTTTCTTCAATAGTGTATCATCGCTTGAAAAGAAAATTTATTACGGTATTATTTTGATCACTTGTTGCATTTTTATTTTTATTTTGTTTTTAAGCAGAAACTGGAATTATGTTTTAATTTTTTCTCGTTTTGAGGAAATTGAATCATATTTGTGTACGTTTTAGGTTTAAAAAGAAATTCTTTTCGTATTTTATTTTGAAATTTATGATAAAGAACCGCACAGTTGTATATGATATTATATTTTATGAGAGTTTACTAAGAATCTTATTAATAGTAGTATTTAGATTCTACAAAAAAAATATCTTAGTTTCTCTTTATGTATTTTGTGCATTTTTAATTTTTGAAACTAGTTGACTTTTGTAAAGAGTGGGGATCCAATTCAAAATAAGAAAGTTAATCTTAATTTGGTATTTAGATTAAAATTATTAAGTCACATTGAATTATATATATATTCGTCAGAATGGCCTTTTTGGGAAGAGTTTTAAAAGCAGATTTGCTCAAACTAGCTGAGTGCCTCTCAATCAATATCGATGCTTCTGCAACAGTTATTGATATTAAAAATGCCATTTCTTCAATGGATAAATTTGAAGATGAAGTTGAGTATATTAAAGAATTGCTAGAAACAGTTAAAAAAACACGGCTTGAAGAAAGGGAAGAAAAGCGAATTGAAAAAGAAATGGAAGCAAAGCGTATTCTTAAAGAAAGACAAATGGAAACAAAACGTATTCTTGAAGAAAAGGAGCTAGAAAATGCTTTTCAGCTGAAGAAATTGCAACTAGAGTTAGAAAATAAGTCCAAGTCGAGTGAAATGACTCTGGTGCCTAATAAACCAAAACTGGAAATTAGACATCTTATGCAAAAATTTGATCCTAAAGATGGTGATATAAGTCTGTATCTCGTTTTGTTCGAAAGGCAAGCTAAGCGAGTTGATATTGCTGAAGACTTATGGGTATCTCACTTAATTGGATTGTTGCCTTATGAGATGTCGCAGCTCATTGCCAGAGAGTCAGAAGAAGTTTCAAACGACTACTCGCATATAAAAAAATTATTGCTGAAAAGATACAGATTTTCGGCTGAAAAATTTCGACAAAAATTTCATAACCACGTAAAAGGTTCGGATAGCAATTGGACAGATTTCTTATATGAAGTGAGGAACTACTTTGAAGAATGGTTGAAAGGACTGGAAGTAAACACCTTCACCGAACTCAGCGATTTAATTGTGACTGAGCAGATTAAAAGAAAAGTGTCTTGGGAGGCTAGAGAACATTTTATTGACGAATGGTCGGATATAAAAAATCCAGAAGTACTTGTTCAAAAGCTGGATGAATATGATAGCATCCGTAGCCTTTGGAAGAAAAAACCTTTCAGTGGTTCTTCAAAAGAGAGATCTCCGACTTGGAAAGCTAAAACTCCGAGTGAAAATAAAGTATCCTTTCATATTAAAAAAGAAGATTTTGGTGCTAAGAAGCATGCAAATAATGAAGACTATGACAAAAGAAGAGTAATTAAATGTTATAAATGTGGTTCTACGGATCATATTAGACCAAACTGTCCCTTGTTGATAAATAAAGAGAGTTCTGCAACTGTAAATCATATATTTGAAGCTTACGAAGATGATGTAATGTTACCACACACTTCTATGGGGGAAGTAAATGGATTCCCTATGCCTATTTTGCGGGACACAGGATCCAGTATTGATGTTGTGAGCCTCAAAGTAATAAAACCAGAAATGTTTACAGGTGAGCAGGTTTGGGTTCAGCAGCCATTAGATGATTCACCAGTGTGCTTACCACTAGCTGAAGTTGAGCTGAAAGGTGAGTTTGGACACTTGATAACTAAGGCAGCAATTGTATCTAACAAAGCCGATAAAGGTAGATATCTGTTAGGGAATAGAACTGCAGCCCTTATAGAAAAGATGGAGAACATTTCTGTTTCCCAACAACTCAATGCAATCCAAACACGAGCTCAGAAACGATTGGAAGAGGAAAAAGAGTTGGTGCATATCAAAGAAAATGAACCTTTATCTGTAGAGGAAACTGAGACGGCAGCTACAGAAGATATCGAAGATGATGATTTATTCTCTTTTCCTTCTAAAGAAGAATTCGAGGGCTTGTCATTACTAAAGATTGATTCTAAAGCCTTTATCACTGCTCAACAAGAGTGCAAAGAACTACAATCTTTGGTGAAAAACATAGGTAAAACAGAATGCAAAATTGGGTTCAAAATTCTCCCAAATGGACTTTTGGTAAAAGGGAAGACAAATAAATTAGGTGAAGATAAACTTTTATTGGTAGTGCCTAAAGAATTTCGAGAAAGACTCAAGACTCTGTGTCATGACGGAGCAGCAAGTCATTTAGGCGTTACAAAAACTAAAGACATTCTTGCAAAATATTTCTTTTGGCCGAATTGCTACAAGGAAATAGAAGAATATGTCCGAAGTTGTGATCACTGTCAACGTGTGGGAAAACCTAATGACAAGAAAAAGGCTCCTATGAAATTAGTTCCAATAATTCAAGAAGTGTTTGCTAAAATCAATATTGATGCTGTCGGACCATTGCCGATTACTGAATCTGGAAAGAAATATTTGATTACAGCGATGTGCTTGGCTTCCAAATATCCTGATGCTGTCGCTGTAACGGATATCACATCCACTTCTGTCATCGATGCACTTCTTCAAATTTTTAGTCGCATGGGATTTCCGAGAGAAATTCAGCATGATCAAGGGACTTCTTTCATGAGTGAAGTCACAACAGAATTCTTTGAACGTTTTGGAGTTAAAGTTGTGCACAGTTCAGCCTATCATCCACAGAGCAATCCTGTTGAACGTTTCCATCGAACGCTTGGTCGAATACTTCGTGTCTTATGTGCCGAAGAAGGACCGGACTGGGAAAAACATGTTCACGCCGCTTTATTCGCTCTAAGAACTGTTACTCACGAATCTACAGGGTTTAGCCCAGCTGAACTGGTTCATGGGAAAAACCTTAGAACACCTGTTACTTTACTCTATGAAAATTGGCTCCAATCCGAAGAAGAACAAACTCCAGTGACTGAATATGTGTTCACTCTACTTAATCGATTGAAACGGTACCAAGATCTTGCTGTCGAGGAAATGGAAAAATCCCAATAAAGAAACAAAATTTGGTATGACAAGAAAGCAGTGAAAAGGGAGTTTCAGGAAGGAGACTTAGTACTGATTTTCGCTAATTGTAGAGCAAACAAGCTTAGCCCACGCTGGACTGGGCCAGGTACTATTTTGAAAAAACTCTCTGAAACTAATTACGTGGTGTCCGTACCAAATAGGAAGGACAAGTCTCAGGTATACCATGTGAATATGTTAAAACCTTATTACAAGAGACCAGAACAGATTAATTATCTTTCCTTAGAATCTGAAGAAGGAATTGGAGTTGATGAATTAGAGATTCCTAATCTGGAACCAACTCCGAATGTTCTGGATTTATCAGAAATCACCTCAGAATTGACTGGAAATACATTGACGGAAGATCAGTGTGAACAATTGAGAAATGTTATCTGGAAATATCGAGAATGCTTTTCCAATGTTCCAAGAAAAACTAACCTCGTCACTCATGACATCGAACTAGTGTCGGACGATGCAGTGCTGTCAAAGCCTTATAGGACATCACCTAGGCAAAATGAAATCCTACGTAAGGAGATCCAGAAAATGCTTTCCATGAAAATTATTGAAGTAGGATATTCTGATTATACCTCACCTATGGTACTAGTGGAAGCACCTGGCAAAGAGCCACGTCCATGCATAGATTATAGAAATCTCAACAAAATTACGAAGACAAAATTTTACCCGCTACCGAATATAGAAGAAAGAATTGAAACAGTGTCTTCTGCAAAATTTATAACAGTTTTAGACTTGTCAAAAGGATATTGGCAAATTCCTTTGTCTAATCATGCTCAAAGGTTGTCTGCATTCGTCACAAATTTTGGCACATATATACCATTACGTATGCCATTTGGACTTAAGAACGCTCCTTATGAATTTAGTAGAATGGTAGCATGACATCGCCATATTTTCTGTTGGTTTCCAAGACCATATCAAGCACCTAGAAACCGTATTGCAAAGAATACAAAAAGCTGGTTTGACCATTAAACCATCTAAATGTAAATTTGCGCAAAGTCAAGTCAAGTACTTAGGACATATAGTGGGACAAGGATGTAGAAGGCATTCAGAGTTGAAGATAGAGGCTGTTAAGAACTTTCCAACTCCACATACCAAAACGGACATACGAGCATTTTTAGGTCTAGCGGGATATTATTCTCATTATATTCCCATGTTTTCTACTATTGCCGCGCCTCTAACAGATGCTTTAAAAGGAAAATGTCGAAAAGGAGTGGTGCCTTGGACGGAAGATTGTGAGAAAGCCTTTAAATCATTGAAGCAGGCTCTTGCAAGCAAACCAGTACTACATTCTCCTGACTATAACCGTCCATTCATATTACAGACAGATGCATCCGATAATGGGATAGGTGTGGTACTATCTCAAGTGACTGAAGAGGACCAAGAACACCCAATCGTCTATCTTAGTAGGAAGTTCTCGAATGTGGAAAAGAACTACTGTGTTAGTGAAAAGGAGTGTGCTGCTATTATTTTTGGAATTCAGAGACTTAAATGCTATTTGGATGGTCAGAGCTTCACTATTGTGACTGATCATAATCCTCTAACTTGGCTCAAAACCAATGCAAGCAAAAATTCTCGGATTTTAAGGTGGTCATTGGCACTCCAATCCTTTAATTTCAATATAATTCACCGTAAGGGTACGCAGCACAAAAATGCTGACGCGTTGAGTAGGATCCCTCCTCTTCTTGTCAAATAGTGTACTGTCTGGCAAATATGAAATGGGTCTTTAAAAAAAAGTTTCCTGTACTTTTGCATTTATATATACATTTAATCTTTTATATAATTATCTTCATATATATATTTTTTGTGTCATTTACAGTATCTATGTATGTGTAGTAGTTTTTGTTTTGAGTCTATTTTCAGCTTTTCGCCTACGTCGAAAAGTTTCCAAGAGGGGAGGAGTCTGTACTGTCCTAAAATGGAGATAGATGGCGCTGTCCGCGCTCGACGAAAGAGACGTCGCCATATTGAGTTGAAGGGAAAAAAGATTGGCTTGAGCATGTCTTGACGCGGAACAGAGCTGACTTCAAAAATGTCTAAATCTTGTTTCTAAAATTCATTTTAAATGTTTCTGTTTTTTTTTTGTGTTGTCTGTGAATAAATGTTCTTAGTGTTAAAGAGTTTAGTTACTTGAAGCTAAGACATTACAAGTGTTAGGCTATAGCTCATTTACAAAGTTCACTTGTTAATAGTTTATTTCATAATTATTACTTAGCAATGACTCATGGTTAATAATATACATGAGCATTTACTAAACACTATATTCAATAGAGATTGTTTCGAAAAAGTTACTACTGCTGGTTTACATAGAAATAGTAAATGTTTATCGATATAGGGAAAAAATTCTTTAACAAGTCTTATATTTATTTTTTGTTAATAAATATGTGAACTCCAAAAAAAGTCGATACAAATGAAACTGATCAGGCTTGGATATATGAAAATAAATATTAAATATCGGGTTTAATCAGTAAATAGTAAGATAAAAATAGCACTCAGTTTCCTACCCTTAATTATGAATAACTAATCAACTTGCACCTATTTCGCTTGAAAGCACAAAAAAGAACAATGTCGTGTCAGTGGTAAATTTGCACGTACCGCTTTAAGGTGCACGGTGTTGCTAAAACTGGAATATGCGACAGTAGTGAATTTACATCTTACCCACTCTAAGATGTACGATACCTTCTGTAGTAAGATGTAACTTCTGACGCAGTGAATTTAACCTACCCTGCTCGAAGGTTTACGAAATTGTAAACTAATCTGAATCCGTGACAGTAGTGCTTGAACAAACATTTACATCTTACTCGCTCGAATGTATCCGATGGAAATGCTTCACGAAATGGAAGCCGCGAAATACGCATATCCATACCTACCCTACTCGAAGGTATACGATGTTATTGACAAATCTGCAGCCCCGATAACATTGAATTTTCACCTAATCCTCTCGGAAATGTACGGTATTGTTGACAAACTGAAAAATGCATCAGCAGGGAATTTACACCTAAACTACTCTAAGGCATTGAAAATTGTGAAAGAACAGAAAGTCACGAAAGAAGTGAATTTACACTTCCCTTATCGAAGATGCATAGCATTGTTGGTGAAATTAAGACCTTAAAAGCATTGAATTTACAACCATTTCTCTCAAAAGCACATGACACTGTTGATGAACTGCAAACTGCGAAGGCTGTAAATTTTTATCGATCCAACTCAAAGCTATACGGTATTGTTAACGAACTATAAATTGGCAACCTTGACATCAGTGAATTTATAAATACCGCACTCGTAGCTATACAATGCTGTTTACGAACTGGAAACCTTGGCAGCAGTGAATTTACACATACTCTTCTCGAAGGTATATGATGTTTTTGACGAATTAGAATCCATGGTAGCTGGCAGTATTTAATTTGTAACTACTTTACTCGAAAGTATACGTTGTTGACGAATGGAAGCCATACAGCAATAAATGAAACTATTTCAATCCTGAAGGCCATCACTAGCCAAGTTGTAACATCCACAGTAGGCGGCATTCTCGTTATAGTGGAAGAGTAACTCTGGACTACGCCGTAACTATACCTATTAGAGTGGAAAACCTCATTTAGCATATCAGAAGCTACATATTCCTGTACTGAAGAGCCTTGTACGACAATTTTGAAAAACACAAAAATTGAAGAATATTAATAGGAGAATATTATATTTCATTTTGTTGATATCTGCAATTTTATTGAAGTAAAATTAAATGAAGATAAACCTTGAAACAAATTTATAGAATCCATTCTAAATGCTCAAATCAGATAGTATTGTTAATGGAATATCCATTTGGATAATTAAAACCTTTTTAAACTCTAGTTTAAAGGTTGCTCTTGTTGAATTTAAATATTTTCATCATGTTAGAGAAAAATATGATTTTAGGTAAACTTATATAAAGTTACACAATTTTTAATTAATTCACCCAATTTTGCAATGTTTTTCTTTATTATTATGAAGTAAATAGTAATTATGAAACAAAACAGGAAGTAAATTACTTAACGTTTTTCACAAATAAATATAATTATTATTATAAACATTTATATTACATAGATAATTTTAGATGAGTGTTATCACATCTTTTCGAATAAAACTACTAATTGACGGATTTACCCTTACTTAAAATTGAAAATTTGTGCCCGTGGGGCAAAAACTGTTTTTACTTGAATTCAGTTTTTATTTCTGCATTACCATTATTTTGTGTCTATCGCAAAACCTGGACAAACTGTTTGTTTACGCAAACAGATGTTATAGACAAGCTGAAATCTATTGAAAAGTTGCTTCCCCGGTATGCATTCCAAGTTTCTTACTTTTATGTTTGCAAAACACACTTTATTGAATTTTAAATGTGTTTTCCAATACGTCAGCATATGTTTATAAATATTTTTTTCTGGGATTCTTTCTGAAGTAATAATAGTTTTTATTCTTGTTTTGACTTAGATGGAGAAAAACAATAGCTTGAGAATGAAAGTAAATATTAAAATTTGATTTGTATTTTTTATAAGAAATTTACTTTTATCAATAATTTAGTGAAAGTATCTCTAATAAAAACCCAAACATCTTTGAAAAAATTTAAAGAGCTGAAACAAACATATTATTGCATTATATAGAACTGCATGTTTTCCAATTTATCAAAAAAGAAGCAAAAAGTATGTGTTTAATTGTTAGAATTCGACATGAAAATCTACAATATCTTACTTAAAATTAATGTAAGAAAATGAATTTCTTTAAATGGCTTCGGAGTCTTAAGTTAGAAACCAATCAAATGATAGAATATTTACAATGGTGATTGCATCAAAATTATTCAAAAATTACCTCATACAAATTAACTTAAAAAATATTTAGAAACCATGCTGATCAAATGCTTCCAAGTATTTATTAATTAAATTTAATTTTTTAATCCTGACTGTCAAATAAATATAAAATTTGTATTCTATTTCCCTTCAGTTTCGCTTGTTTTTAGAGTGCGTAGTACCTTTGAGGTATGGTCTCATTTCGATTTGAAAATATGAAGGGCCTTAACCCTTTGCAATCCGAAAAATAATTAGATACAAAATCATAACCTAATACAAAGATTTGTTTATTTCTATGAATATATATATATATATATATATAT